>CM023487.1:46394480-46447405 GCA_013339685.2 Hyalomma asiaticum | reverse complement strand
TCAGGGAGAAGGGTCTGTACTTCAGATGTGGCGGCTCATGCAAGCAGATGGTTGTGAACCCTAGTAGCAAAACGCACACAGGCTCGAAGAAACTCTTGCTTCAGTAGCAGTGGCACCGAAAGTCGCCGGCTTTCCGTTAGGATTCCTACGGTCGAAGTCATTTTAGGTAGGCCCAGGCATACCCTCAGCGCTTTAGCTTGCATACTGGTGAGCGCCTGGATACTAGACTTGGAAAGTCGCTGTAGCGCAGGGAAGCTGTACCGGAAGAGACGTTCTCAGAGAGCAGCGTACATTCGCAGCAGAGCAGCCACAGAGCAGCCACCAGAATTGCTGGACATCATACGAAAAATGTTTGCGTATGATTCGAGTTTAGCCTTCAGTGCTCTTTTATGAGGCGACCACGTAACTAACATGATTTAAAACCCTTGACAACCTTCAAAAAGTTTCAAGAGGTAGAACAGTCTTTCCGCCGCGGTGCTCGCTACAAAGACAAATCCAAGCTTCGTTCAGCCATATCAGATATTATCACTTCCTAAATAATTAACCAAAGAGTTTTTGATCAGGGAAGCTGTTCTAGTGGGCCGTGAATAGAGTAGCTGGTGTGAAAAACATCATCATTAGTTCTTGTCCCCAAGAGTGTGCACGCACTTCTGTGTAATGGCCAGTTGGCGGCGTTCTCAAGCGTGGTTTTTCCTCCTGTTGCGTTATTGCCCTCAGCCCACTACTGCACCTTTAAAATTGCGGCTGGTGGAGTGACATGTTGCGTGTGCAAGCAGAAGAAGAACAAGGCAGGGAAAACAGCTTGCGTCAATTTGTACGGCGCACGCCGTATCGCAAAGCTATGCGTTTGTACATAGCTTCGCGCCACGAAATCATCCGTCTTCTTGTGGCGTGCAAGCTGCTCTTAAAGTAGCGCAGGCATGCATGGTGTAGTATAGCAAAGGAATGAGGCGGCGTCAAGCCGAGTCTACGTGTGCCGTGTCTCCCACCGCCTCTCGTTCGATGTGCACGACTTTACGCCGAGCTCGGTGCGAAACTTTGAGAAGTGTTCGATGGGCTTCGCATTCCTTCGCAAGGTGTTTCCCGAAACCTCGGACCACGGTGAAATCGGCGTGTGCCGAAGACAAAGCTCGACCGGCACTGCCCGGCAGCTTCGCTCGCCTGGCACCACTAGTGCAAGCTTCGCTTCTTTTTATCCAGACCCGTATGCTGCTTTTTTCATCTTTTCATTTTTTGTGTTTGTTACTCACTCCGCACTGTTATACTTCGATCTGGAGGGTACAATAAAACGAATAAAAATGGTGGTGACCCTTAGAAAATATGTGAAGCGGTAAGCAACTGTTTCAATATCCTGATGACTGAAGATCCTGATGACAACATCCCGAAGTGCCTGTGTTGCAAGCCATTCCTTTTCAAAAATTCTAAGACAAAGTTTATAATTGGCGCTTACTCATCGATGCCTGATGCACTGAAAATACTGAGCATCTCGGGTAATCTCTCGATATGATATGATCTCTCGATATGGTCAACATTTATTGCAAGCAGGTACCCTCCCTCTTCGTGCACAAGCAAGCACACGTGCCGTGAACTTAGTGGAGAACATGTTTGTCTTGTGCCATAATATTTTACGCTGTTGGCTGCTCGAGCGACAATATTATCCAGATGTCTAGGCTTGTGCGAATATTCGAGCGCTTCGAATATTCGAACGAATATTAGAGTATTCGAATTCGCTTCGACCTTAATTTAAAATTTCCGATATTTCGAAGTATTCGGGGTGAACGAATTTCAAAACTGCGTGCAAGTTCTATCAGGAGTGTCGGTTTCGTTTGGCAAGCCGCAGTGCCATTGACATCAGGCCTACATCTCGACTACATCTGGAGCCAAGACAAGCTAAGCCACATTCAGAGCGTTGTCGTAGCCATCTTACACGCGCACGTTCGTCAAGGCTCCCGTTTCATTGTTTGGTTACCGTGTGGCACGCGTGCAGTGAGCAGCTGTTGATCGCACTCCACGCTTGAACTTCAGTGTGCATCAGTTACTTCGGTCAAGTGACATGGGCCATGGCCAATGCGTCCACGGGTGCCAACCCGATATGGAACTTTTTTGTAAAGGTCCCGCCTGGCCAAGAAGCTCAGTGTCTGAAGTGCCACTCCATTCTGAAGACGCCAACGGGGACTACGACGACTTTGGCGACGCATTTAAAGAGGCACCCGGATGTCTTCGTGACATACGAAAAGGAACGTTGTGCGCGGAAAAGCGTGAAGTCTACTGCTAAGCCTGACGTGCAGCAGCCCTCAGTTGCTGACCGGTTCAAGCCGAAGCTGAAACATACGGCGCCAAAAGCACAGCAAATGACAAAGGCCATTGCCGGATTCATAGTGCGCGGGATGCATTCCTACAGTGTTGTTGAGGAGCCGGGCTTTGTGGCCGTTATGAACGCTGCTATGCCCGAGTACGTTGTGCCGTCGCGGACAACGTTTTCCCGAGCAATAATCCCGGAGCTCTATGCTTCGAAGAAGCAAAACTTGATGAACAGCCTTCAGGCGGTGATTGACGGTGGAGTCGAGGCCATTTCAATAACAACAGACAGTTGGACATCGCGTGCTAATGAAAGCTACTTGTCGGTAACATGTCACATCATGGACAGCTCATTTCAACTTCATGTGCACGCACTGGCATGTACAGAAATGGCAGACGCTCACACAGCCGAAAACTTGGTGCTGTTTCTAAAAAGTGTGATGGAGGAGTGGGCACTTCCCGATCCAGGTACTGTACCAGTGTACGTAGTTACAGATAATGGAAGAAATTTCACTGCAGCAATTACACAGTCGCCTTGGATAGGCATAAAATGTTTCGGGCACACGCTGCAGTTGTGCGTGAGTGATGTCAAGCGGGATGTACCTGGATTTTCCCAACTGTGCACGAAGGCCAGGGCTATCGTTGGCCGCTATAAGAAAAGCTCAAAGGCTCGGGCGCGCCTTGTGGAAGTACAAAGGGAAATGCAGCTGAATGCCCTGGAAGTGGTGCAAGATGTTCCGACGCGTTGGAATAGCGAGCATCAGATGATGACTAGGCTGCTCAAGCTTCGCAAACCAATCACCGTGGAGCTTTCGGAGTGCGATGCGGTTGATAACCTCACTGCAGCTGAATGGAGGCTGATGACTGCCGCTGTGAAGGTACTCGATCCACTTGCTCAAGCCACAACAGAGCTATCTGGGGACAAATATCCCACGTTGTCCCAAGTAATTCCATTGCTGGAGTGCACTGGCATTGTACTTGCTCGGCACACAGCTCAATCAGATGAGTCATCGGCAATTGCTTCAAGTCTGGCACGCAGCATCAAGGCAAGGTTTCCTGGTGTCAAGACATCTGAGGATACAGCCCTAGCGATGTTGCTAGCCCCAAGGTTTAAGGATGCGTGCTATACGGAAAGGGCAGAGAAGAACTGGGCCTGCGCTATTCTTACCAAAGCAGCAGAGGGAACACTGCAAGTTTTAGGCTGCGAAGCATCAACTGAGAGTGATACAGGTTCAGATAGCTCCCAAGATGCTTCTGTGTGGGGGGCCTTTGCTAGTATTGCATCAGATGGTTCTAAGATAACTGGTCCTTCCATCAAAGATGATGTTCACAACTACCTGAGAGCTCCCCTCCTCCCTCGCTGTGAGGACCCACTCGATTGGTGGAAGAGCAAAGGCCTTGACCCGTCCCTTGTAAGGGTAGCCCGCAGATACCTCTCAGTGCCAGCAACCCAGACAACAAGCGAAAGGTTATTTTCGACAGCGGGTGCCATTGTGACCTGCAGACGGGAGCACCTTCTTCCCCAGCATGTGGAGCAACTAGTTTTTCTCCATGATAATTTTTGACTTTCATTTTGTTAACTGTAGAAGGCAACACCTTTTACTTGCATGTAGAGCTGTGATATTTTTTTTATTGAAACATGTTATCAAACGGTCTTTTTTTTCTGTGTGATGTAGCATTTTAACTAGTAGAAGGTGGCATCTTCTTCACTGCCTGTGGAGCTGCTAGTCTAAATGCCATTATTTTTTTACTTGAAATATATTACCAAATGGTTTTCTGTGATGTTTTATGTATGTGTGTGTGTTGTAGGTTTGTTATCTATGTAGAAGGGAGCATCTTCTACAACTAGTCTATATACATACAAATTTTTTACTGGTTAAGATATGTTATTACAGGATTATCTGTGATTCCTTTGTATGTTGCAACCTCAAAAATAAAGAATTTTTGCATAAACCAACTTTGAACTGCTCAGTTTTGTTCTTCGGACACCTGACAACTATTCGAATTCGCTTCGAAAGTATTCGACCCCAAGGACTATTCGCTTCGAATTCGCTTCGAACCAAAATATTACTATGCGCACATGCCTACAGATGTCCATTAAGCTTTCTTCCAGTTTTGCTGTGGAATCCGGCCTTCTGTGTATCCTCCATGTGATAGTCTATTCCAATTCCAAGGCAGTTAAATTTATTCCCATTTCGACAAATGCGAACAAACAAGGGTAATGAAGGTATCGGCGACTTTAGCAACTGCCACTTGATCGTCAAGCCTATGCAGGTAGCACACAGTATACTATGTCCAGGCATCAGTGTACATGAGTAAACAGTAAAACATGCACTTTTGCACTATTGCGGACCCTTTACAGGTTACTCAAGACCAACAGAATATTGCTGCAGTGACAAATTCTGAAGTGAGAAACGAATGGAAAAGAGGAGTTCATTTTTAACATATGCAGAAAACTACATGGAGAGGCAAGAATAAGGAAAACAACGGAGTAGTAAACAATTCAGTTTAAACAAAAACTAAGGAAATAAAGGACCCATATGGCAGGAATACAATTCAGCACGAAATCTAGATTTGCTTTTTTTTTTCGCCAGAGCGTCCTTCAGTAAGGAATAAAAAGAAAGTTCGTTTTCATCTACTCGGAGAGCTTTCGATACTTTTCGGCTGACTATATGCAAACAGACACTTATTGCATACTGTAAGTTGCGTATCGTACTTGCGAACGATGCGCAAAGATTATGGGGAAGCGAAGCGGACATTTGCTCGACATAGAAGTACGCATAGCACGTTCTGTTATATAATCACGTACAAGTGTGAGAGGCGCAACCTGTAGTTGACACGTTGACTAAATACTGGTGCTGTACCTTTTCTGCAGTTTGATGAAGTTAAAATACGCAAGGCCCTTTTCTGCAGCTCTAGATTGGAAGAACATCTACATCCCTGATTCTGCGGAGCATAAGACGACACTAGCGAAATATATAATTTTAGCTCTTTTTGAGGAAAATGCTCACGTACGTGGTGATGATTTCATGTTGTTTTCTGGAGGTTTAAGATCCCAAAACCATGACCTGATTATGAGGGACGCCGTAGTGGAGGGGTCTGGAAATTTCGACCAGCTGGGGTTCTTTAACGTGCACTGACATCGCACAGAACACGAGCCTTAGGCCTTGACATTTCGCCTCCATCGAAATGCGGCCGCTGCATCCAGGATTCAGCCCCGCGAGCTTCCGATGTGCAGTCGAGCACCATAACCAGTAGGCCACCGTGATGGAGCATTCACATGCATGATTGAGTACACAACAGGCCTGGCTTACTTTCTTGGAAACATTACCGACGTGTTCTTTCAACTGAAGAGACAAGTCCGGCGTAACGCGAAGGTATCCTCATGCTGCAACTAGTACAGTTGTCTCGTTATCAGTTTCATGTCGTTCAAACTCTGTTAGCTGCTTAAGGACTGGAGGTTATGTATTTAGTCTTGTTACAGTTAACGACAGTGCAGTCGTGATCAACTATTTTCTCATTTTATTTATTACATGATTAGCAGCTTCTTGTGCTCTGTAATAATGTTTAACGAAACATAGTCTGTGTGTGTCGTGTCTGAGGACCTCACAACGGACACAATGGGCACCTAAAGAGCTCCCCTGCTAAAAAGCAGGTACGTACGTATAGCAAGCGAAGGTTTTGTTAGGCATTTGAAGATAAAATATTCATCTTCTTTCTTTCCTCCTTTTAAGCACTGCAGTTGTCATGCCTGTATGAAGGCTTAAAGTGGAATTGTGAGATAGAATTTTTTGAAATAACACGTCTTTCGCGACAATTGCTGTGAATATTCACACAATTACTTTGTATATATATTTCTATGAACCGCTAAGGCGAAGCACCGTCTTCGAAATGTCTCTCCCAACTGTCATGCTAACGCCTCTTAGACGTGCCGTATCTGCAAGCCACTTACGTCTCACGTGCTGATGTGCTGCTGATAACCGCTGTCCAAAAGTTATGTTGTCAAAGCCTACTTGGGTAGTATTCCAGTTCATCTGATATTATTTCATGTTTGAGTGAAGTAAACTACCTTATTGGCATAGTCTACGGTAGAAGTCCTACTCTAAAGCACGGCGTCAATTCGTCGAGTCTCACAATCTGAGCCATACACCTGACAAATCTCCCTCGAACAGCAAGCACCGTATCGAAAGTTTCAAAGACTTATATTCTGTTTGTGTACCCTCTCTGCCTCATTACCGCGATTTCCACGATGACTACTCGCCTTGCAACTCCTTTGCGGTCTTTTCAAGCAAACATGATACTTTTGCTTTTATATCCAAAAAAGTAGTCCAGCTTGTCCAGATGGAGCAGTGATGTTGTAAATAACACAAAGAAATATTCCCACTAAAGGACATGATTCTTAAGGAGAAATGTAACAGTGCATTTTTACGAGCACGATACTTATCCGTTGAACAAAAGTTGTTAGCGCAAAGAAAGGACGAGACAGAGAAAAAATAAGGGATACACACAAGGGATATAACCGTCGGTCTTAACTCACCCAACTGAAGTACACTCACCCACAGCTACGTCGATAAGCAGAGGTAGCAGAATGAGCACATCAATTCTCATGGCCACAAGTCTCGCTTTGAAAGAAGTACCTATTCTTCGTCGCTTAGGGCACTTTTAAAGTAGAGTAGCGCTCCAGTCACGGTCGTTCACACCTAAATACCCTCACCCACGGGACACACTCTCACTCACGCGCACCCAGACATTCTCCTACTCATAATTTAAAACATACTCGGCACATCCATGAGGAGCAAACGTCAGTGGATTGTTGGATTTCCCACGAGAGCTCGCGATAAACTTTCGGTACAGGTAAACGCCTTTCACGATGTACGCGTTGACGTAGAAGTACTGAAGCTGATTGATTCAGGTGCACTTGAATGGGTACCCCCCGAAGCAATAGGTCGAATGTCAGCATTGAAAATGTTCCTTTCGCAGCGTTTGCTTTAATTACTTTCGTAGAGCCGATCCTCAAACGCGCGCGTTGAAGTCGCAAGAGACAGTGACAATTCTTTTTGGAGATTGAACTGGAAGTTTGAGATATATTTCTTTGTAAATAAAAGTATTTGATATTTACAATACATTGCACCTTTTAATTTCAAGCCTTCTATCTAAAACAAGTTACAACTTTGCCGGAAGGGTGAAGGAATGAGTAGAGCACGAATGCATAATACAAAATAACTTTTTCTATGTACCCAAAATATATTACATGGAGCGTAGTAGTATATATTGCCTAGAAAGAAAGGGTATATTTCTAGGTAGTATCGCAGTACATAGACTTTAAATGGATATAACAGTGAAGTAAAAATATATGGAAACAGTCAAGCAACTATAAAGGCAAATCTTGAAAAGTAAACGAAAGCACAACAGAACCATGTAACATCCTAAACGAGTAGTCAGTGAAAATAGTTCGTCGTGATTTACCAGTTCAATATAAGCACATAATAAAACTTGGGAAATTGCACTGTCAAGTGGTTGGGCTTGAGCGGTCACACGATTTAAATATAAGGATTACACGGATTAGCTTCCAGCCTTCGGGTACAGCCTGCGTCGAGAAACTGTTTCAACGCTAGTTGTGTCTTAAGTAGCTGAGGGCATATATCAACGGACGCAGGTGTGAAAAAAGATCAGCACCTTTAGGGGTATTCTAAACTGCTGCATCTTTGGCTTATTTGGTAAGCATGCCGTTGCATAAAAATCAACGTGACGGTCGAGCGGCAGAGACAGCAGCCCAGAAGAGGTGAAGCTAAGTCGCGTTTTGATTTGTTCCTGCATGCGCTTCACACCACGTGACCACGCTAAGGAGCGAGAACTTCGCGCACTCTGCGCCTTCGAGAAACTCCCTAGCGCAGGGGCTTCAAGCGAGTGCTTTCCTTCCGGCACTCATCAATGCATTCACGTGAGCGCTCTGTTGCGACAGCATTGCCGGCGTTGCGACGATATGCACACCACCTGGAACAAAGCAGGAGGGGAAGGCGCTCTTACGCAGTAGAAAAATATGGTAGAAACACCATCCCGACCTACGCAATGTAATCGGCTAGCCGGTGACCACGCCATGCTTTCTCTGGCGGGAATACGTGTAAGCACGGGCCTCTTGGGCGGAAGACAGCTCAGGGATTCCAGCTTGCATTGCAATAAGCATGAGAAAGCGACAATTGCGGGTGTCTTACGCTCCTCATTTGCCGCTTGCTTCTTATGCCTCAAGATGTAAAGGGTGGTAGAGGAGTGAGGAAGCAGGAAGGAGGACGGGGAGCTCTTGAAGAGCTTCCGTGTTCCGTAGGATATCCCAAGCGGCATTGGCAGGGCGTTATTCTTTCGGTAGTTAGTCCGCCACGTGTCAAATAGGGGCTACCAATGTTTAAGGGTTAGCTATTTAGGGACTAGCAAGACGCGTCTTGCTAGTCTTGCAAGGTCGCGTCGACAAGGTGGCCTTTAGTAATTGCTATTGTCGCCACTGTTGATGCACTCTGCGGTAGGCCTAGACAAATCCCGGGTGCCTGAGCCTGTGCACTCTGTACTATATGTGAACTCGTTTTGCCGTGTTCATTATGCCTGGCAAGCTGTATCGCTGAAAGCAAAGAAAAAGCCCCCTGTATACCTGCAGGATAGCACGTCTCGATATTACTCATGCTTTTCCAAAGAAGAATTTGAACAAGTGACAGATGCCCGTCAACAGCTTTTTCGTGTACGATACACGTGGGCTCCATGACAAATCTTCGTCAATTATGACACCGAGAAATTTGTAAGTTCTAACGTAGGGTATGAGTTGGCCACTCATCCTTACGGTGTAGTGAGTCATAGATTTCGGCGCAAAAGGCATCAGTGCACATTTCTCGCCGGAAACATCTAGGCCTCCACTACTGGAGGTATATAGCAGCTTCAGTAGCAGCTCTTTGAATTATTCCTCGCAACTGTAACCGCGTCACTGCTGACGTCCATGCGCAGATGCCATAAGCGTACATTGACAGCCTGACCGTGCTTAGTACGTGCTGAACAAAAGCAATTAAGGTGATGTTAAATAGCACAGGGCTAAGTACACCGCCCTGGAGAACAATGCGGCTGCTATAATGTAGAGAAGAGCGCCCATCTTCGGCACTTACTAAAAAGGAACACATGGAAAGGTAGCTCCGTATCTAGTGAAATATCCGACCACACACTGATACCTCTTCGAGAGCAGAGAGGATTGCTTCATGGATTGCTTCATGGATTGCTTCAGAGAGGATAACTTTGTCATATGCCCCATTGACGTCGAGGAATAAGGAAGCGCAGAGATGCTTAGGGCTTTTCTCGTGCTGAACGTTATTCAGAAGCGATTGTAGTGCCGTCTGGCTGTTGACGGTAAATGTAATTTTGCGAACATATTGATCGGTTATGAATATTTGATGCATACAACTGATATTTTAGAACGATCAGTTGGTTCTAAAACCCATTGAGCCAGTCATCTTGGCATCTAAAGCCAGTCATCCTGTATTTTGTCATGAAAGGAATCAGATGTCAGACGTGGAACGCTGGTGCAGTTTACTATTGGCCGAGTTCATTGTGAGCCAACGAAAAGCATATTTTTGATGCCGTTCGCTTAACCTCCGACATCAAACCACTCGTCAAATATGTAATTTCTTCACACATTTGTGAAGGAATTACCATATTGTCTGTGTGAATTATCTGTGCGAATACACAACACATAGTAGAAAACTGACGATACACTGAATACGTCTATTTATCCTCAGTGTTTCTTTCACTTTCGTAGCCGCTTCCCCACTGAACTGCCCCAAAGAAGTTGCCGAGATCAAGCAGAAATGTATACGCCGCCGCTGGAGGAGTTAAAGGCGATAATCTTTCATGGGCTACCTAAGCGCCGAAAATTTCTCTGTCTGTATTTCACTCAACTCAACCTCCCGGTAAAAACCGATCCAGCCGGGCGGCGAAAACCAATCCTGTTACTAGCAGTGGTGGTCAATATTACACAAAGCAAAAAAAAAGACATACGAACAAACCTCGGGTCCATCTGAGGCAAAATATATCTAGATAAATGTGATCCGCCGCTTTCATTTAATTCAGAAAACACACGGAATGGTTTTTGCGTTATCAAAGGAAAAATCAGTGTTAGAAATGGTGTAGGAGAGGCGCCACGCATTAATCCAACAGTAAGCGAAGGTCCCAACAAACTGCAATGAGTGCGCGAGAACGCCACGTAATCTTATGTGGCTATGCCCCCGCTTATGTAGTGCTGCCACAAATCGTCCAATGAACGAGCGAGATTTCAGCGAGTGCAGCGCAAGCCCAGAACATGCGCAACAACTGCGGGCGATCTATAGGGAGCCTGTGAAGCGTCTGGGGGCGTATGGCTCCCGAGGGCCTCGGCGCGGGCAGTGCCCTCGGCGGTTTCCTGGGAATCCTCTTTCCCGGACGCAAATAAAGCTCATCTGTCTGTCTGTGTGAAAAGCTATATTATCATTAGTTCTGGTCCCCCCGAGTGTGCACGCAGTTCCATGAAATGCCCAGTTGGCGGCGTTCTCAAGCGCAGTTTTTCCTCCTCTTGCGTTAGTGGCCTCAGCCCACTACTGCACTGGTAAAATTGTGGCTGGTGGGGTCACATGTTGCACGTGCAAGCAGAAGAACAAGGCAGGGGAAACAGCTTGCGTCGATTTGCCCGGTGCACACCGTCTCGCAAAGCTATGCGTTTGTACATATCTTTGCGCCATGATATCATGCGTCTTCTTCTGGAGTGCAAGCAGCTCTTAGGGTAGCAGAGGCATGCGAGGTGTAGCATAGCAAAGGAGTGGGAAGGCGTAAAGCTGCCCCACCACGGTGGTGTAGTGGCTAAGGTACTCGGCTGCTGATCCGAGGGTCGCGGGATCGAATGCCAGTCGCGGTGGCTGCATTTTGATGGAGGGGAAATGTTGAGGCCCGTGTGCTGTGCGATGTCAGTGCACGTTAAAGAACCGCAGTTGATCGAAATTTCCGGAGCCCTCCACTACGGCGGCTCTCACAATCAGAACGGGTTTTGGGACGTAAAAACCCCCCAAACAATAACAACGGCGTCAAGCTGAGTCTACGCGTGCTGTGTCGGCCACCGTCTGTCATTAGACGTGAACGTCTTTACACCGTGCTCGGTGCGAAACATTGAGATGTGCTCGATAGGCTTCGCAGTCCCTGACAAGGTGTCTCCCGAAACCTCGGACCACGGTGAAATTGGGGTGTGCCGAAGACAAACCTGGACCGGCACTGCCCGCCTTCTTCGCTCTCCTGGCACCACTAGTGCAAGCTTCGCTTCTTTTTACCCAGACACTTTTGCTACTTTTTTGCTCTTTTTATTTTTTTGTCTTTGTTAGTCACTGCACACTGTTATACTTCGGTCTTGAGGGTACAATAAAATGAATGAAAATAGTGGAGATCCTTAGAGCAACTGTTAAGCGGTAAGCAACTGCTCAATATCCCCATGACTTGGGCTGGAAGACGGATGCCAAGCGCCTGTGTTGCAAGCCATTCCTTTTGCGAAATTCTAAGACAAAGTTTCTAATTCGCCTTTACTCATCGACGCCTGATGAACTGAAAATACTTATCATATTGCGTGATCTCTCGATTTGATATCATCTCTCGATATGATCAATGTTTACTGCAAGCATGTACACTCCCTCTTCGTGCACAAGCAAGCACACGTGCTGTGAACTTAAAAGGATTGAACGCTGGGCGAGTTGGTAATCCATGACAGAAACGAACTACGCGAAATAAACAGGGACAAGGAAGACACACGCCCAAGCGCAGCCTTAAGTTGCTAGTCTGCGCTTGTGCGTGTGTCTTCCTTGTCCCTGTTTATTTCGAGCAGTTGGTTTCTGCCGTGAACTTAGTGGCGAACATCGTAGTCATGTGCCATAATATTTT
The DNA here is from genome assembly GCA_013339685.2 of Hyalomma asiaticum. NCBI lineage: Eukaryota > Metazoa > Arthropoda > Arachnida > Ixodida > Ixodidae > Hyalomma > Hyalomma asiaticum. Next base: position 46,435,183 of record CM023487.1, on the reverse strand, counting down.
ACGCTATTGGCTGCTCGGGCGACACTATTATCCAGATGTCCATTAAGCTTGCTTCCAGTTTTGCTGTGGAATCCGGGCGTCTGTGTGTCCTGCATGTGGTAGTCTGTTAGAATTCCAAGGTAATTAAGCGTATTCGCATTTAGACAAATGCGAACAAACAAGGGTAACGAGGGGTCGGCTACCTTAGCAACTGCCGCTTGCTCGTCAAGCCTATGCACGAAGCACGCAGTATAATATGTCGAGGCATCAGTGCATATGAGTAAACAGTAAAGCATGCCCCTTTTGCACCATTGCGGAGTCTTACAGGTTACTCAAGACCAAAAGAATATTGCTGCAGTGAGAAATTCTCAAGTGAGGAACGAATGGAAAACGGGAGTTTATTTTTAACACATGCAGAAAACTGCATGGAGAGGCAAGAATAAGGAAAAGAACAGAGTGGTAGAACAGTTCAGTTTAAACAAAAACTAAGGATATAAAGAAGCCATGTGGCAGGAATACAATTCAGCACGAAATCTATATTTGCTTTTTTTTTTCGCCACAGCGTCCGTCAGTAAGGAATAAAAAGAATGTTTGTTTTCATCTACTCGGAGAGCTTTCGATATTTTTTGGCTGACTTATTGCATACTGTAGACACTCATTGCATGGTGTAAGTTGCGTACCCTACTAGCGAACCGCACATTATGGGGAAGCGAAGCCAATATTTGCTCGACATAGAAGTACGCATAGCACGTTCTGCTATATAATCACGTACAAGTGTGACAGGCGCTACCTGTAGTTGACACGTTGACTAAATACTGGTGCTCTACCTTTTCTGCAGTTTGTTGAAGTTGAAATACCCAAGGCCCGTTTCTGCAGTGCTAGATTGGAAGAACATCTACATCCCTGATTCTGCGGAGCATAAGATGACACTTGCGAAATATATAATTTTAGTTCTTTTTGAGGAAAGTGCTGACGTACGTGTTGATGATTTCATGTTGTTTTCTGGAGGATTAAGATCCCAAAACCATGACCTGATTATGAGGGACGCCGTAGTGGAGGGCTCTGGAAATTTCGACCAGTTGGGTTCTTTAACCTGCGCTGACATCGCACAGAACACGGGCCTAAGGCCTTGACATTTAGCCTCCATCTAAATGCGGCCGCTGCATCCAGGATTCAGCCCCGCGAGCTTCCGATCTGCAGCCGAGTACCATAACCATTAGCCCACCCTGATGGAGCATTCACATGCATGATTGAGTACAAAACAGGCCTGGCTTACTTTCTTGGAAACATTACCGACGTGTTCTTTCAACTGAAGTGACAAGTACAGCGTAACGCGAAGGTATCCTCATGCTGCAAGTAGTACAGTTGTTTCGTTATCAGTTTTCATGTCGTTGAAACTCTCCTTGCTGCTTGAGGAGTGAAGGTTATGTATTTAGTTTTGGTACAGTTAACAACAGTGCAGTCGTGGTCAACTATTTTCTCATTTTATTTATTACATGATTAGCAGCTTCTTGTGCTCTGTAATAAAGTTTAACGAAAAATAGTGTCTGTGTGTCGTGTCTGAGGACCTCACAACGGACACAATGGGCACCTAAAGAGCTCCCCTGCTAAAAAGCAGGTACTTACGTATAGCAAGCGAAGGTCTTGTTAGGCATTTGATGAAAAATATTACTCTTCTTTCCTTCCTCCTTTTAAGCACTGCAGTTGTCATGCCTGTATGAAGGCTTAAAGTAGAATTTAAAGATATATTTTTTTCCAATAACACGTCTTCCGCGACAATTGCTGTGAATATTCAAACAATTACTTGTATATATATTCCTATGAACCGCTAAGACGAAGCACCGTCTTCGAAATGTCTCTCCCAACTGTCATGCTAACGCGTCTTAGACGTGCAGTATCTGCAAGCCACTTACGTCTCACGTGCTGATGTGCTGCTGATAACCGCTGTCCAAAAGACATGTTGTCAAAACCTACTTGGGTAGTATTTCAGTTCATTTGATATTATTTCATGTTTGAGTGAAGTAAACTACCTAGTTGGCATAGTCTACGGTAGAATTCCTACTCTAAAGCACGGCGTCATTTCGTCAAGTCTCACAATCTGAGCCATACACCTGACAAATCTCCCTCGAACAGCTAGCACCATCTCGAAAGTTTCAAAGACATATTCTGTTTGTGTACCCTCTCTGCCTCATTACAGCGAATTCCACGATGACTACTCGCCTTGCAACTACATTGGGGTGCTTTCAAGCAAACATGATACTTTAGCTTTTATATTCAAAAAGGTAGTCCAGCTTGCCCAGATGGAGCTGTGATCTTGTAAAGAACACAAAGAAATATTAACCCAAAAGGGCATGATCCTTAAGGAGAAATGTAACAGTGCATTTTTACGAGCGCGATAATGATCCGTTGAAGAAAAGTTGTTAGCGCAAAGAAAGGACGCGACAGAGAAAAACTAAGGGATATAGACAAGGGAAATAACCATCGCTCTCAACTCACCCAACTCAAGTACACTCACCCACAGCTACGTCGATAAGCAGAGGTAGCAGAATGAGCACTTCAATTCTCATGGCCACAAATCTCGCTCTGAAAGAAGTACCTGATTCTTCGTCGCTTGGGGCACTTTTAAAGTAGAGTAGCGCTCCAATCACGGTAGTTCACATTAAATACCCTCTTCCCACGGGACACACTCTCACTCACCCGCACTTAGAGATTCTCCTATTTATAAAGTGGAAGATACTCGGCACATCCATGAAGAGCAGACGTCAGTGCATTGTTGGATTTCCCACGAGAGCCCGCGATAAACTTTCGGTACAGGTGAACGCCTTTCACGATGTACACGTTGACGTAGAAGTACTGAAGCTGATTGATTCAGGTGGACTTGCATGGGTATCCCCGCGAAGGAGTAGGTCGAATGTCAGCATTGAAAATGTTCCTTTCGCAGCGTTTGCTTTAATTACTTTCGTAGAGCTGATCCTCAAATGCGCGCGTTGGAGTTGCAAAAAACAGGGACAATTCTTTTTGGAGATTAAACTGGAAGTTGGAGATATATTTCTTTGTAAATAAAAGTATTTGATATTTACAATACATTTGCACCTTTTAAATTCAAGCCTTCTACCTAAAACAAGTCACAACTTTGCCGGAAGGGTGAAGGATAGAGTAGAGCAGGAATGCATAATACAAAATATCTTTTTCCATGCACCCAATGACATTACATGGGGCGGAGTAGTATATAATGCCTAGAAAGAAAAGGTATATTTCTAGGTAGTATACCAGTACATAGACTTGAACTGGATATAACAGTGAAGTAAAAATATATGGAAACAGTCAAGCAACTATAAAGGCAAATCTTGAAAAGTAAACGAAAGCATAACAGAACCATGTAACATCCTAAACGAGTAGTCAGTGAATGTGGTTCGGCATGATTTACCAATCAATATAAGCACATAATAAAACTTGGAAAAGTGCACTGTCAAGTGGTTGGGCTTGAGCGGTCACCGGATTTAAATATAAGGATTACAGGGATTAGCTTCCGGCTTTCGGGTACAGCCTTTGTCGAGAAACTGTTTGAACACTAGATGTGGCTTTTTTATCGTAAGTAGCTTAGGACATATATCAACGGACGCAGGTGTGAAACAAGATCAGCATCTTTAGGGGCATTCTAAACTGTAGCATCTTTGGCTTATGTGGTAAGCATGCCGTTGCATAAAAATCCACGTGACGGTCGAGCGGCAGAGACAGCAGCCCAGAAGAGGTGAAGCTAAGTCGCGTTGTGATTTGTTCCTGCACGCGCTTCACACCACGTGACCACGCTAAGGAGCGAGAACTTCGCGCACTCTGCGCCTTCGAGAAACTGCCTAGCGCAGGGGCTTGAAGCGAGTGCTTTCCTTCCGGCACTCATCAATGCATTCACGTGAGCGCTATGTTGCGACAGCATTGCCGCCGTTGGGACAATATGCGCACCACCTGGAACAAAGCAGGAGATGAAGGCGCTCTTACGCAGTAGAAAAATATGGTAGAAACACCATCCCGACCTACGCAATGTAATCGGCTAGCCGGTGACCACGCCGTGCTTTCTCTGGCGGGAATACGTGTAAGCACGGGCCTCTTGGGCGGAAGACAGCTCAGGGATTCCAGCTTGCATTGCAATAAGCATGAGAAAGCGACAATTGCGGGTGTCTTACGCTCCTCATTTGCCGCTTGCTTCTTATGCCTCAAGATGTAAAGGGTGGTAGAGGAGTGAGGAAGCAGGGAGGAGGACGGGGAGCTCTTAAAGAGCTTCCGTGTTCCGTAGGATATCCCAAGCGGCATTGGCAGGGCGTTATTCTTTCGGTAGTTAGTCCGCCACATGTCCAATAGGGGCTACCAATGTTTAAGGGTTAGCTATTTAGGGACTAGCAAGACGCGTCTTGCTAGTCTTGCAAGGTCGCGTCGACAAGGTGGCCTTTAGTAATTGCTATTGTCGCCACTGTTGATGCACTCTGCGGTAGGCCTAGACAAATCCCGGGTGCCTGAGCCTGTGCACTCTGTACTATATGTGAACTCGTTTTGCCGTGTTCATTATGCCTGGCAAGCTGTATAGCTGAAAGCAAAGAAAAAGCCCCCGGTATACCTGCAGGATAGCACGTCTCGATATTACTCATGCTTTTCCAAAGAAGAATTTGAACAAGTGACAGATGCCCGTCAACAGCTTTTTCGTGTACGATACACGTGGGCTCCATGACAAATCTTCGTCAATTATGACACCGAGAAATTTGTAAGTTCTAACGTAGGGTATGAGTTGGCCACTCATCCTTACGGTGTAGTGAGTCATAGATTTCGGCGTAAAACGCATCAGTGCACATTTCTCGCCGGAAACATCTAGGCCTCCACTACTGGAGGTATATAGCAGCTTCAGTAGCAGCTCTTTGAATTATTCCTCGCAACTGTAACCGCGTCACTGCTGACGTCCATGCGCAGATGCCATAAGCGTACATTGACAGCCTGACCGTGCTTAGTACGTGCTGAACAAAAGCAATTAAGGTGATGTTAAATAGCACAGGGCTAAGTACACCGCCCTGGAGAACAATGCGGCTGCTATAATGTAGAGAAGAGCGCCCATCTTCGGCACTTACTAAAAAGGAACACATGGAAAGGTAGCTCCGTATCTAGTGAAATATCCGACCACACACTGATACCTCTTCGAGAGCAGAGAGGATTGCTTCATGGATTGCTTCAGAGAGGATAACTTTGTCATATACCCCATTGACGTCGAGGAATAAGGAAGCGCAGAGATGCTTAGGGCTTTTCTCGTGCTGAACGTTATTCAGAAGCGATTGTAGTGCCGTCTGGCTGTTGACGGTAAATGTAATTTTGCGAACATATTGATCGGTTATGAATATTTGATGCATACAACTGATGTTTTAGAACGATCAGTTGGTTCTAAAACCCATTGAGCCAGTCATCTTGGCATCTAAAGCCAGTCATACTGTATTTTGTCATGAAAGGAATCAGATGTCAGACGTGGAACGCTGGTGCAGTTTACTATTGACCGAGTTCATTGTGAGCCAACGAAAAGCATATTTTTGATGCCGTTCGCTTAACCTCCGACATCAAACCACTCGTCAAATATGTAATTTCTTCACACATTTGTGAAGGAATTACCATATTGTCTGTGCGAATTGTCTGTGCGAATACACAACACATAGTAGAAAACTGACGATACACTGAATACGTCTATTTATCCTCAGTGTTTCTTTCACTTTCGTAGCCGCTTCCCCACTGAACTGCCCCAAAGAAGTTGCCGAGATCAAGCAGAAATGTATACGCCACCGCTGGAGGAGTTAAAGGCGATAATCTTTCATGGGCTACCTAAGCGCCGAAAATTTCTCTGTCTGTATTTCACTCAACTCAACCTCCCGGTAAAAACCGATTCAGCCGGGCGGCGAAAACCAATCGTGTTACTAGAAGTGGTGGTCAATATTACACAAAGCAAAAAAAAAAGACATACGAACAAACCTCAGGTCCATCTGAGGCAAAATATATCTAGATAAATATGATCCGCCGCTTTAATTTAATTCAGAAAACACACGGAATGGTTTTTGGGTTATCAAAGGAAAAATCAGTGTTAGAAATGGTGTAGGAGAGGCGCCACGCATTAATCCAACAGTAAGCGAAGGTCCCAACAAATAGCGCGAGTGCAGGGCTAACGCGGGAAATTTTAAATTAATTCTGCAACACCTCCATATGTCCAACACAGGGTCAATGACACGGGAGGGAAACTGCGTGAGTGGCAGAAGAAGAGAGGGTGTTAGGTTTCACGAAAGGCGGAAGACTATCGTCCTTCGACATCATTTGCAACAAAGTAAGCAGATATGCGGCCATGTTTTTTTCTGTCTAGCTTCTTTACCCTCGGTCAAAAGCTGCACCGTACACAAAGCTTCCATCGCATCCATCTCATCCACCTCTGCACCAAGGTGAAGAGGTTGTTTCCCTGATAGTCTGCATCGTACTTGCCTGTGATGTCGTATTCTCGCAAGCTGTCATTATTGTAGCCTCAAATACACTGGTCTACCTTTTTTTTTACTTCCGGGGTACACAACAGCCACTTTCTTGCAGTTATATCTGTGTCTCAGGTTTTCAGTCGCTTGCCTAAAGCACCGTGCATTGTAACCCAAAACAATCTAGCGTCAATGCTGCTGTACTGGCAGGGTTCGAGCTACACATCTCCGGGCGGCGCATACAGAAAATGGTCGCTGTGTCTTGGAAACCTGAACCATGATATGCCTTCTCGGCTACTATAACTGACGCCTTCATTTTGATGCACAAGTCTCACAAAGGTGACGCACACCCGATGCTTCAGCGCCATTGCCACGTTTCGCGCAGCCAGAGGGCCGTCGCTGAAGATGTAGAAAAGATTGTCGTTAAAGCTCTCATTGAAACATCAGATCCGTGGGCGTCCAATTGTGCGCCTGCAAAGAGCAAGGACCACTCCTGAATCTCTGTTTGGAGCAGAGAGCATTTACCCTTTCCTTTCGGAGGCAACGCATTCTACTATCTTCCAAGTGCTAACATTTTCTCGACCGTTGGTTTTTAATAGGGTTAAAGGGTTAAGGACAGGTTTGTAGGTTATTGGTAAATTGCCAGAGGACACAGAGAATTTGGAACCTCTCAAGACCTATGCCAATAAACAGCCGTGACGTTCGGCATGTGAAATACGCCAGCCGCAGCTGCGCGCATTTTGATGACCTTCTATTTTAATTCACGTGGCCGAGGTGCCTCTGCTACATCGTCATTTTCGTTATTCGCTCGCCGACGTATAAAAAGTGTCTGGGTGACAGGGCGCCGCGGCTGGGTAACAGACTGATGGACTATACAGCTGCCTTTAGTGTGTAGTACACATATATATATATATATATATATATATATACACACACTACACACTAAAGGCAGCTGTATAGTCCATCAGTCTTTGTTACCCAGCCGCGGCGCCCCGTCACCAAACACGTATCTGCGCTCAAAAGACTCTTGTTAGCCGCCTGCATATGTCATCGCCGTGGAAACACCCCACCCACATTTTTTCTCGATGTGTTGCAAGAAGCGGATTACAGGCTACGAAGGACGACGGGGATAACAATATCGCATATAACAATCTCGATCATCGACAATAAATTCAGATACTAAACTACTTTCTGCCATCGCTTTCGCTCACGACTTCTTTATATCCATCAGGTAGAGCCTTATTTAGCGTATGTTCGTTATCGTACGCACTTCTCAAAGAATAGGTATTTACCTGAGTTCAACCAAGTGCTTTCATGTTATTGGGTGCCCCAAAATTTGGCTTGCGTTCCCTGCCGCAGCCATCGTGTTGCTGATGCTAAAATTAAGTGGCGTTTACTTTTCGACCCGTGCACACAGTAGTGAATCAGGGAGCAAATTTATGAGAAGTGCACATAGATTATGCCATGCTTTTGTAAGGCGATGTAAACGCATAATAATTTGTTCTCATGCAACGTGTCGCGTTGTCAGGTGGCCCGTTCGCAAGAAGTTCAGCCGAAAACATACGTAGCGCTCGTTCCATGTTTAAGAGCATTCAGCTGAGATACCGTACCCCTACTTCGCTTTCCGACGCTGTCTACTCAACTGGACTCCATGCCAATGATTATTGTTTATCGTTAGAACTCTCAATTAAACATAAAAACCTTGGGCGCCCCATCGTGTGCCTGCAAAGAGCAAGGGCCACTCCTAAAAATCTGTTTTAATTAGAAACATTTTACTACAATTGCTACGAAAAGCATTTATCCCTTCCTTTCGCATTTAATCCCGCAATTTTAGGGCCACCTAGCCCTGAAGTCCCTTACGCACTGCTGCCTGCTCTATCGTGGATTCAACGCATATGGGCTACTGTAGGTTAAAAACGCACATACTCTGAGGTAATATACCGTTAAGGGAGCAGGGAGGTTGCGCAGGAGTTTGAGAAAGAGGGAAATAGACCTGTCCTGGAAGTACTTTGTAAATGACGGTCGGCGAAATAGCGGCCAAATGAAATATTTTACGCCCGATGAACAAGAACGTAACAGCGAGCACCACAGACTTCAGCGAAACACACGCTCAACGACTGAACTGTTACCGCCTTTATATGCGACCATGGACATTGCGGAGTAACATTCTATAAAAAGTGCACTTAATTTATCCTTATTACGGCGGCCACTGCTTACTTGGTGAAAGAAAGGTTTTTTTTTTTACTTTTCTAATAGATTAACCGCTGTTATAAAAGGAACATGCGATGTGAACGTATGAACGGAAAGACCTCGTCGTTTCCAAGCGTAGAAACATTGCATTGGTTATACCGGCTGACCTCGTCCAGCTGTATCTGTCCTGCCACATAAAAATTATCCTGAATTATAACCTACTACAAAAATTTTGCCATAATCCACGGTTCTTTCTTCCGTACCCAAGTAACCCACACGTGCAATCAGCACAGATTGCATAGTATGTGGCACTATGTTAAGCGAGTACCAAATGGCTTATTAGTTATCACTTAGAGATAAAAGCCTTGTTTAGACAAAGAAATATGCACAGGCCTTAGAGCGACTTCGTCGGTATGAACTCCCTCAGCGCAAGTGAAACCGTCAAGCTGTATTTTACGCTCTTAGGTCGCTTTAGGACGCTGACCGCATCGCCACTGATGCGTTAGCTAGAGGCAAAATGGATGACTCTAGCCTTCTCACTAGTTTCTTTCCGTCACCCTAAGCCGCGGACTAATCTTGCATTGATATATGACGGGTTTAGCAGGTTCTTGTTATTAATACGGTATTTACCCAAGAAATAGGAAATATGTCGTCACGGTGGATCATTACATACATCTGAGCGGTCGACGACGTATATCGAATATAGGCAAAAAGGATGCATTGCGGCGAAACAGAGACATCTTCCCACCATGTATAGGCAGAAATCAGGTAGTTGTACTGCGCTCTATAAAGATTATAAATCGAGTTTGCTTTAGTTGTTCTGCGCAAAACAAATATTATAAATCGAGGTTACGTTGAAATTCTCTCCTAGTAGCGTTATTATAATCGCTTTCTTCCGTAAATTCCATACCGTGTACATTTTCATAACACCTACACCCTGTTCTTCTGTTGCATACGTGAATTTTTAGTAATGTGTAAAATAAACTGCAATGAATGGGTAATTCCTATGGCGTCAAAGCAAATGGAACAATGTATATCTTGAACACAGTGAAACAGAATATTTTTTGAATTCACGATTTTATTGCTCTCTGAAACGATGAAAAGTTGCTGGTACAAAGGGTTAATGCCTTGACTGAAAAATAAAAACTCATACTCCTCCTAAGATGGGTGGTGGATCGAATGAAGGCGGCGGAGTAACCTCTTCAACACAAACGGAGACTGTAAAAAGAAAAAAAGGAAAAGCTTTTCCTCTTTCTCTAAAAAAGCAGGGCACCACGCTTTAAACACTGTTGTGGGCCGATAACACCCTTATATCCTTACGACTACACCAGAATCCGCCTTCCTATATTGTGTCTATCCCAGTATTGGATTAGTTCCACACTGTCACCATTCTAGTACTAAAAACAATGTCAACAATGGCCCGTAGCTGCTGCCGCTTCCCAGAATAAAGTTCTTAAACTCGAAAAATAAACGTTGAAATGCACAATTAAGCGTGGTAAACTGCGGCTGATCCCTCTGTAATGAAAATTCGCAAGGCAGGAAAGTGACACCTGTGATTGCGAAGCTGCAGAATGCATAAGAGCACTCTCCCGAATTAGGGGAGGGAGACGGGTTGTGTAGTCTGGACATGTAAACCCTTTGCACAAAGACATCAGCAGCACCTCGTCAATGCACAGGGATCCTCGACAGTTGCGAAAAGAAACGAAAGTCTTTCAATAGGTCACATTTCTCTCGAGACATAGCATTGTAGGCGCCACAGCCCTGCGCAAACGTGACATAAACCAGGAATGTTCGGAAACACTGAAAGCTTTCAAGAGTAACCGAACGGCTTGTGAGCGGTTCTTCCTGTGAACACACAGTCAGCTGCAACGAAAGTAGCATAAATTGCACGTCGACGGACGCCTTTGCGTTTTTAGGGCAGAGCGCATTGCAAAGCAACTCCCCGCACAACACAAGTTTTTGAGCGGCCGTGGTTTTTCCACAGTGCCCAAGCAACGTCGAGGCACGACGCCGCCATGCAGGTAAACTCCGCTATGATCGAGACGCTGAGACTACGGAAGTCCTAACAGTCAGCGTGTATTAGCGCGGTAATCTGCTTTGCTCCATCGTTCCTAGATGGTCGTACCAGTGCTGCGAACCAAGAGTGCAGTTCTTCAGATCATGCGATTTACTGGCGACAAGCGCAAAAGTATATTTCATTTTCATCCATTGCGGCAAGAACCCGAACCCCATTTGTATTGCTGCATAAAGAATACTGCAAAAGAGGTAACAAGAAACGAAATCTAAGACGCCATTAAAAAAGCATTGCATGTTATTGGTGTTTAAAGGACCTCGTGACCTGGCGCGGTCTGAAATGAATCAAGCGAACACCAAACGATCAATTTTTCGCAGTAAGACAAGTCAAAAGTGTATACATCATTTCTTTGTTCTATCCCTGGGCGAAAAACCCGTTAACTGCAGAGACTCGTCGCGCTTTTCCAGGGTGTATTTCTGTGTCCCGAGGAAACAGACCCTCTTTCGCTTCATGAGGCTTTCTAAGCACAGTTTGTATCGACCGAGCATCATCAACGGCTTGTGAAATTAAATGTGGCGTTCCTCAGGGCAGTATCCTCGGTTTTTGTTTGTTATTTATATAAATGATCTTGTAAACACTGGAACATCAGCAAAATACATAATGTATGCAAACGACACTAGTATCTTTTTGCCACGAACAGATGCTGATGACCTACTGAAACGTGAAAATTGTGTACTGCATAAGATATACGCTTGGTCTTTCGAAGACTTGCTATTTTTCAACTCTTCTCAGAAAAAAACTGTTTGATTCCGCCCGAAATCAGTACCATGTAATCCCGGTCGCGTACTACACTTAAATGAAGCTTTTAATGCGATATCTCACGTAGTTAAATCACTGGAAGCAATGTATCACGAATTTATGCCCTTGGACCACCATACCGACCCCTTTTGCGCAAAAATTTCGACATATTTATGGATTCTAAGCAACTCCGCTCATTTTTTTCCGCTACATGAGAAGCGCTTAATATACACTGCCTTCTTCGAATCGCACTTCCGCAAATGTCATCCGGTATGGAAAAACTGTTCTAGATAAGCTCTGTATACGCTTATAATACTGCAGGGAAAGGCTCTATATACGATTGTCAAGGAGACACACAATGCGCACACAACTCCGTTGTTCACTAAACTCCGAAGTTTAAAGCTAAACAAGTTATACGAATGTAAGCTGCTATGTGAAATACTGAAAAACACACATACACTAAAAACACTTTCGAACTTGCAATACAGCGCTTCCTTTCACTCCTTCAGGTTCACAGAACGTTGGCATTTGCCACGATCGTGAACAAATTATGGTTTCCAGGTGATGCTGGATAGCGTCGCTCAGGTTTTAAATACATTTTACTGGGCGAATAGAAATTATGCGCCGTTTCGAGCAAGCGCTTGTATGCGCTTTTTGCATAATGCTAGTCGTGAAGGAATGTTTTACTTCTCTAGGTTACATTTATTCATTGATTTCTGTGGTTTTACGTCCCAAAACAGCTATGATTATGGGAAACACCGCAGTGATGGGCACCGGAAATTTTGACGACACGGGGTTTTGAACTTGCACTGTCTCGTTTACATTATGCATGTAGTTTGTATCTTATATGTGTTCTACGAATATTTACTCATGTTAGTTTTGTGTGCATGTTTTATTTATTCTTCCTAAAGTGTCCCCGTTTGTTTAACAACCTTGTATTGCAACCGAAATAGTTTCAGTGCATACCTTCCTTCTACTAAGGCATCCGCTGCTGGATAGTGAGAGGTGGGGCCAATTAAGCTACATGCATGTAGGATTTTTCTCACCATCCCACGCCCATCTCATATGCAATGTTTGCAATTCTGTGCGTTAAACAATACTACAAACTTCGAACACCCGTATGCATCACTGGATCAGATACCATTGCGGGGAATCAATGTAACTCGGGTTGCTTGTCGCGTGAACATGTTCTTGTTACATTTTTATTGTTGAGTAAAGCCAGTGAAGCTAAACGTTTGAACATATTTTACGTTTCGCACAACAGCTGTCTTAGCATGAGTCAGTTCTTAATCGCATTGTCCGTTTCCTTCTTGCAGAAGTGGGCAGAGCGGAGTACCTGCAGGATGGACCTTTTTCAGGTGGCGTTTCTGCGCATGCGCGCCTTGAGTGCCGACACACGCACCATGTTTTTGAGGGTCAGCGCACAGCGAGAGAGGTGACACCTGTCGCATTGCCGTCCCTAGTTATGAGTGCGGTGCCCTGCCTCCGCGATGCTCTACTGCTGCATCGTGGAGAACTCCGGAGTCACGGACCTCCAATTACGATTTCGACGTTCCCCACTGATGGTGCTCTCCCCTACATGAAAAAGGTCCATTACACGTCATAACTAGAGCACTTTACGAATAAAAATGCGGTATGCTTACCATTGCATTTCTGCATACATTCTTCGCAGGTATCGAAGTGATTATTCCCGACACCACAATGGAAGTAATCGTTCGAGAAGCAAGACTTATAAAACCAATTGTAGTGCCAACCGGAGGACTCATAAATGCACTTTTGTTTGCCTCTATAAAGCCAGCAAGGTGAGTGATCTGTACACAACGAGATAAATGCAGAAAACATGACCTCCTCAAGAATTTATGAAATATCATCGCGTTCATTCAAATAAGTACGAATTATGTGCACATTTCCTGGCTGGAACACTTTCTCTGTGATGCCAGCTTTAGCAGAATAACTTATAGTGTAACTCTGTGTGCTTTATTAACGCCACAGCGTTAAAGAGCTAGTTGCGCAGAAATTCAGGTGTCGGCGTTGCATTTCTGCATACAAATTACCGTTGTCCGTGAGGGAAAAAAAAATTGGCAGATCCCACGTGCAGCTGGAATCAGATCCCACGTGCAGATCCACGTGCAGCGTAAGGAACGTAAAATGGATTTGCATGGTCTCGCTAAACCGAGTTTGGTACATATGAAGTTAACGAAACGGCCGCAAGAGCACCAAGACTGTGGCATGTAAACCATGCCACTCATACACGCATGTCATGATTCTAACGTTATGACTTGCCATTTACGTTCATCATGCAGTCGTGTTGTGCCAGAGCAATTTTGGTATACATCCCTTTAAGGAAACGAGTGGCATGTAGATCATGCCGCTAATGACATGCATGTCACGATTTTCATGTTATGACCTGTCATTTATTATCGTCATGCAGTCGTGTTGTGCCAAACCAATTTTCGTATAGGCTACGCGCAGTCGAGTTTTCCATGTGCGACATCAGAAGCAAAATTGGGCAGACTATGACAGGAAAATACGCGAACGCGATGCGCGTCTCCAACTCTATAGCAGCAGCGACCGCCCGTCCCACCTTCTTTCGTTTTATTTCCTTTGAGACCCGCGCTCCAAACCTGCGGCACTGTTCCAAAGGGCGACGCCGCGAGAGTTCTTGTGGTTCGCAGAACGCCTGAAAGCAGCGAAGAAACGGGCGCGTCGCTGTCGCCTCGGTTTCCACCGTGCGCAACTGAGCCGTCCGACAAGAGCTACGTAGTGCCCTCTGGTCAGTAGATGGAGCCCATACATCCCATTAACGAAACGGCAGTATAGCGCCAGCACCATGGCATGTAAATCATGCCGACCATGACACGCGTGCCATGATTCTAATGTTATGACCTGCCATTTATGTTCGTCATGCAGTCATATTGTTGCATACCAATTTTCCTACACATCCCACTAACGAAACGGCCAAGAGAGCACCAAGAGCGTGGCATGTAAATCATGTCGTTCATGACATGCATGTCATGATTTTCATGTTGTGACCGGTCATTTGCGTTCCTGATGCAGTCATATTGTTGCATGCCAATTTTCGTATACATCCCCTTAACGAAACGCGTCGCATGTAAATGATGTCGCCCATCACATGCATATCATGATTTTCATGTTGTGACCTGTCAGTCATGTTCGCCATGCAGTGATGTCGTGGCATACCAATTTTCGTGTACATCCCATTAACGAAACCGCCAGGAGAGCACCAAGACCGTCGCCTGTAAATCATGTCACTCATGACATGCATGTCATGATTTTCGTGCTATGACCTGTCATTTATGTTTGTGATGCAGTCATGCTGGGGCATGCCAATTTGCATATACGACCCATTAACGAAACGCGGGCATGTAAATCATGTCATTCATGACATGCATGTCACAATTTTCATGTTATGACCTGTCATTTATGTTTGCCATGCAGTCATATTGTGGCATGCCAATTTTTGTATACATCCCATTAACGAGACGACCAGGAGAGCACCAAGACTGACATGTAAATCATGTAGCTCATGACACGCATGTCATGATTTTCATGTTAATACCTGCCATTTATGTTCGTGAGGCAGTCATGTTGTGCCATACCAATTTTCGTATACATCCCATTAGCGAAACGGCCCGGAGAGCCCTAAAACCGTGGCATGTAAATGATGCCGCTCATGACATGCATATCATGATTTTCATGTTTGACCTGTCATTTATGTTCGTCATGTAGTCATGATGTGGCATAGCAACTTTCGTAAACGTCCGATTAGCGAAACGGCCAAGAGAGCACAAAATCGTAGGCGGCTAGATAGATAGATAGATACGCTCAAACTCGCCGACGTTCGCTAAGAAATGCTTCGCATTTAATACAAGGTATATAAAAAAAATAACCCCTCGGAGAGTGAGAATCCAAGGAGAGACCCCTCGCTGCGGAGCGCGACAGGCTACGTGCTCGGGCATGCCGCAAACACTTCAACTGTTCATAACGGCGAGCCTTTTGTACAAACCATTTTGAAATCGTGTTACTCACATCTCAGAGATCCAAACTAGAAGAGAAGCTCAGGGGAAGGTAGATGCTTGAATCGATGAAATGATCGCACAATACGATTGAGAACAGGGAATGTCGCAGGAGCCAACGTTTCGACAAGTGGACTTGTCTTCGTCAGGGCGGCGACTTGTCTTCGTCCTGTCGAAGACAAGTCGCCGCCCTGACGAATACAAGTTCACTTGTCGAAACATTGGCTCCTGCGACATTCCCTGTTCTCAATCGTATTTGGCGATCTTTTCATCACATCTCAGAGGTGTGTCTCGGATGTGCTTCAGCGTGGCAGAGGCTTGACTCTCACTCTCCAGATGGCGCAAAGGGCCCACGGCGCCAAGGGTGCCTCGATAAGACTGCTTGTAGAGGGTAGTGACAACCATTGGCCACTGTAACGCCATTTTAAATCACAGGGGCGGTTGCGCTCCTGTCTGGTGCCCGTGGGATTCGGTCGAGACAATATGCGCGTCTGTGTAGTTCCCGCGTTTCGTTGGAGACCCAGACACACGCCATAACCTGTTTGTAAACTCCAGCGCAGCTGTGTCCCAGGGCTCGTGTGATTCAATATAGGGGGGGGGGGGGGTTGTCACCATACTGTACATAGTAGCACGTACCGAGGCGCCGCAGCGGCACCTAGTTGGAGCCATAAGCAGGGGCACTAATGGAACCGCCTTTTGCCGCCCCGCATGCATGGAGCACGCTGGAGGACGCTCGCAGTTTGGCTTAAAGGGCATCTCATGCGATTTTTCTACCGTATTCCGATATCGCTGTTTTCCAAATATTAGTGGTTTACCTGAGGCAGCCAGGGTCACTCAATTTGCTCAGAAACTCACGTGACGTGCAACCGCCTCGCTTGGCATAAAATATAGTAGTACCAAGGAGAACATATACTGAAAATTTTATTTAGATCAGTGGGCAATGAAAAATTGCCGGAGTTGCCCTTTAAGGGCTTGCGCCTGTCCTCGCGAGCGTGTCGGCGTTCATTCAGGCCATGTTGACACGTCACCTATGTGATGGATTCTGTGCTATCTACGTGCGCCATGTGAAGTGGGGCACCTTCTTCATCGGCGGGTCTTGATGGCGCATCGTCACTTCGGACTTGCCCATTATAGTGAAGTAATTTACAGTCTCAACTCGACGAGTGAAGACATACAGTAAATAGTGGGTTGTCATAACAATACGTGGCTAGGCGCCTCAAAAGCATGACAAGCTAAAGAGAGCGATGACAATGGGGCCACACACAGCTATCGCTTTGAACTCTCATGGGGAAGTTTAAGGGTCCCGAGACTTTTCTTTCTTCATCGGAAAACCCGCAGCGCGCATAGGTGTTATAGCAGGGGGTCACAACAATCATTGAGTTATTCTTCATTGGTACATGCAATTTATATACAAATACACACGTAACTAAATAGATCACATATAGATACGTCATCCTTCACGTGACAGCAGGGTGTTCCAGTATTGAATAAAATACATTTTCTTTCACACAATGCACTGGTTTTTCATATAGCCTATACCACTATATTATAGTCCTAAGGAAAATTTATTTCGAATACATAATTGTTTTTGTTGGCTATTCCAGAATTATGCAACTATGATCAAAGCACATTGAAGTGTAACGGGATTTGTCTAGATAAATATCCCTATTAATTGCAGTTTTATTATATGAAATGAAATAAAGAAATTTTAATCTCGGTTCATAGCAGCGACCAGAGATACATTTCCAGCATAGCTCTGTCTTCATTGCAGTGCAGCAATCCCTCCTTCCGTGCCGTCCGAAGACGAACGCGGCGGCACTACTTCGCATTATTCAAAAGCGGAATTATAGGTGAACTCGGTGGCGTCCCACTATTCGAATGGTGGTCTCAAAGACGCAGTTTCAAGTTTACATGTGAGCATCGCAAGTTTCTCCGGAATAAAATTGAAAGCTTAACCTGTTTTGCCTATGCGAGTGTCTATGTGAGGTTTCAACGAACGTGAAGACGATAGCAGCGCCCCTAGGTACTTATACGTAGTATCTTGTTTAAAATAGTACATTGCTCAGGTGGTACAGTAACTGGAATGGTTTCTTCCTTTTGTTAAATGAAAGATGTATGCCTTTTGCTGTGTACAAATTCCTTTTCCGTTTTGTGCACCAGTTATGAATGAGCGAAAAACTATTCTTAAGTTCTGATACAATCTTTCTGCACACAACACAGTTATCCGCAGACAACCGTATAGAACATGAATTCTTAGAGTGATACAGTTAACATAAATTAAAAAGAATAGAGGACCTAAACCGGAGGCCTGTGGGACTCCTGAGGTAACATGTATGTAGACGGAGCATCTTCCATTCGGTACAACACATTGTGTTCGTTGCGAAAGGTAACATTCAATCCATTTGAAAATATATGTCTATTATATATCTGGCTAGCCTGTATCGACTGCATAAATCACGTGGGCAACACCGACAGCGATTTTCTGTGGCGTGATGCAGCAACCGCTTAAGAACGCTTAAATCCTGGCTGCACTATGTAAGGTAGGATATAAAAGAATTTGTTATTCAAAGACAACACCTTCTCGTCCGTGGACTTAACGGCTAGTCAGGCTCTTTTAACTGCGTTTGACTTTTATGTGTGGTGCGCGAAGCAATCACACAGGGAAAATTCATGCTTTCTAATTAAAGCGCATGTAACAAACAGTGTATAAAAGCGAGTTTAGCAATGGTTACTCCTAACAGCTGGCAAAAACATTTACTCGCATATAACACTTCATGTAGCATTGCAACGCCACCGTGCTACTTTTTTGTAATAGGGCACCTTTACTGAACGTGGCACCATCCATCTTACGTTTTCACGGCCTTTTTACAGGCAGCCGCGAACGTTGCAATCCTCAGCAGGATAAAAATGACAAATCAGCCAGTCAACCGGCCGAGCCTGAACGGCGTTTACAGGCTCATTCACAACGCCCTTTTCACGCGTGTCTACTGAAATCACCCGTAAGCGAAACCACTCTATATGCTCCCGGAACTTAATTTTGGTCAAAAAGAGGGCCCGGGCACCTATTTACCCATTATATTTGCCCCTTGGCGAATGCACTTGGAAAGGGTGCGCTTACTAGTACGAGTAAGTGAAAACATTACAATTGTCTGGATTTTTTGTTGTTGTTGGTGCCAACGCGAAAATATTTCCACTCCCGGAGGCGCAACGATACAGAGCTGTCATCTTACCTTTAGGGCCTCCGATATTTGGATCATATCCTTGCAATTCTACAAAACCAAGAAAGCATATTTAACTGTTATCGAAGACAACGTTTAACAAGAAACCAAATACAAACATTCGCTAATGTCTCATAATTTTACCTTGACCATTTAAACACCACATTTTGAAGTGAAAAAATACAAAAGTGAAGTTTATAGTTCACGTGGGCTCTCTAAATTGTTCCTGATAAGAAATTTAATGACTAAGCATGCTCTTTGGTATCAACTGTCCAACCTCGTAGGTGGAAAAGGTCCAAATTTTTTTTTCCTTACAGTGTTTTGTAAACGTCGACCATGTGCTCCGTTTTTTATTCACCTTCCTTTATTTTAAAAATGTTATAAACTTTTTTCTTAGTGCTAGGACGCAAAAAATGCTTCGTTGCGACGGAAGCAGCCACTTGCAAACATGTATACATGTGTTCATAATAAAGGTTATGATTGTTACATCTCCTATGAAAACAGCAGAGTGTGCGAGTGAAAAAAGTCAAGAGGGACAGCGCAACATTTAGGCGAACAAAAAGCCATTATTCGCATATCCCCATTTTGGGAAATTTATAAGAGCATTGAAGGCGTGAATTCTTCTATCGGAATTGCCATAGGGATATCTAAATATATGCGATGTCTTAATTTAGTCGGATGCTGGTTGAGCCGATTAATGCGCGCTCTGCTGCGCACGGCACGGCTGTAGTGAGCACTTTCTCTGAGTTCCGGCCTCGGCTGCATCGCTCCACTCGGAAGAGCACCTTTCACTGTTTTTAGCCTTCGTTTGGACTTCGCAAATAGGTGTTCGAGAAAGAAGAAAAAAAAACAATGTTGCTATGAAGATCCAACAGACTCTCACGTGTTTCTACGTCATGAAAGGATCCTTCGATCACACGTTTTGGCAGCGTTGGCAAGTTTCTGTTTGACACCGAGTTGAATAGCCCGTCTCGTAGGAGTTCCTGAGTCATCATGCCAGGCCCTTGACATTTCTGCTTTTGTTACTGGTGCCAGGCTACACTAAGTTCCCTCTGTGCTCTTTATAATTATGCTTGTGATAACGAGCAAATCTTCTCGTAAGTGTACAGCCAACAGCAAAATTTTACGGGATCCGAAATTTCGTAAAAGCCTGCATTATCACTTAACCTCACTACAGAGTCTCGAATTAAATGTTACAGCATGATCATCGCAAGAACACGTACCCGCTAAATCTTTCAATTCGAGGCTATGTTGCGAGCCTAAGCGGTAATATGGGTCCTTCGGAAGTTTTGGATCGTGCATACTTTTGCTGTTTACTGTACATAGCTGTCGAGCTGCTGAAACACATAAACGTTGCTACGTTGAGTACCATTTCACTCCGATGATGTAACTTACTCAATAATTCTATTTCTAACATCACTTTTTCCTTTACATCCCTTGTATATTGGAGTCATACGTTTTGTCCACAAAAATGCAGGAAACCAGTTTCTTTGAATTCCAGAAATACTAAAAAGTGGTCCAGTTACTTGTATCTTGGTAGTCATACCTATTAGAGTGAACAGCTTTGTGGACATGAAGCAGTCATATAGGGCAAGCCCCAGACACTCTCGAATGATATTGACCATTCGAAAGCCTTCCAAACCGTCCAGACGTCCAAAAATTTGGGGGACCCTTAAGCTTCGCCTTTAAGAGTTGAACGCGATAGCGAAACGCGGCCCTTAGTGTGCACTTCAACCACTCAGTGCATACTTATTAATGTGTGTTGTTACACACACACCCACGCACAGGCACAGACACACACGCGCGCTCGCGACGTATCTATAGCAATGGTAGAGGTTTTCGATATATTTAACAACACTTTTATATCAACTTCATTAAAATTTTGTACAGTGATGTAGTCACATGGTCCTGTATTATGAACTCCGTGTAGGCGTGACACTTTTACTCGTAAACGGTCACATTCTGTTGTCCTTCCTGCGTTAACTATCAGCTGTTAGATTTGCTCATCTGGAGACTTCTTCCGGCCAACCGCAACAAGCATCGCGTTATGGTCGGTGAGATGGCAATTGTAGTACTTCACATCTTTAATGGTGTCGTGAGAATGAAATGCTAAAGTGAATGCAGAGCATCCCACGAGACTGCATATAGGCTCTGCTGCAGTCGCATGGCCTCCGAGATGGCGGGCGCGCTCGCCGTCTCGGAGGCGATGGTAGTCGAGACATTGCTTGATACGTCTTCCGCTAGACAGACATAGTTGTCCATTTTTGGAGCTGTTTCGCCCACGGTCGATTTTTCGCTCACAAGAGACGCGTGGAGACACCGACGGCGGTATTTCTGCCGAACGAGCTCTCTAACACTTCCGCGTTATTAAAAGAGACATTGTTTGATATGTCTTCCGGTAGAGGGATTTAGTTGTCCATTTTTGGAGCTGTTATTTTTCGCTCAAGGACGATTTTTCGCTCACAAGAGACGCGTGGAGACGCCGACACCGACGGTGGCATTTCTGCAGAAGGAGCTCTCCAGCGCTATCGCGTTAAAATCAGTTGTGGTGCTGCAATCAAGCTCGAATCTAGAACGGACACCTGCAGGGAGAATTTTGCGAAATAGCATCGCCATAGTGGCGAGGCCCTCCGTCAATTCTCTACCCTTCCTGTAGGCGCTGTTCGTCTGGCCAGTTCAAGTTCAGCAGCGGAATTGGAAACCTACCCTGTTCTCGCCTGCCTTGTCGCATTCCCGCGAATCCCTACGGTGGTGTCAATGTATGTCTCTCACGGTAATGCCACTAATGTGCCTATGATCCCTTTGAGACAAGTGTCTAGGAAGGGTCTCCAATGCAGAGGTTTTGTGTGGTGGGATGTTATGCCGAAATACGCTCGCGCGAGATGTCTAGGCGCCGTCTATTTCCATTGTAGCGAGTATATGGGTGACCACATTCCACCCTCTGCCTGACCACGGCGAACAACATGGAAGAAGTGGAACAGAGAGAACGCACAATTGCTAGCTCACTTAATTGAAAATAGTAGGCTCGTTCTGGACAAATCGACAGTGTATGCCCCTTTTGATGCTTACAGGTGTACCACAGTGACATCAGGAGTGGGGCGACTACATAAACATTCGATGAGGCAGGCGATGTTCTTATTCAGCTAATCTGGTGCGCTCATGTGGGGCATCGCTGTAACTTTTGGCACCGTTAACGGTGATGGCATACTGCTTTGAATTCCCGTGCTTCTTTGAAACGTTTAGAGATATATTGTGGGCTGCTTTACATTGCCTTCGTGTTATCTGCGCACTCGTAATGTTCACAGTGTGCTGAATGGCTTACTCACGTTTCTTTTCCACGAGTGGTCCGCCACCTGTGGAGAGAAAAACGGGAATTTACATTCATGCACTGCTTGGGACGTTGTTGTAAAATATTCAGTGACATTTCCAGGCTACTGTGGCTATTTCCAGCAACACCTACGAAGAGTCCGAAGGAACTAGCAAACCTTTATGCAATCGAGAATTGAAATCACGACAGAAGTCTAACAAGTTTCATAGAGATGCACGATTCAATGGGCATGCTGGTGAATTCTTTCGAAGAACATTCTGTTTACATTCTTCTAGGTATGCATGTCCCAAATTTGTAGTCTGTGAGTGTTTCCATTTCTTCAAATTATACCAAAAATGCAATGGAGAGCAGGCTTGTTAGGTGACGCTCTCAAAACATCATATCTTCCAGATAAGAAATGCAGATAAATGATGGCAGCTACTGTCTGTCAGCTACTTCATGGGCATATAAAAAAAAGGCTTCAGGAGAAGGTAACTTACTTCGAAGAAAAGTTGGGTGGGCATGTACGAATACAAAAGATACCGCTGGTTAAATTCATAGATTTTACTTTTCGTGCGCCTGACAATTTGTCTGTAGGTAATATTTGGCACTTCTCAAATTAAGTTTCATGGCTAAGTAACAGCAAACGCAAATTCTGTGATCGTCTTCACGTCACTTCTGACTCGGGACAATAAAGGAAGTTCTCGAATCGTGGCTGCTCCTAATTGTTTCGCTTCTCATACCCATTAATAAGGCACGATGAGGTGCTCACACAGAAACAGTGGTCTAACTCTAATGGGCACACTGCTCGCTTATGCTTAAGTTCCTGGCGCGTGATTTTTCGACGCCTTGCAATAACCTCCAATTAAGGAGAGAAAGTTGAGCGAGTTGGTAACAGTCCATAATCAAAAGAAGAGGCGTGCAGGCGTTCGTGGTGTTCACTGCTCTCCTTGTGTCCGTGTCCTGCACGCCTCTTTTATTATGAACCTCCTATTACTCTAGAATACAGAAATATGCGTTAGCAAAAGCAGGCATGTGTTTAATTGCTATTTGGTGATTGCAATACTGACCTGCAAATGCATGATATTTCAGCAGTGCACATCAAGAAACATTTCGGTTATGCTGCTTTATGTAGGCTAACGCAGCTTTGGCAAAACTAGTTCGGGACGAACAACCATAGGACGGCCTTACTTTTCTCCAATAGGGCACTTTATTGCGACTATTCCTTCCCTTTATTGAGGCTGGAAACAGGCCTCATAAGCGTTTAGTGATAGATATTTGCGTTAGGACGCTGAGTTGTCACGTTTCGTTCGGACCAACCATGAGCGAATTCCGTAAGACTCGAATTACGTATGCTCTGGTTTGTCGGGTAAAACAATCGGACAAGAGCATATTGAAACTATTTCCGTGGGAACAACTTGTTTGACTGTTGCAATACTGCGCGGAACATTGATTCAGTTGCAACACTACAACACGGCAAAGAGATAGAGGCTGCGCGCCGTACATGAACAATTTTGCTGTTTGTCTCACTAGCGACTACTACTTTAGATTCACATAACTGGCTGGCTCTCCAGCCGATGTCCACAGCAGCAGCGCTCAGGGTCGTTCGGAAAACTGCCAACTCTGCGAGCATATGCGTCCAGCTCGCACAAAAGCAGCTTTTTGCGCCTCCGCTTTCATGTACGAACACGGCCCCGCAAATAGGTACATTGGGTCCGGTAGTATGTTTTGCAAAGGCAACCGATTGATTTGAATCTTCGCTGTACAATGAGGCCGGCTGCTGCTGATGTTGCATTGTAGGCCGCTAAGCGTAACTTGCGCAGAAGCGCGTATCGACCTCCGCGTCGATTCCCCATTTAGAAGTATTGTTTCATGTTTTCCCAGCGTTCCTGCTACAGTGATCGGTCCACGGCGTCTACGGTTACTGTCGCCTACTATTGTAGCTTTAGCCGCGCTGTCGATATGGCAACTACAGTTTTGAGTGTTCTATTGTGAGTTCCTTATTAGAGTATGAACTCAGGCCGCAATATATGTAGTGTAGTAAGATTGAGGTGACTGATTTGTTAGATATATGCACAGTCACTGTTAGTATATGTATACCATGTTAAGCCTTCAGGCCTGTAATGTCATCCTTGCAGGCAAGAGCGTTCTTATGTGTGTCACTGATCTCGGGACCGTTTGCACAGCGTACAGTAAGACACACGTTGGACGACGATGGCGTTGTTGGCACGGCACACCAATTTATCTCCTGAGCACGGAAAACCAGAAATCCACAAGATTTACACAAACAGAAACCTAATACAAAAGTTGACCTACTAATCAAAACAGAGCTTTTTTAAGTGACAATACTTCCTAAATTCTCAGTTCGGTGCAGCTCTTACTCCTGCGTCTAGCCACCTTTGCTTTCTCTACGCTGACGTGGTCAACACATGGAGCGTTCTTACTGGGCTCGGCGATATCCCTCTCGTCGCAAAGTCCGATGCCGATCGGAAATTTTGTTGGAAGCCTCCAAGTAGTTGTTGCCCTCTTTTACGGCGGCTGGAAGATACCGCCTTCTTCCGTAGCCGTCATCCGGTCTCAGTTGCTGACGTGTTACTTTCTTCGACGGTTAGGCCTCAATACGAACTCGCTCCCCTGATCGATGTGGCGACGTGTCGTACTCCTTGGTCGTACTGGTGAGTTGCTGCTGGCTGACAATTCAAAGGGCGCTTGCTGGCGGTGGTTCCGGAACCGCCGGATGCGGCACCCTCGAGGAGCTTCGCCCGAAGGTGTCCGAGGCCCACGGCCTCGCCACGGAGTACCAGCGTCCCGGGCTCCCGAGCTTAACACCCGCTGCTCCCGTTGACATATATATGCGTCCTTCGGTCGTAGCCACGCAGACAAGCCCTCGCTCAGCGCTGCTGCGGCTTCAATCATATCTCATGCCACGCGTCACGAGCGCTGGTGCTGTTTCAACAGCACGAGCGCTCCTACCAGTAGCGCGTATGCACCACAATACTCAGATTCCTCGTTTTCAGCCACTTCCAGGGCTATTAAAGAAATTCTGAATTTGCAAGCGAGCAAAAGTAGACAGCACAATACAGAACACTTTGTTTCAAAATTCACTCACCCAGTGTCGACGATAATAATAAATGCAAGACTAATATTTTTCTGAGCATGATAAAGAAGCTCACTGGAAGCGTTGAAGCGAAACCGTGCGGTGTTCTCCAGAGAGCAGCAGCATTTGACAAATTCTTTTGGCATTCATTGTCAGAGAGTCCAAAGAGTCACCTGCCAGCGCAGTGACACGTCTACGAATATAGGAATCTATATATTTTTTATCTACGTACAAGTTCACGTGTGACATTTGCGCTCTCAGGATTAAGGTCATAACACAGCTCACAACATTAACTTGATATAATCACAGGCTTTTGCAACATTCGTGCTTAAAATACCATTAAAGATGCTCTTAAGACACCAAGAGTGACTTTTGTAGTATTTTATAAATATAAATTCGGAGTATACATTCATTGGGCTATTTCTTGGAAATGTTTTCTTTTTCACGCTCAGCTTGTGGCCGCCATTGAGTTCCTCGCTCTTGCTATCTCAGGACACAGATGCCATTGCCCTTTTTCTAGAGAAATGTAATTAATGCTTGTTTTCCGGCCATACGTAAAGGGTGAATACCCGCACTTTACAGTACGGACTTAAGTGCCCCGGAGATAAAGCTCAGTCAACTCATAAGAATCAAACCTATGACAGCCGTAATCATTTTTTTAGCTGAGTATCTCCTGTTACATCGTTGCCTTGAAGAAAACTGTTCAGGAGAATATATGTCAGACTTCGCAAAATTAGCCGGTCACCGAAGTCTCCCATCAAACAATATTTTTACGAGTGCTATTTAAACACAACACCGAGTGGGAACGATGTTGTGGCAAAATGGCATGATGGTGATCCGGTGCGGGATGCAAAAGCTATTGTGCGCACTTGATGCCCATCTTGCTGTTGGAGGATTGCTTCAAGTCCACAGTCGGATGCATCGGTGGATACTATTACAGTTAATGCTCGAACAAACATTTGTAAAATCGTGCTTGAGGAAAGTTCTTTGACTCTCCTGAAACTTCTGTCGGCTTCTGCTGACCAAATGAAGGGCTCATTTTAACGAGTTAGGCAGCTCATAGGTTCCACTACATGAGCCAATCAGGAACAAACTTTGAATGGTAATCGACCAAACCAAAGGAAAGAAGTAGAGTGGCTACATTTGCCGGTACTGTTGTGTTCACAATGGTATCCACATTTTGTGAGAGTAGCGACGTCCCATTGTCAGTTACCGTATGCCCAAGAATTGTTAGCCGTGGAACATCAAAAAGCAATGTGCTATTCAGCGTCAAGCATGTTGTCTTTATCTTCTGCAGTACAACTTTCACGTTCGCAAGGTGTTCCTGAGTGGTATTCGTGAACACAATAACATCATAAATGTATAATAACACTCCGGGACAAGCATCAAGAATGGTTGTCATGACCTTCTAGGAGGCTGCCGGTGTAGAAGCTAGTACGAAACACACTCCCTTGAACCGTAAGCGTCTTTCATGGGTGATAAGGTGATAAAGCCAGTAAGGTCCTTACTGATGGTAGCAGCTGCCAAGTCAAGTTTACAAAAGTGAGTCGCCCCAAAAAGACCGCGAAGGAGCTCCTCTGTAAGTGATAATGGAAAGCTCATTGGAACAATGGCCTTGTTTGGCTCACGAAGGTCAACACATTCTCTGATATCTCCGTCTTGCTCGCGAACTACGGCAATAGGAGAAACCCATTCTAAAGCTTCAGCGCATTCTGTGATGTCGTGGTTGAGCAACTTCTGGAGCTCAGCTGATACTGGAATCCGAAGGGAAAGGGGAAGGCGGGTGCTGTGTCCTCATTAGAAGTGCGATAAGGAGAAGCGGATGTCTGGAAGCAATAGAGTGTAGCTCCTACGACACGTAGCTTAAAGGGACAGACAACCACCCAAAACTTGAACTGAGATGAACCCACTGGCGGAAAGATTGTGCGTTGCATTGGCTCAAACGACGCCACTTTTCTTCAATAAACACGGGTTTATGTTTTTATTTCTTCATGCAAACTCGCGAAAACTGACGTCTGGTAACTCAAGCGGCAAACATACGAACTAGAGTTAGAGTGCGGTCACGTGACCTACAAATTTAAGCAATAATTTATCTGTTTATTAGTATCGGACGGTATGAAACTTTTGATATTATAAGCTTTTTGTCACTCACAATGCGCAGATAGCCCTTCGTTTGTAGCGCGCGTTGCTACTGCACGCTTCTGCCGTCACGTGCGAAAGCGCGGTTTCGGAACTAGCTGGCCTGGCTTGGCTCGGCTATGGCCAGAGTGGCGGCGCCAGAGCCCGGCCATTCATGAAGTAGGGGCAGGCATACGAAAGAACGCCTTACAAATACAAGATCGGCCTGGCAAGCAATGTCAGCTCGTCACACCGTCTTTTTGTTTCAAAAGTAGTCGAACAGGTCTAAGTGTGGGTGGTTAATCACAGCTACGTTCACTCCTGCGAAAGCAGAACGATGTCCGAAATCGAGGCGCATTATCGGCATCGCGATCACTTTTCAACGTTGCTAGAGTGCGCACTCCGCCTTCTTTAGAGGCTTCTCAGATCGAAAAATTCTGCGTGCGAAATATCCACGCGCTTTTAGAAGTAACCGCTGCAGTGAAAACAGCACAGGGGGCGAGCTTTCCGTTGCGCCATAAAAAGAAGCGCCCTTAAAAATCCGTTCTCACTCCCTTTAAGTGTGCTGGTACCATACAATCATATCAGAAAATTTCCGCGATGAACAACATAAAACCAGAGCTGTGCCTGGCAGCTATCGAATTTAACGTCGGCCCAGAAAAAAACCACGCGCAATGACTGCGCGCTTTGAAGAATCAAGCAGGGAAACACACGGGGCGGGTACGAGTGAAATGACAAACTTTTTCGTGGAACACATGCTCGGGCAAAATTGAGACGGAGGAGCCCGATTCAACCAAGAGTGTGAACATGGTACCAGGGACTTTTACAGTAATGTCCAATTCATCGCGTGTAGAATGGGAGATAGCAGGAACCTGTTCGGCACCTTCAGGTGGCGAAGCATCGTCGTCGAAATCAAGCTCACGGACTTGCCCATGCGCGAGCCGTTTCTCGTTACATACTCGTTGAAAATATGCCTTTCGACGGCAGAATGAGCAACGCTGCCTTATGGCTGGACATTGAGAGGACGAAGCGACATGATTTCGCGAGCCACATCGAAAGCAGTGCGGAGACAGAGCATGAACGCCGATTACCGCGCTGGGGGCGCTTTGGTTGCGACGCACGTGAGTCACTAACATGCCCGAACGAGCTGCTGTGCCTAGCTCTTGTTCTTGAATATGAAGCTTGCTTCTGCGATGAGCAGGTTCCACGCGTGTGCTGCTCCTTCGAAACTGGCTGCACCGACGCGGAAAACCCCCAATTCCTCGAACTGCAACGCGACCTGAAATGCCTTCGTGAACGAAAGCGCTGAACCCCCCGGCAACATGTGCCCACGGACGCGACTGGAAAAAATAATAGCCACGAATTGATCTCTGAGTGCATCACCCCGACGTGGAAATGAACATGCCGATGCCAGTTCTCGAAAAGCCGTGACAAAATCAGCAACGGACTTGCCTGGGTGTTGATAATGACGATGGAACCGGTGACACTCCCCAACGGCATTGGTGGCTGACGAAAACTGATGCTTCAATGCAGCGACTGCCGCGTCGTATTCATTTGGCGTAGGGGGCGTGGCTGTGTCGCTCTTTCCTGCCGGCCGGTGACGCTGGCAGCTGCCGGTAGCCGGATGAAAATGCGCTGCCCCTCTGCGCCCAGGCAGTGAACAACGATGGCCCTGCGTCGTGCTGATGAAAAATCAGAAGCTCCAGAAGCAAGAAGATAAGTTTCGAACATACGATGCCATTGCTCCCACGGCACAGCACAAGAGCCGGTACACAGCAGAAAAGGCGGTGGCGGGGCCAAGCCGAAGTACCTCATGGCGGGTGGATCCCGGTCATGGTGGCGGCATCGCTTCACATTCCCCTCGTCGTCATTTTAGTGACTGCTGAGGAGCTTGCAGTCCGCTGCTTGGACCGAACAAAAATACCGCTTCTTCGAAATAGCGCCAATATTTATACATAGTTGAAAAATACATGGCGCCCCCTCTCGGGGATGAAAAGACCCAATCAAAAGGTGAAATTGAAATCACTACACCTTCCGAGCAAGGAATAGTGCTCCGACGCATTCCTTGTATTCCGCAATTTCCTGCGCGTCACAACAATGTCACGGACAGAGAGAGTGCCCAGATCCAACAGAGGCCACCGCCACCTCTACGGCCGCCATTCCAGAGGAATACTTCAAGGCACCTGATGGAAACGCGCCCAATATACTGAAGAAAACGACGGTCGTCGATAACAGATAGGTAAAAGATGTCGGGGCGTCGGCACTCTACCAGCTGCGAACTACAAATATAAGATGAAAGCTACCCATCCCGTAATGTCTGTTACGTGTGCTTCCAAATCATGCTAGCCTGCAGTGTAGCGGTCATAGCGGTGAGGACGGAGCGCACGCATCACCGATTCGTGCGCTTCGTACGGCCGCTGTGCCAGAAAAATGATTGCGTCATTGTTTCTTTCGGTTACTTACGTTAGAGGCTCAGAAAATGTAGGCGCAGACTGCACGAGCCAAGCTACTACCTGATTCTCCTTGTGTACAATATAGTCGGTGCAATGTCATGACCATGTGTAATTCTCGTACACCAGTGTCTGCAAGCTGCTGTGTGCCCGATTGTGCCGCCGCTACACACTGCTTTTTACGGCGACACAACGTTCTGGAAGCGTTGGGAATTGTGACAACTTGGAGCCCGAAAACTGCATCGCGCTTAGAAAGAGAGTAAGGAGAATTGTGTTGTGTGTGGTGGCGCCGCTCGTGGAAGGCGCTAGGGTCGTGAAGTGTGAGACAGTGAGACAGGCCAGACAGCTAGCAGCCAAGACGTGCTGTTGTCGGGGAGTGACTTCTATGAGTCCGTTGCAGTTCCCGCCTGTTCTCGGGTGCGAGTCCTGTTCACGGGGAGCGACCGTGATGGTTACTGGTCCGTTGCGCCTCTCCCAATGTCTTCGGTGAGCTCGGGCGGCAGTTAGCGGAGCCTGTGCTCCTGGGCACAGGCTAGGCATTGGAGTGAACCGGCGGCTATTGGGTCCGCTAGTCACCGCCCTCCACGTCAAGTGGCCTTAGGTTGAGGACGACGCCCGTCCGGGCAGTCGAAGGAGGCAGGTTGGCGCTGCGGCCCGGCGGCACCGTAGCGACACCGCCCCGACGTCGTACTGTCACACGAGCGAACAGCGAGTGTGGTACGAGTGCGTCAATGTAGTTCAGAAGATCGAGACGTCAAGGGACAATTTATACGCAGCGAACAATTCTAAAGCTACTGGTGTGACTCTAGCACTTGTTATGCGTAGATCACTCTGGTGATATAAATGTTTGTCCTTGTCTATGCTTCGTCCCCTCATGTCTGTGGCTGGGCCCACGAACCATCACAATACAAGCGTAGGCCTGTCAGGATAGATTGTAAGCACTGTTTCGTTAAGGTAGGCAGATATTGAAATCAGGTCTCCCTGGAAATTCGCACGTACTCGAGGTCGTAGCAGAATGGACCTTGCAATATGGCCGAATTGGGGCCTACCTCGAAGTAATGTGGATTCCTGGATCACCACTACGTTTTGCGAATGAGCGGCTGTTTCATGAGTTTGTTGGTGGAAACTGTTGTTTTTTTCCTTATCATATTCACATTGTCAACTGTTAAATGTTAGGTGGCGAACATATATATTTCCGGAAAAATAGGCTTGAAGTGGTGTGGCTTAAAGTATTCTTTTGGTAAACTGAGCCTTAATATCGTAGACAATTTTTGGCATTACATTGAAAGTGTACATTGACGATAAATACTTTCACAGCATTGTAACCAGAAATAAAACACTGTTGCTCTTCCCTTTTGAATAGAAATATCAGCATCATATAATATGGACTCTCAAATTGTAATGCCAAGCGGGGAATAATGTTGCGATGTAGACTTTATTCCTTCCTATATCCATAACGCTCTCTGACACCCAGAAGGCGCAGTGAAACGAGACGTTTCCTTACATATTTGAAGTACTATTGCAACCAAACACGCTGAGTGTGTTCATCAATCAAAAAATAATCATGCACGCTCTCATAGACGTGATCAGCGGCACAGTATTAGTCATGCCATGCATCTATTCAAGCGACGCTGCAATGGGTAATCGTTTTGGGTGTAGTTTACTCCTTCGCAAAAATAAGTACATACCACATAATGCGTATACCGTGTGTGTGTGTCATTGAAATAAGGACGATAATCAAGGTAATCCTAGACAACTAGAAAAGCTAAGAATAATCAACCGAACCTTCGCTCACGCTACGTATATGCTGGCATAGCGAAGCTAAGCTTCTGTTAAATTTTTTGACCACTTTGGCTTCTTTAATGCGCACTGACATAGCGCAGTACATGGGCCTCAACATTTCGCCTTCGCCGAAACACAGCCGCCACGGCCTGGATTCAATCCCGCGCCTTAGAATAAGCAGCCGAGTGCCATAGCCACCAGACCACTATGGTATGGCATGCAGTTGTTTTAATCAAATTTGCGCGTGCACTGCTACAATCCGCTATGACGCTACAGTTGGTACAAGAGCACTCGAACATAGAAAGACACGAACAGAGACACGTCACACTCTAGAGCGTTATAAACAGAGACCAGGTAATACATGATGATTTGTGGGGTTTAACATCCCAAAACAAGCACTGTTTATGTGAGACGCCGTAGAGGAGTTCTCCGGAAATTTCGACTACCTGAGGTTCTTTAACGTGCACTGACATCGCACAGTACACGGGCCTCAACATTTCGCCTCCATCGAAATGCAGCCGCCGCAGCCGGGATTCGACCCCGCGACCTTCGCATCAGCAGCCGAGCGCTATAATCACTAGACCACCGGGGTGGGGCGACCCGGTAATACAGCGCATCGCAGTTCCTTTCTTGCTGCCAAGAACCGCAGCTGGTTCCGCGATCGCGGTGCAGATGCGCGGTGGTGGTGGTGAAAAACATTTATTTATGGTATATATATAGAGAGAGATAGGGGCGGTGTTAGGGGTCGACCCTGTACAACCTCTAAGAGGGGTCCCTAGTCATGGGCCCCAGTGGCTGCCGCGGCGGCATGCGCCCTGGCCAAGAGGGCCTTTTGGCCCTCCAAGGTGGAGCAGCCGAGCAGGGCAGCCTCCCAGCTCTCTCGGGTAGGAGGTGAAGGAGAGGTGATCGGGGGGACCGCCGGGTTCGATGGACATGCCCACACCATGTGGAAAAGATCTGCAAGCGGATAATCACAGTGTGGGCATTCGCCAGAGAAGGCCGAATTGAAGTGCTTGAGTATCGCATCGCCGGGCGCAATACTGTGTTGGTGTAGAGCCGTAATAGTCAGCGCTCGTCAGCTATAGTCAGGCCTGGTGCCGGAGGCGGAAGATAGGAGCCTGTTCGATTGATACATAGCTACTATGTCGTGGAATGATATTACCGGTTTAGGTTCTGGATCATCAGGCGATGGAGGGCCAGGCGGGTCCCGGGGATGAAGCGCGCGATGGGAGCTGCGCCTGTAGGCTACGTGGATGGTGCCCTCAGCGGTGCAGTCGGCCACTCTTCTCACGTCGTCGTCCTATTGTTGTCTCGGGCTCTTCACCGGCACAGAATTATGGAGGAGAGTATGGCATTAAAGGCGAGTTTAACTGGTAAGATATTTTGATTCAAGGTCTGTTCGGAGATAAGCATCTGCAGACCGAAAATATGCCCAGCATCGGGCTATGAATGCGTTGAAAAGAGTTCCGAACTTACAGTTTAGGAACGTAACGTTTAAAGAGGAGGCGCAGTTTAGGTGACCGAACTACCCTTTATTTCTGAGAACGCAAAGGTCGGCGTCCAGGGGGGAACTGGCGTGGAGCCTTTGTTGTCAGTTCTTCGGCACACACAGTGACTGAAAAAAATAGAATCTTTCTAGGTTAGAAGTAATTCAGATAAATTTACCTTAGGAAGTCATTCAATACTTTATGGGCCTAGTCGGATAACTACTCTCATCTGTCGTGCAAAGTCGTCTAAACGTGTTATATCACTGCACTAAAAGGGGATCTCCCGTGTTTATTCAACGATATTCTGATATTGCTGTTTTCCTATAGTACTGATAGCCCTGAAGCAGCCAGGGTCATTGCATTTGCTCAGATACTAGCCATTAGTTTTAAAAAACAGAACGAACGATCTGTTGAAACTGAAGCTGAAACAGGCTGACGCTTCATGCAGCGTAGGCGATGATGTCACAGCTTCCCCACAATATAAAATAAGGAGCTGGTGCCAGAAAAATGAAAATGGCGATGTAATCCAACGCTATAATAACTGCGATCTGCAGAACTTGACAGCGACGATTTGAGCGCTGAGGAATCGTCATTTTGCTTTAGACGGCCCGCCTACTCGGGTAGGCAGCATTGCAGGTAAAGATATTTAAATCTTTAAATTTTAAGTCCGTTAGAGATTTTAAAAATTCATTTACAGGAATCCTGAATGACTTCCAACCGCCTGATTATACTGTTACAGTACTGAATATAATATGTACTGAAAATTTAATTGAGATCAGTGGATACTGAAAAATCGCTGGGGTTGCCCTTCAAGCCGCGCAGCGCTATGCCATTTGGCTCACATGCTCAGTGTAGCTCCAGCGACATTGCAAGGCCTTTTTGAAGTTCCGGGTACTGCGCGTTGTCAGCGCACGTTAAAGAACCCCACGTAGTCGAAATTTCCGGAGCCTTCCACTACTACGTCTCTCGTTATCAGAGCTGGTTTGGGGACGTTGAAGCCCACAGAAGAACAACAATTGCCCTCTAGTTGCCGCATGTTCTGCCACCCGGCATCGGTGAGGCAGCGGTTTCCTATCTTTAGCCGTGGAATTCGCAGCGCTGCGTGCACTGAAGGCCCGTGGTGACATTGACGTTACTTCTATAGGCATATGTTGCATCAGGGCATACACAGGGCCTTGACATTAGGCTGCACAGTCGCGGCAGTGTTCTGGTCGTCGATCCCATATGGGTCAATTCTGGTCTGTGGACTATAGTTAAGTGTCATTTTATAATGAAATTCTGTTGTAGCTGCATATCGCACAGTGCAGCCTAGCTCCACGCTGATAAATTGAAAAAAAAGTTGTAGAAAGAAAACTTCTCAGAGATACCGCACAGTAGAATACTAGATGGGTCAGTACTGTTCAGTGCAACAGTTCGCATTTTACCGATTTCTATGCTAGAGCTCACATTCGCCTAGGAAAATCAATGCACGAGTGAGCCAATACTACTAAAATTTAGAGCCGAGAAACCAATATGCCCAGAGAAAGATATAAACGAAAGTTATAAGGCAGTGTAAAATAGTAGACGAGTAAATCATGCGATTTGGTGTGTAACTCTTACACCTTTAGGATAAATCTGTTCCTGAAGTGCCGATGCTCGCTACGAACAAATTATTTTCATGACGTTGAGTGCTCTCCTCAGTAATTATAATGAATTGGCTCGTACTACACTTCGCAGCGAATTATACATTGTGGACATGAGTATAACATGGTGCAAGTCTTCTGCGCGGCCAGAAGAAGACGTGCACCATGCTCTTCTTCGTGTCGACTTAGACCTAAGCGTCCTGCAGATATAACCATCTCGTGCTACTGCTACTCCCGTAGCAGACTCCCTCAAGTGGTCGGCTTTGGCGCAAGTTGTTCAATGAAGAAATTTCGGTTTCTCAATATAAACCCGTCAAAAAAATCATAATCTGCGATTTCACTAACCCCCACAAAAACCACAGCTCGGAACGTCATTATATTACGTAGAAAGTGTTACTTCCCTTAGAGTACAGTTATATTGCGACGAAATTTAACAATTACAAGACTATATACAGAAAGCGCGAACGCGGCACCTGTGCTCACGACGCTTGCCTACGTGCGAAAAAGCTCGCGGATGCCAATAGAAGCAGCTTTGATTTATTGATTTGTGGCGTTTAACGTCCCGAGACCAGCTCTGATTATGAGAGACGCCGTAGTGGAGGTCTCCGGAAATTTGACCAACTTGGGTTCCTTTAACGTGCACTGACATCGCACAACACACGGGCCTCAACATTTCGCCTCCATCGAAATGCAGCCGCTACGGCCGGGATTCGATCTCGCGATCTTCGGATCGGCAGCCGAGTACCGTAACCGCTAGACCACCGTGGCGGGGCAGAAGCAGCTTTCGCACCAGCGATAAGGTCAAGAGCGCCACAGCGCGCTCTCGCTTTTCGCACTCTTGTGATGGACCTGGCGCCGCTTTCCGGTGCCGGGCACAATGTCGAGCCTTCCTCATCAGCGTGTATTGATGGGGCATTACGTCAACTCGTACGTGACCACGACGAAGGCCACAAAACATGGAGGAGCAGTGTAAAGTAACAAAGAAAGGTTGTGCCTTCGCACCTGCGCATTTATGTGACTCAAAAGCATGGCAAGCGAATGAGAAGGGGGGGGGGGGGAGGGATGGTTCGTTAGGAAGGAAGAGACGCTAATTTCTGTCTCCCATACTGAGGACACGGCTAAGCGCCTTAGGGGAAGGGAGAAGTGGGAGGAAAAGAGAGGATAGAAGTTTTAACAAGGGCAGAAGCCCGGACGTCGCATTGCGGTCAGCAGCCTGTCGGCAGGGGTAGAGGCGGCGAGGGTCCCGTACTCAGTGGTAGGCTTCAATACCCGTCTCGTCCAGGAACTCAACCAGGCTCCGGAGTGCTGGTAGATGGGGTCCAGACGGGAAGAGGAGGTGTTGCAGTGTGGTGGCAGGGAGACCCTGTCTTCTGTAGGCTGTGAGGACCCTTGAGCGTTCCTCGGCCAGTCCAGGGCACTCACAGAGGAGATGCTCGAGGGTCTCGGGATCGCCGCAACGGCTGCAGGCCGGGGAGGTGCAGAGTCCTTTGGCGTGGCGGCGGGCTGCGGTCCAGACGCAGCCAGTCCGCAGGCGCAGCAGGGCAGCTCGTTCCCTCCTTGTAAGGCCCGCCTCTGGAAGAAGTCTTGGTCCCCGCCCGTTGGCCACCCTTTGGTCTGGATGGACAGTGACGAGAAGCTTCCTGAGACGGGCCTGCGTGTGGTCCCTGGCCGCCACGGCTCGGGTGAAAGGGGTGCCTGGCTGATGAGCTGCCTTGGCCAATGTGTCCGCCTCCTCATTGCCGAATGAGAAGGTCATGCGAATGTAGCATGAAAGCGGCATCACGTTCCTTGCATAAGGTTGAAGCGTAAGCGTCTCCTTAAATTTTTAAAGAATAGTGAGCCTCTTGCTCCCAGATCTCTTGCGTGCGTCAGACGCTACAGAGGCTCCAGGACTCCCTTGTAACCAATGTATTGAAATCACAGAACGCATCCTCTTTCCTTGTCATTTGTATCTTACTGTTAAGTTACTTCGCCTAAACGGAAAGGTCTAACCGTCAGTAGTAAACGGCGACAGGAAGCGTTAATTTTTTTTTTGCTTCATTAGGAATTTTTACTAAGAGGACATGCAACTCGGAATGATCGAAGTGAGAGAAGCGAAGCTGACGAAGGACAAAATAAAGCCAGAGTGACGAAAAACACAGACACACGGGCGCCTGCGTATGCGTGCTTCCTCTCCATTTTGTCTTTCGTCATCTTAGCGTACGCCATCACACACAGCTACTTCAAGAACTCGACAACTTCGTTTCCGATTTGATCTCCAAGTCTAATCTGCGTGAAATGCCCTCCTCTTTCTGCCTAAAGCTAGTAGCGTTACAAAATATTCCGATCATCTGCAACACCTCTACACATACCGCGCTCATTTCGGCCACACGCATCCCGCAAGCAAGCTGTCAGTTGCCTGCACAACATCGCCCACCCTCGAACTCGAGCTACGCAAAAGCTCACTGGAACTCGATTTGTGTAGCGTCATATGAAAGCAGGCATTCGAGACTGACTCTAAACCACTCTAAACTAGAATTGGGCAAAAGTGGACTAACTTCATACATTTAGACCACCAGTTGAACGGTTCATCCCAAGGAACCAAATTTTGCGCCACTGCGCGTCGTGTGCAAAAGCTGTCTACTGATAATACCAATGGGGGGACTAAAGGCGCCCATTGGTGTGCGCTGGATCGTGTGCTTCTGCGCTGCGATGACGCGCCATGTTCTTCGAATGGTTCAGGAAAAATTTAGATGCTTCTTTTCACATGTAGGAAACGTAAAGTGCGCGAACCATCGCCGTCACACGATCATACATCGATTGTGCGAGGTAACATATAATCACGTGGTTCGCGACACTGGCAGGACTGGCCGTGTATTTTTTTGGATACCACTAGCTCAGTTGCCGTCTCAGGCCTCCGGTTGCCGGTGTACCGTCACGGCAAGTTTGCCGCTATTGTGGGCGCCCGAGTGAGAGCATCCAAGCACACACGCTGTGTGGGCTCCGAGGCTGGTGTGAGCTCTCACCGGCTCAAGAAAAAGGAACGTCGCCTTGCTCTGCACGAAATACTGTGTAGAAAATTCCTGTGGTTCGACGTCCCGAAACCAGCTGTGACTGTGAGATGCCGTAGTGGAGGGCTCCGCAAATCATCGCCACCTAGGGTTCCTTCAAGTGCACTGACATCGCACAGTACACGGGCCTCAACATATACCCTCCATCGAAATGCACCCTTCGTGGCCGGGATTCCTGAGAGGAATGAGAGGGGAGGGGCACTCCGTGAGGGGCGGGAGAAAAGAGGGTGTTATGGTATCACGGCCGGTAGGAGAATATCGTATTCCGACATCGTCAGTAACGAAGTAAGCAGATATGCCGCCATGTTTTGCTCTACCTAGCTTATTTATCGTCTGCGAAAAGCTCTACCGTATATAAATCTCTGAACTAAGGTGAAGAGGTTCTTTCCCGGAATGTCAGTATCGTTCCCGCCTGTACTGTCGCAGTGTCGCAAAGTGCGATTACAGTAGGCTCGAGTACAGTGCTTCGCCTCTTCCAAGTTCATGTGCAGGCAGCGTTCGGTCTGATGCGGTTATATCTGTTTCTCGAGTTTTCAGTCATTGTCCTGAAACGTGGTTGATTGTGACCCGAAAAATAGTAACGTTGATGCACTTGTAATATTGCAGCGCATACAGCAGATGGTCACCATGTCTTGGTGACCTGAGACGTGATCTTCTTTCTCGGCTACCGTATTTTAACAGACGCCTTTATTGCGATGCACAAGGCTCACGAAGGCTACGCTAACCCGGTGCTGAGCACCATTCCCGAGTTTCGTGCATTGTGAGGGACATCACAAAAGGTGTAGAAGAGACGGTGGTTAAAGCTTCACTTGAAACATTAAATCCTTGGGCGTTCCGTTCTCTGCATTCAAAGAGAAAAAAACAACTAGAAAAAGTCTGTTTTCAGTATAGCCATCTTATAACGACAGTTATGAGGAGCATTCAACCCTTCCTTCCGCAGGCAACGCACCGAACAATCTTCCCAGCGCTAACCTTTTCTCGACCGTTGAATTTTAATAGGATTAATGGCAGATTTCTCGGTTTCGTGAAAATTTCCAGAAGACGCGGAGCGCCTGGAGCCTCCCATGACCGATACCGAAATATAGCCAGGAAGACTTGCCTGCGAAATACGCTAGCCACTGCTGTGCGCACTTCAGTGACTCTCAATTTGCATTCAAGTGGTCGAGGTGCCTTAGCTACATCGTCAATTCGTGATTGTGTCGGTGACGTATAAATTCCTATGCAGCGTACCTCCCCTACTTATGAAGGCACTCTGCAGCGCTTTCTCATTTAAATACCTGAAATACAGTTTCAACACCTGCGCAATGAGAGCAGACGCATCACTCATCTTCTTTGTAACATGATACTCATAAAATTACTCGAACAATTGTACAGCTGTGTTGCCACTATCTCAGCACGGCGCGTCATCAACCAATATATATATATATATATATATATATATATATATATATATATATATATATATATATATATATATATATATATATATATATATATGCCCAAGTAGTTAGCTGCGGCTGCCGCGTGCATATAAGTGAGACGTAGCACTTGAATGACATTCCATCTCTTAGTCGACGTTTCCGTCAGCGCCTGACCTTATAAGGGCAGAATTTCTTTTCTCCTCTTCGTTTTTATTCGCATAGCAGAAAGGACGGCAGCTGTTTACTATGTGTTTTGGGGAAAGTGCGTGCGGAAAGATAACAGGAAGCAGAGAGTCGACAACACGGTTTCTTCGAAAGCCCGTACGGCGTCAATTTTGAAAAAGCGGCGGCGAAGGACAGAGGTCATCGGCAGTGTGACGAACTCCACGAAAGCAACTCCACGCAGGTCATAGCGGCGCCTTCCTTAGCGAAATGTACATGAGAGTGCTTTTCTTCATCGGCAGGTTTATTAAATTTTACGACATTGCTATAGCGCCAGGTATCGCTGTTCTTCAAGCGAAGGTCCGCAGAATGTTAACGGCTCCTTGGACGGCGGCATCTGACTCGGCGTGGGCACTCCTCTGATCACAACTTGGTGGCCACGGTGACTTTGGTTACCGTGGAAGATGTCTGTACTGCGGTCATCCTTGCTTCCAAGGGCGGTCTCGATGGCAGGGCTTGACATCGCTGGCTTCTCGCAGGAGTGACCTTGGCTTGCAGAGGGGGGGGGGGGGGGGTGTTTGGTCGATTAACAATGAAGCGCCTCCAACATATTTCACGCAGTTATCACTACGAAGATCAAGCTTTTTGTAGAATCAACGTGTATTGAACAATGAAAACTACTGCCTAGTAATACCTCCAAGCAGGCAGCTCGGTCATTGATAAGCGCTGTTTCAGCGAAGCGCTTTAGCTTTTGCAAAGCCATCCTAGGAGCTTTTAGCAAACCGGACTCATGACTGGTTAACATCCCTGCCTTCCCTTCCTTATTTCTCTCTCTCTCTCATCCTAGGAGGTTCCAGCGCTATCAATAATGGTTGCGCTCTGCATTTAAAGCTAGTGGAACAAACAGAAACATTCACGAAACTAGGCTCAAGGTCTATTGCAACCGACGCCGGGCGAAAAGAGACGTGTCTCCACGTGAATACCGCGATATCCATCAAAAAAAAAAGCAAACGAACACAAGTGTCAATGTAAAAAAAAATTACAGCATATCCCCGGAGTGAATGATG
Source organism: Hyalomma asiaticum (assembly GCA_013339685.2). Classification (NCBI taxonomy): domain Eukaryota; kingdom Metazoa; phylum Arthropoda; class Arachnida; order Ixodida; family Ixodidae; genus Hyalomma; species Hyalomma asiaticum. The sequence goes on along the minus strand of CM023487.1, from coordinate 46,394,908 downwards.
ATGAGTGGGCGAAGCTCGGGAGGTTCATCGTAGATCGTGCCGAGTTCCGGATTAATTTAGTTAACGCGCACGCTACGAATCCTCATGGTTCAACTATGCACAAGTGAAATCTCCCACCGGCACTTCATTGCAAGTCAAGATCCAGTGCCTATATATATATATATATATATATATATATATATATATATATATATATATATATATATATATATATATATATATTTCGCTCTCTCTGTCTCTCTCTCTCTCTCACAAGACAGCAGAGGCACGCGCCGGGAAGCACGTGCCGAGGGCGAGCGCGTGCCTCCGGCACGCGGGTTACGACTGACGCCTGACGCTTGACAAGGTTAGACTAAGAGGAGCTTCGCCCCTAAAAAAGATCCTTTGCGAAATATGCTTCCCTGCTATAGAGATACGTAGCCCCTCGT
>CM023487.1:46359265-46394380 GCA_013339685.2 Hyalomma asiaticum | reverse complement strand
GATACTCCACCCTCCCGGCCGTTCTGGTTATCGTCCCTCAATGTCGCTTATTGGTGCTGTAGCAGAAACCACTACCATGATAGGGGCGTCCAGATACCATTATTTCGTCCGTTCGTCCACTCCACTCGCATAGGGGCTTCATCTTGTATCTCCGCCCCTCTACACTAGAGGGCCTCCCCACATCTGGGCTAGACAATACTTCGCTGTGCACCCGAGAAGTGAATTATCATTGCTACAAATTTATCCTTTTCCTGAATAAAAGATCAAAAATTGATAACGGATAACTTTCCCGCCTTTTCTCGAGAGGTGCTGCAGATTAATACAATCACGCTGGAGAAGACGCCACGAACGCGCCTTTATTGTCATCGCTCTACAGTTCTATGTGCCCACCTTGTGGCCCAATATTCCCCGAGTGCAAGCTGAACTTAGTGCAAGCGAAAACTCACAATACGCTTGACACAGCGAAACACTCTGACGTTGACGCAATGCTATAGGTTCCGATATCTCGTATTATCTAAGTCCCTTCCAAGGTACACCATAAATTGAAGTAGACGGTTCTCGTGTGTCTGGAGACCTTTTGACTCAACTGACTTCAATAACATTCTGGGGAGGAAATGTTGATTACAACGATGGAAACTGGTGCACCACATTGACCAATTAAATGGCGAGTTTTGGTTCAACGGGACATATATTGGTATTTCGCTTGACCTGCTCCTACGGTGCCTCCCTTAATCAGCTCAACTGGCATGAGAGGCCTTCACTATTTCAGTCTTGAGCAGGTGCTTTCTGACTGCATCTGAAAACGGTCTTCTTGAACACAGCCACTCGTCATGGCAGCGCCGGCTCTTACGCTGCACGCTTACGCCAACGCCGAATTCTCTGCGGTGCGATTTCCTTAACGCTATAGCGCTTAACCCGCTCGGCCAATCTCGTCGCAGCTATCCGCATCGAAAAATAACAAAAATGCAGTCTCGCAATGAACAGAAGAACCGGCAGGGCCAATCCTACTAGCTTCACTGCCGCATTGCAAAACCAGCCAGCTGCTGCAATCGACCTGATCCTGAATTACAAGTGCACTGGTGATCATCATCATCATCATCAGCCTATTTAGTTCCACTGCAGGACGAAGGCCTCTCCCATCGATTTCCACTCCACCCTATCCTGAGCGAGTCGGTTCCACTTTACGCCCGCAAACTTTTTAATTTCATCGCTCCACCTAACCTTTTGCCTGCCTCTGTTGCGTTTTCCCTCTCTTGGTATCCATTCCGTCGCTCTTACTGTCCATCTGTTATCTGTTCTCCTCATGACATGTCCTGCCCAGGTCCACTTCTTTCTCTTAATTGATATAATAATATCGGCTACTCCTGTCTGTTCTCTGATCCATTTCGCTCGTTTTTTATCTCTTAGCGTTACCCCTATCATTTTTCTTTCCATTGCACGTTGCGCGCTCCTTAGTTTCATCTCTAGTCTTTTAGTTATCCTCCACGTTTCTGCAGTGATTGAATACTTTTTGCTTTAGTGAGAGCGGTAAGTTTCCAGTCATGATTTCGTAATTCCTTCCGAATGCGCTCCAGCCCATCCTTATTCTACGGAGAATTTCGTTTTCGTGGTTAGGAGTTCCTGTTATTAACTGTCCCAGGTATACATATTCGTTTACACATTGTGAGCGTTCATTGTCGATTGTAAATTCCTGTTCCTTAGCTAGGCTATTGAGCATAACTTTGGTCTTTTGCCTATTCACTTTTAACCCAATTTTAATACTTTCCCTGTTTAGGTCATTAATCATGTTTTGTAGTTCGTCTCCATCATTGCTAAAGAGTACAATGTCGTCTGCAAATCTTAAATTGCTGAGATATTCTCCATCTATTCGAATGCCCTTTTCTTCCCAGTCTAGACGTTTAAAGATTTCCTCTAAACATGCAGTGAATAGCATCGGGGATATCGTATCTCCCTGTCTCACACCTCTCTCGATCGGGATTTCTCTGCTTTTCTCATGTAGGAGTAGTGCGGCTGTGCAATCTTTGTATATGTTGTTTATGATTTTCACGTATACGCCAGGTACCCCTTGTCGTCGTAGAGCTTCTAGAACTGCTTGTATTTCTATGGAGTCAAATGCTTTCTCGTAGTCGATAAACGCCATATAAAGAGGTTTGTTATTTTCGGTGTACTTCTCAATTACTAGGTTGATAGTGTGGCTGTGGTCCATTGTCGAGTAACCTTGCCTAAAACCAGCTTGTTCTCTCGGTTGGTTAAAGTCGAGGGTTTCTCTTATCCTTGTAGAAATTACTTTTGTAAATAGCTTGTATATTACTGGGAGTAGGCTAATTGGTCTGTAATTCTTTAACTCCTTTATGTCACCTTTCTTGTGGATAAGGATTATATTAGAATTTTTCCAACTGCGCGGTACACTACATGTCTTGATATGCCTCACCAATGCACTTGCCTCACCAGCATTCCTCACCAATGAAACGTTCAGTTTATTTTTTGAGCGGACCTACTAATTCTAAATACAAGGTCACCGATACCGCTTGATGGCTTTCTACAGCTTTCGCTTTGGCTGGATTTTGCTGAAGCCTTAACGCGCACTTCGAGCTGTGAAGAGAAATGGCATTGCCTGCAACGAGCTCACGTCAGTTATTTGTTGTGAATAAAAGTGTTGTGAATTTCCGTCGTAATCGCAACCTGTCATCCATGTTACCTACCCTTGGCAAATAGGACCTAATTTTATTAAGGCATCAAAATAGAAAAGCGGCGATATACATAACAAGCATCTGGATCTTTACTATAAAGGTAGTTTGGATCCGTGCATTTTCAGCAATGATTATTTGTTTCGATCCGTACAAATTTCAACAATTATTATTTGTTTTAATAAAGAAGTAGCGAATATCTTGTGTTGTATATACGGTTCAGCATTAATACTGACCTTTGTAATGGTGTTAAAATGTAATATTCTCATTTTGTCACGATATAACTGATGGCAGGTCACACGAAGGAAACTTCGTGAGCTCTCATTGTGCTTAGTAGAGTTCAAGGTGCGGTTTCCTGTACGGTCTCACCGCATTGTGCGAGAAAAAATAAAGAACTTGTTTAACGTGCCTTGCAAAAAATGTCAAAACATTTGCTCTCAGAAAAGTACCATTTATCCCTTTCTACTTCAACAGAACAGGGTTGGAAACATGTCATACTAATCACTATCATCGCATAGTCCAAGCACTCTCTTCTTACAAAGAGTCAGAGACCTATATTACTACATATCTGCTTCTGCCAACTCCTCTAAAATGTTAACTACCGCATGTTTAATTATTATCAAAGGGATAAGATTCTAGATGAATTCCTAGATGATGACATTATGCAAATATATTTTGTTGACATTATCTGTCAACAGAATGTAATCCGGAGCGCATAGTGAATCGTAATTATTCTCGACTTCGACCATGTCTATACTCTGCATCGTGCTGAATATAAACTACAACTAACAACCCGACAGTATTTCATGTGAGAGTAAGTGGTTCGCTTTAGTGACGTAGTAGATACGTGTAATGTGGAAATTTCTAGTCTTTATTTGGTTATGAATATTTGCCCATGAGCAAACGTAGCTGCTCTTCGGAAGGCAGCCTGCTAAACTCTTTCATTGTTCGGAACAAGAAATCGGTTGTCTTCGCAAGGGGCTGTCATCTAATAAATATAACAGAAACTAAATCTTGAGAAACAATTCTACAACGCACAGTTTTTCGGAGATTTCCGCCGCGGGCGGGTTTTCGGAGGACACACGCGCGTCATAGGCAACACGAAGGCTTCACACGTATCTTACTCTTCCGCGAAAGACAGAGAAATATTTGGGATGAAAAGAGGGTCAACAGTCGCAGCATGACTTGACATTTTCACGGCATGCATAAATGTCTTCAAGTGAGAACATTCGAAAATAAATTTGTGAAACAATAACAAGAAATATCTCAGCTAAATTTCGTTTCCGTATGAACGCGTGGCCCACGCCTGCGGGTAATGTTGGATTACGGGAAACGAGGAATAGTTACCGTGGCCACCAGTCAATGTGGAGTGGAACAAAAATTATATTAATTAGCTTCGCTGACCGTCGTGACGTATAAATGATCATCAAGAATTTAGATGCGTACGAAAGTGTTCATACGATACGTCATTTTTTAAAGGCGGACCTACTAACAAAACTGACGTCCTGGAAAAATGCCGGTATAGAAGGGTGCTTAAGGCACACAATTCCAAAGGCGGAAAGTGCACCTGTCTTTGAATAACATGAAATTTCACCTCCCCTTGAAGTAAGGAGCATAGAAGCGCAATATTATCGCAGTATGATTGCACACTAGCATTGAACATATTGTAGTGAAAAGTAACGAACCCTACAGTGGGGCACGCTCACGCGCTCGTAAATCGTGAGCCAGTCCTCCACGTCGGTCCCATCCGCGCCAGTGAAGACAGGTGGGTCTCGGACACGAGGGACACCAGAACATACCATCGGTGCGGGGGGAGGCGTTTGCTGGGCGGCGTCTTGAGGCATAGTAGACGGCACTGTGCGGGAGCGAAGTTCCAAGGGCATAGAAAGAGATCGAAGTTGTTGTGAGGGCACCCAGCACCTCCACCAATTGTAAAGGCATTTATTGAAGGCTGGCGTAAGGCCCGACCAGTAGCTTGGTCAATGGCTGAAGGCACGACCCCCGAGAGCGGGTGGCGAGCACGAGGAATGCGCGTTAGGGCCAGACCCACTAGATGACACTGGAGAGCGTGCCTCACTGTAGGGTTCGTTACTTTTCGCTACAGCGCCTGTACCACTGAGTTATGCTCCAGTTGTAGCCACGCCGCCCCAGCCGATTCCTGCTGCTGCTCCACTTAGTTACGCCCAAGTTGTCGCTAGACCTGATTTTTCGAAACGGGTGTGCCGCCTCCATACGCCGAAGTAATTCCTAGGGTCCGGCTGCAGTCCAATATGCAGTCGTATCAGCATCCGCCCCGTCCATCGCGTCCTGCGACATGGGTGGGACCTGCCCCAGCGAACCGATGGCGCACTTCCGACAACCGTCCCATCTGTTTTGCGTTTGGTTACGCCGGACACGTCTCACGTTATTGCGATCGCATGCAGCCGCCTCAAGTCGCATCCCCGTCACCAGCCGGTCCAGCCGCCCGTATTATGATCCACCTCCGCCTATGTCACCTCCTTTGCGGGCAGCTCCGTCTACCCGCCATTCACCGTCTCCACGACGCCGCTCCTTGTTGCCTATGTCGCCACGTGCAGTCGCCCGAGACCAGGAAAACTAGTCGTCGCAGTCCATGAGGCAAGGACTGCGACGCTATCGAACTGTGAAATTCTCAGTGCATCCCATCGAACGTAATAGACGTGTTTGCCGACGGTGTTCACGCATCCGACCTTGTAGACACTGGAGCCGCCGTATCAGTCATGGACGCTAAACTTGGCCGTTTACTACGAAAAGTGACGACGCCGCTTTCAGGGCTCTCCCTCCGTACAGCTAGTGCCCAAAGTATTCACCCTACAGCAGTATGCACAGCCCGCGTCGTCATTCAGGGCACTCTGTACGCTAGCAAATTCATCATAATTTCTGCATACTCTCACGACGTCATCCTGGGATGGGATTTTCTTTTGCGCCACGACGCCGTGATTCCTTGCGCACCTGCCGAGCTAGAACTCTCCCCGTTCTCAGACTTGACGCCGGCAAGCGAACCATCGGCTTCGTAGAAGCTACTCGTCCGAGATGACACCAGAGTGCCTCCAAACTCGACAACGGCTGTATCGGTCTACTGCACCGTTCTCGCCGACACCGTTCCACTCCTTTTGCCATCTGAGCGCGTTTCCACTAGGAAAGGCTCGCTGGTGCCTTTGGCGACCGTGCAGCTCACTTAGGGCAACGACGCGATTTTCGTAACCAACACATGCCCGTACGTAGTTGTGTTGATACGAGGGGAATGTCTCGGCGGGGTGGAACCCGTGGAAGACGCGCAAGTTATCGACGCGCCCGATGACACGCACTGTTCCAGTTCCAGCGCGCTCAGTGCTGTTTCGACTTCTCATTCGTCACCCGTTGAGGTATTTGGGTCCTCCATTGCTGACGATCTTACTCCGGCCCAAGGTTCCCAGCCTCTGGGCCTGCTACAAGAATTTCGTTTTTCTTGCGATGTCGCACAAGCTTCTCTCGGCCGCACGTCCACTGTTACGCACCGCATCGACACTGACAGCCAACCGCCACTGCGGCAACGTCCATACTGCGTATCTCCCGCAGAACGTCGAGTAATCAACAAGCAAGTAGACGACATGCTTCGACGCGACGTTATTTGACCTTCGAACAGCCCTTGGGAGTCTCCTGTCGTTCTTGTTGCGAAGATGGACGGTTCTATACGGTTCTATGTGGACTACCGACGGCTCAGCAAGATCATTCGTAAGGACGTCTATCCACTACCGCGAATTAACGACGCGATTGACAGACTGCAAGGAGCAGAATTCTTTTCAACCCTCGATTTGCGGTCAGGATACCGGCAAGTAGCTATGGCTGATGACACTCGACCGAAGACAGCCTTTGTCTTGTACGAATTCGACGTCATGCCGTTTGGACTGTGTAATGCGCCAGCTACCTTTGAGCGCATGATGAATACCATTCTGGGCATCTTGAAATGGCACACGTGCTTGTGCCATCTCGACGACATCGTCGTTTTCGCTCCGGACTTCTCCACGCATTACCAAAGCTTGCGACATGTTTTGACGCGTTTGAGGGACGCCGACCTACAACTTAATTTAAAGAAATGCCGATTTGCGGCACGTCAGCTAACAATACTAGGCTACATCTTGTCCAAGGACGGAATTCTCCCCGATCCAGCCAAGCATCGGGCCGTGGTCGAGTTCCCCAAACCGACGTCCGTCAAGGAACTGCGCAGCTTCGTAGGACTGTGCTCCTACTTCCGACGCTTCATTCGGAATTTCGCCACAATCATATCGACGCTAACGAAGCTCCTCGGAAGTAACAGGCCCCTCGACTCGTGGTCGTCAGAGTGCGACGACGCGTTCCTAAAGCTCCGTCTTTTGTTGCCGTCTGCTCCCATACTGCGCCACTACGATCCCACAGCCCCTACAGAGGTACACACGGACGCTAGCGGTGTGGGCCTCGGCGCTGTCCTTGCGCAGCGCAAACCAGGGTTGCCTGAGTATGTTGTCTCATACGCAAGTCGTACGCTTACTAAAGCCGAGGCCAATTACAGCATCACGGAAAAAGAATGCCTGGCGATCATCTGGACTCTTGCGAAGTTTCGACCTTTCTTGTACGGTCACCCATTTGAAGTCGTCACGGACCACCACGCCGCTTCCTGGCTGTTGTCATTAAAGGATCCCTCCGGCCGTCATGCACGTTGGGCACTTCACCTGTAGGACTGCGATATCCGCGTGCTGTACCTCAGGGGACGACAACATTCGGACGCCGATGCCCTCTCGCGCTCTCCCTTGGCTGACCAGAATGCTCGCTGCTCAGTATCAGAGGTTACTGATTGTTCTATTGACCATGACACCATCGCCTCCGGCCAGCGCAGGGACTCGTGGATTGCCTCGATAATAAGCTCGCTGTCTAATCCATCGACACCAACCACTCGAGCAAAGTGCCGTCAAGCTCAAGATTTCGCCATTCACGACGAACTCCTCCAACGCTGCAATTACAGCTCCGACGGCCGCCAGTAGTTGTTAGTAGTACCTCGCAGCCTGCGTTTCCAAATATGTACGGCTTTCCACACCGATCCACAGTGTGCACACCCCGGAATATTCAACACCGACCAGCGCCCTCAACGGCGGTACTACTGGCGCGGAATTCAGAAGTTCGTGCGCTCTTGCCCCGATTGCCAACGCCGGAAATCTCCACCTCGCCTTTCGCCGCCGGGTCTGCAGCCATTACCTTGTCCTAGCCGGCCCATGGGCGGGTCGGCATTGATTTGTACGAGCCCCTTCCCATAACAGCTGCTGGAAAGCGCTGGGTTATTGTGGCAGTTGACCACCTCACGCGATACGCTGAGACTGCTGCGCTTCCGGCAGCTACTGCGCGCGACGTTGCCTCCTTCTTGCTTCATTGATTCATCCTACGTCACGGGCCACCCCAGGAGCTACTCAGTGATCGCGGTCGAGCCTCCCTTTCTGAAGTCGTTGAAGCTATTCTTAACGAGTGCCACGTGGTTCATCGCACGCCTACGGCGTACCACCCTCTAACCAATGTGCTTACTGAGTGCTTTAAACGCACGCGCGGCGACATGCTTCAATGTAATCGCCTCGGACCACACTAATTGGGCCATCATTCTAGTATTTGTAACCTACGCGTACAACACCGCTACACAGAGCACCACGGACTTTTCACCCTATTTTCTACTGTACGGTCGGCACCCCTCGCACACTATGGACACAATTCTACCATACCGCCCGAAGTCTGAGTATGCGCCCATATCTGACACAGTGAGGTACGCCGAGGACTGCCTCACAAGGACCTTTACGTCCAACGACCAAGAGTGTCAGAAGAGCATTAGCGGCGACCCCACCTCTCTGCCCACCTTCCTTCCTGGAGCGCTGGTGTGGCTCTCTGTTCCTATCGCTGCGCCTGGCCTCGCCTCAAAGTTACTGCCAAAGTACGAAGGCCCCTATCGAGTCGTTGAACCCGCATCACCTGTCAACTACGTGATTGAACCCGTCGACCCGTCATCGGACATGCGCCGTTGTGGACGCGACATTGTCTACGTAGAGTGTCCCAGGCAGAGTATGATCCACTCATAGTAACGAACTGTTAGGTCGCCGGACGGCTCCCTTTGCGTCCCGGGGGTAATTGTAGCTAAAAGTAACGAACCCTACAGTGCGGCACGCTCTCTAATGTCATCTAGTGGGTCTGGCCCTAACGGGCATTGCTCGTGCTCGCCGCTCGCTCTCGGGGGTCGTGCCTTCAGCCGTTCACTAAGCTCCCGGTCGGGCCTTACGCCATCCTTCAATAAACGCCTTTCCAATATAAATAAACTGAGAAAATAATTATTGACTCCACAAGGTGCAATCAAGCAGGGTGACACCACTTCCGTTAGGGATCAGAAATAGAGTACAATTTGTCGGGAAACAAAAAGCGGCAGCTTCATATCCTTGTGACAAGTGGTAGAACGAAGTCTACCACCGTGCCCCGCCTTGGTGGTTTAGTGGCAATGACACTCGGCTGCTGATACAAAGTTCGCGGCTTCGAACGCCGGCCGCGGAGGCTGCCTTCACCCGGTTGAGAAATGTTCAGGGCGTGTATTGGGCGATGCCATTGCACGCAAAAAAGACCCATGTGGTCGAAACTTCCGGCCCCTTCCACTCGATGTCTCTCATAATCATATCGCGCTCTTGAGACGGAAAACTCCAGATATCAATCAATCACAGAAGTCGACCACCGCGGTGCACGCAGTCCCGAGGATAGACAGCGGACGAAGCGGATGCCGAGAAAAACGCAGCGAATATACGAAAACGGGCGCCAAATTTAACGATGACAAATAAAGGGCTAACTGGATATGATCTGGAGTGTCATGCGACCTACGCTGAATAAATCGCCTGAAGGAAACAATGATGGGAATGGTGGCTGTGATGCTTCGCGCAATATTTTAATCTGTATGTGTGTACGACGCCCAACTTCCTCCGTAGGCATGAAATTTTGCCACCTTCGAGCTAGAAATACAGCATGTATTAACAAAGCGCCTAATTACGAAAACAATGATAGATGCGTCAAGCGCACACGAAATTATGTGCGTACTTGTGCAAAAACAGAAACACGGGGTTCTCGGTTTGCATAACAACGGCGCTCATCTGTTATCTCGCAAAACTACACTCTAAGAACTAAATGAATTCCCAGAAGACACTTTGAGAGAGTATTCGCTTGTCCCATATACTGCTCTTTTTATCCACTGTGAACGAACTCTCTCTAAACATAGAGCAATCGAACAACTCCTCGTGGTGTACAGTAGCGTTCCTGCTGCAGAGTGCAAGTGATCCTCCGCTGGAGTAAGACTGCCATCTTAAAGCCGCACCTTACTGCTCATTAGCGAAAAGCACACTGCCAAATGGCGCAGTGTACTTTCACCACACGCTGCCCACAGATAAGTAAACAAGTCTTGCTTTACAGAACAAAATCAATTATGATCGCCGGGCTCATAGGCGTAGAGCACGCGGGGGGGACCCCACCCCTTTGCCCCCCTCCCTACTCTACGCCTACGCGCCCGAAGATCTAATCCATTTTGTTCTCTAAAGCAAAACTTCTTTACGTATCTGTACGCAGCATGTGGTGAAAGTGCACTGCGCCATTTGGCAGTGTGCTTTTCGCTAATGAGCAGTAAGGTGCGGCTGAAAAAAATCACTGCTCATCCCGTTACCCTCCATACGAGAAAAAACCCACGAATCTCCAAGAAGTGAATGATTATGAGTGCGTGAAGCTCCGGAGGTAATATGGTAAACCGTGAATCTTCCGTAAATGCCCACTCATCATAATACAAAGACGTGACAACACGGGGGGGGGGGGGGGGGTGTTGTGATTATGTATATATAAATGCTTATCGGTGAAACTTTGGAACATTCACCCACACATCAAAGAATTGACACTTTGTTATAGCAGTGATTGCATATAGACTTGTATACATGACGCACTTGCCGACGACGCACTTGACGTGACGAAATGCTATGCGGAACGTGTTCAGATCACTGCCGCTTAAAGGGCAACTCCGGCGATTTTTCAGTGTCCACTGATTTCAATAAAATTTTCAATATATATTCTCCTCGGTAGTGTAATAATATATGCGAAGCTAGGCGGATGTACGTCATTTAGTTTTCTTGTAAATGAATTTTAAATTTTTTTAGCGGATTCTCACACGGGCCACCCTGAGTTTTTGACGTCATCACCTCCGCGCTGCCTACCCGAGCCAGCGGGCCTTCAAAAGCAATGCGGCAATATTTCAAGGCTCAAATCGTCGCTGTCAAGGTCAGAAAAGCTGGCATAACTCAATATATCTTTGAATGACCCAGCTTCTTTTGCGCCAGTTCCATATTTCTGGTGACAGGAGCGTTGCGACGTCACCGCACATACTCCGCGAAGCATCTATCTGTTTCGGTTACGGTTTGAAGACGACTTTCAGTTGCTGATTTAAAATTATTGGTGCGCTTCTGAGCAAACTGAACCACCCTGGCGGTTATAGGACCATCAGTACCATTGGAAAACACTGATATCAGAACATGGTGAAAAAACCGCCAGAGTTGCCCTTTAAACCGGCGTCCCTAGCCCAGCTGCGCGAGAGCTATATGATGATGATGACTGTGGTTAGGTTAGGAAAGGACGCTAATTTCTGCAGCCCATGTAGGGAGCACGGCTAAGCGTCCGTGGGGGTAGGGGAAATGGAGCGAAAGAGATAGAGAGGAGAGAAAGGCCCTAGTGGAGGGCTCCGGTAATTTAGACCACCTGGGATTCTTTAACGTGCACTGACAACGCACAGTCGATCCCCGCCGCGGCGGTTACATTTTCCATGGAGGTGAAAATGTCAGAGGCCCGTGTACTGAGGGCCCGTGTACGACCCTCAGGCAACTACAAACGTGCACTTACCCTAACCCGGCACAATATCACCGATTCTACCCCGGCGCCTACCCGACAGACATATGCAAGGTCTGCCGAACTGCGACAGCTACATTGATTCACATGCTCTGGGACTGTAAGAAAAACCCAAACGGTGCTGAATCCGGAACCCTTCCGCCGCGGTGGGCCGCTGCCCTGCGCAGCCCCAGCCTCGGCGACCAATTCTGGGCCGTCCAGCAGGCCCGCAAGGCGGCGAAGAGGCAAGGCCTTGACGTCGCCACGTGGGAGACCTAAGGCCTGGTCTGCGAAAGCACTGCAGGACTATCAATAAAGTTGTTAGCAACCAACAACGAATGAGAATGTATAAGAGAGAACGCGGTGGTTGCATGATGGCCCGAGCGCTCATCCAATGCTCATCCATCGCAGCCGCTGCACAGGAGAGAAAATGAAGTGCGTGCGCTCCGTCATTTTCATACCGCTGTACTACCGTGGCGCCCCCAGCGGAGTATGCAGCGTCACACCACCTGTGGTGTGCGCCGCTACGTAGAGGAGAGAAAGGGGCAGGCGACGTGCATGCGATGTGGGTGTGTGAACCTCCTCTGTGCCTGTCCTGGACTTGCACAGGAACGTTCGAGGGTCATCACAGCCTACCGGAGGCAGGGACTTCCAGCCACCACACTTCACCACTTGCTGTTCCCGACTCGCCCCCATCTACCAGCGCTGCAGACTCTGGTGGACTTCATTGACGAGACTGGCATCGCAGCCTACCGCTGAGCCCGGGTTGCCCTCCCGCGCCTCCCCTTTCCGCCGGCTTACTTCTGCAGTGCTGAGCGAACCCTGACATCCCTCACTACCTTTCTGTCCTCTTTATTTCCCATTATCCCTTCCCCAAGACGCTGCGCCGTGCTCCCAGTTTGGGCTGCAGAAATAAGCGTCTTTTCCTACCATAATCACTACCACCACCACCACCACGCGGGCGCCTCTCCGCTACTCGGCTGCCACCCGAAATACGCGGGTTCGATCCCGGCCGCGGCGGTCGCATTTTCGATGGAGGCGAAAATGCCAGAGGCCCGTGTACTGTGCGTTGTCAGTGCACGTTAAAGAACCCAGGTGGTCTAAATTTCCGGAGCCCTCCACTACCGCCTTTCTCTCCTCTATCTCTTTCACTCCCTTTCCCCCACCCCCACGGACGCTTAGCCGTGCTCCCTACTTGGGCTGCAGAAATTAGCGTCCTTTCCTAACCAAAAAACCACAATCAATCCTCTCCGCTCCGTACATTAGAGAGGATTCCTCTCTGCTGTATGGAGCGGCGCTTGGTCAGCCACGCTTGGTCAGCTGGAGAAGGTCCCGTTTACCGAACGCAAGATTTAAGTCATCATCATCATCATCATCATCATCAGCATCAGCCTGTCTACGCCCACCGCTGGGCAAAGGCCTCTCCCATGGATCTCCAATTATCCCTGTCCTTTGCTAATTGGGGCCAATTTATCCTCGCAAACTTCCTGACCTCATCTGCCCACCTAACTTTCTCCCGCCCCTGCCACGCTTGCCTTCTCTAGGAATCCAACCTGTTACCCTTAATGACCAACGGTTGTCTTGTCTTCGCATTACATGGCCCACCCACGCCCATTTCTTCTTCTTAATTTCTATTAATATGTCCCTAACACGCGTTTGTTACCTAACCCACTCCACTCTCTTCTTGTCCCTTAGAAGAGAGTGGAGGGGGTTCCCCTGGTGGCGGTTGGTTGTTTCCAGTCATGCGAAATGAATCGTAGAGCGTATCGAGATGTCATACATTGCACAAGCCAGTCGTTGTCCGTGATGTCTACGCTGAAGTCTCTGACAAGTACATGGGGTTGTTCCCCTACTGTGTTTCTTAATCGCGCATGGCTAGATCCATGCACTTTTCTATGTTTCCTCGGGAGAGATTCATGGACAAGTACGGTGTCATGGTGACGGTTCCGTCGGGTACTGGCGATATGTGGTAACTTCATGTACATTACAACACCAGCCACCGATCGCTCTGCTTCTTGTTTGTAGACGACGGGGAAGAATCGATTGATATGCCGTCTTTTCGCATTCCGTGCTTCGGGAAAGCCAATGACGTCTGTAGTCGTTAATATGGGATCTCGATCAATGTCGTCTCCGTGGGCAATACGAGCGTTCAGCAAGCGCATGGTAAACTCTGTCGTGGGATCTCAAGAGGATGTGAGGCTCCGGTGGAGGGAACCACGCTTGTACCGTGCATCGGCGCCTCCCACCTCTGGTAAGAAACGTTTCTGGCGTTTACCCGCTGCTTCCCGCGCTCTGGCCTCCGTGGTATCAGCTTGTTGTCGACGTAGACGTTGAGCCGCTGCTTCCCGAGCTCCGAATTCCGGGTCCGCTTGGCGCTTTTGCCGTTGAGCCGCCGCATTCTTAGCCTTCGCCTCCTGAGTAGCAGCTTGTTGTCAGCGTTGCAGTTTCACCGCTGCTTACTCTGCCCTCACCTCCGGAGTAGCAGCTTGTTGTAGGCATCCTCATTGGCTTTCGCGGGCGAGAACGCGTTCACGTTCGTTTTCATCCATGGAAGAAAGAGAAGTTGTGGTCTGGAACGCGCTTATATACGCATTTGCATCTCAATACGCTCTCGTGTATTTTAAATGCGAAGCATTTCTTAGCGAACTTCGGTGAGTTTGAGCGTATCTATCTATCTATCTATCTATCTATCTATCTATCTATCTATATAGCCGCCTATGATTTTGTGCTCTCCTGGCCGTTTCGCTGATCGGTTGTTTACGAAAATTGGTATGTCACATCATGACTACATGACGAACATAAATGACAGGTCATAACATGAAAATCATGATATGCGTGTCTTGAGCGGCATGATTTACATGCCACGGTCTTAGTGCTCTCCTGGCCGTTTCGCTAATGGGATGTATGCGAAAATTGGTATGGCACAACATGACTGCCTGGCGAACATAAATGGCAGGTCATAACATGAAAATCATGATATGCATGTCATGAGTGGCATGATTTACATGCCACGGTCTTTGTGCTCTCCTGGCCGTTTCACTAATGGGATGTATGCGAAAATAGGTATGGCACAACATGACTGCCTGGCGAACATAAATGGCAGGTCATAGCATGAAAATCATGATATACATGTCATGAGTGGCATGATTTACATGCCATGGTCTTTGTGCTCTCCTGGCCGTTTCGCTAATGGGATGTATGCGAAAATTGGTATGGCACAACATGACTGCCTGACGAACATAAATGGCAGCTCATAACATGAAAATCATGACATGCGTGTCATGAGCGGCATGATTTACATGTCGCAGTCTTGATGCTCTCCTGGTCGTCTCGTTAATGGGATGTATACAAAAATTGGTATGCCACAATATGACTGCATGGCGAACATAAATGACAGGTCATAACATGAAAATCATGACATGCATGTCATGAATGACATTATTTACATGCCACGCGTTTCGTTAATGTGATGTATACGCGAATTGGCATGCCACAACATGACTGCATCACAAACATAAATGACATGTCATAGCACGAAAATCATGACATGCATGTCATGAGTGACATGATTTACATGCGACGGTCTTGGTGCCCTCCTGGCTGTTTCGTTAATGGTATGTATACGAAAATTGACATGCCACAACATGACTGCATAGCGGACATGACTGACAGGTCACAACATGAAAATGATGATATGGATGTCATGGGCGACATGATTTACACGCCAGGCGTTTCGTTAACGGGATGTATACGAAAATTGGCATGCCACAAGATGACTGCATCATGAACGTAAATGACAGGTCATAACATGAAAATCATGACATGCATGTCATGAGCGACATGATTTACATGCCACGGGCTTGGTGCTCTCTTGGCCGTTTCGTTAGTGGGATGTGTAGGAAAGTTGGTATGCAACAATGTGACTGCATGACGAACATAAATGACACCTGATAACATGAATAGCACAACATGCATGTCATGGGCGGCATGATTTACATGCCAGGCGCTTCGTTAGTGGGATGTATACCAAAATTGCTATGGCACAACACGACAGCATGACGAACGTGAATGACAGGTCATAACATTAGAATCATGACCGGCATGATTTACATGCCATGGTCCTGGCGCTATACTGCCGTTTCGTTAATGGGATGTATGGGCTCCGTCTACTGAGCAGAGGCCGCTACGTAGCTCTCGTCGGACGGCTCAGTCGCGCACGGTGGAAACCGAGGCGACAGCGACGCGCGCGTTTCTTCGCTGCTTTCCGGGCGTGCTGCGGGCCACACGAACGCTCGCGGCGTCGGCCTTTGGAAGAGTTTGCCGCAGGTTTGGAGCGCGCGTCTCAAGCGAAATAAAACGAAAGAAGGTGGGATGGGCGGTAGCTGCTGCTATAGAGTTGGAGACGCGCATCGCGTTCGCGTATTTCCCTGTCACAGTCTGCCCAATTTTGCTTCGTCTCTTCGCCAGGCAGTGCATTCTGGCGCTGATGTCGCACATGGAAAACTCGACTGCACGGAGCCTATACGAAAATTGGTTTGGCACAACATGACTGCATGACGATCATAAATGACAGGTCATAACATGAAAGTCGTGACATGCATGTTATTAGCGGCATGATCTACATGCCACTCGTTTCCTTAAAGGGATGTATACCAAAATTGCTATGGCACAACACGACTGCATGACGAACGTAAATGACAAGTCATAACGTTAGAATCATGACATGCGTGTATGAGAGGCATGGTTTACATGCCACAGTCTTGGTGCTCTTGTGGCCGTTTCGTTAACTTCATATGTACCAAACTCGGTATAGCGAGACAACAATGCAAATCCATTTTACGTCCCTTATGCGTGCTTCGCATTTCCTTGATTCCCACTGCACGTGGGATCTGCTAATTTTCACCGCAGCGTACATTGTACTCTCACGCTGGGTTCCCCTCTACATATACCATACGTATACACTGTCTGGGTGCAATGCGTCCAGGATCGGGTCACACAGGCAAACACACCATCAGGCGGCTTTGCCTCCAGGATGGGCCTACATGGGCCCACACCCACACACGCATTTTGCTCTGTATTTGAGTAGCCGCGGACGCCTCGAAAGAGCTTTGGCACGCCCTGTGGAATCTTGCGGTTGCAGGCACGATGCAAAGTCCAAGAAGCCGCCGGCTCGAGGTGGAGGTGTGCGGGTGCTTGTAAAACAGCTTCTCAGGTGGCGCCCTCCCAATTCTCCGTGCCGCGGCAGGACAAAACCGCAACTCAGATTTCCCGAATGGGAGCCCGTGCGTGCCCTTTTCGGTGTTGGCGTGGAGGGGTGGCCCGACATCTTTGGTTCGACGAACGCAATACGTGCATCATTGATGCGCCGTTGGCCAGCTGTTTTAGTTTTGGTGCCGAAGGATACGAGCACGTGTCAATACCTGGAAGATCGCGAGCGTTTGTCGTTCGTTAACACAGTTGCTGTGGCTTTTTACTGCTCTTTCCAAGGAAGCCGGACCATCATGTAGAGACCCCGATAAATCCCCGGCCGCACTGTTTTCTTTGTGACATGGCGCATCTGCTGGTCGTGCGTGGAAGATTTAGACACGGTCATGATGGGTGGTTGTTGACATCTGGTTGTTGTCAACTGGTGCCTGGATGCGTGGAACATAGCGGGGTGCCAATGGACGCGTGTAAACGAGACCCGGTGCAGCTCACTTTGTTCTGTGGGATAAGTTAACGAGGACGGCCTAAGGAAATGCCTTCTCCACCGATGGCATGTTTTGCTTCGGGCTATGAATCTCCCGGGCCCTGCTGGTGTCTTCACCGCACCCTATACAATAGGAATCATGGTAACAATTGTCACTGGTACCATCTGCCTTTGGCCTCGCCCTTAGACCTTGAGTCATGCTGTTTTTATTTGTGTGCATGTATGTGTGTTGTTTAGTGTAGTATCCATTGATTTTATTGCAACACGTGCCCTTGACACAAGTTGACAGACTTGGTGACAATTGAGCCATTTGGACTGGCTGAGTGGAGGAGACAGGACAAAAGATGGAATCACTATGCAGCGCCAGTGTAAAGCGACGATTACTCACCAGATGATCCTTTAAAGCGGAGGAAATGAACTCTGCAGTTGGGTGAGAATGCTGACCGGTCTGCAAAGTGCTACGCACTGCCGGCTTCGCCGGAGTAGGGTCGCCGTACATATTTCAGTGTAGACTTCATTGCGATGTATCTCTTAACCTCTTGTAGTCCTTTGTAAATACTGCAAATATAAGTTGTCTATCTTTAAATTCAAGTCTCCAAGTGTACTGTCCACCCGCTACCCGTTTGCCGAGGAGCGCATCGCCACCATACCAGAGGTAGCCAGCTCTTTCCAATTCGCCCATGCCATCTCAGGCGGTGCGTTTCGGACGCCAAGTGGCAAGTTGGAATCCCGACGATGAACCTTCTGCCTCGATCTTTACTGGCGCAGTCGACATGATGGGCTCACTGGGTGAAGAGTGAAGAGACAGAGATCGAACATGACGTCGCAGCAAGACAGATTTGACTGGCGACACCCCCGGCGACTGCCACAAGCGCAGGTCTTCGACTGGCGACGTCGTGGCCGGAAGCGGTTCCAGCGGAAGGCTGAACATGCCACCGCCATCCGCGACGAGGCATGGCTTGTTCTAGGCAGTCCTCGTCAAGGTGTCCTCAGCAGCCTGCTGCAACAACAATCTACGCTCATGGGTCAACCACCGACAATAGTGACAGAGAGCGACGTCGAAACTGGGTGAGTTGCTTCAGCTCCATTTTCTGCCGCTCCTGTTGTCGTGTTCGAGCCAATGGGATGTCATATGAAATGGCTTCCAATTAATGACAGCCCCATGTGGACGTATTCAGCCCACATGTACTATGAGGGAGGGCGAACAGGTTAGGTTGGATGGAGTTAAACCTGATGATGGCTCAGGAGCGCGCAGACAGCTGGACCTGTTACTAGACCTCGCAAAATTAAAAGAGTTGAGAGCTTCGCGTGAGCAGCAGTTAGGCGAGGTGCTCCTACCTGCTCCTCACGCGAACGAGGATCCTTCGCAAAGTTCTGGGGCTCAGGTGGACGGCAATAAAAGTCTATCTGAAATTCAAGTCACAGTTGGCGTTTCTATTGCCCACATCTTTACCTATAGCAACGTAATCGGTCCATTTTTAACCATATGAAAGCCACCATGTGTGCAAAAACCATGACGTGCCAGCTTTATTTCAAACTTATACAACTGAACGTTTTGTCCTATTGAGAAGATGCAATATGCGGAGAAGCCATGTAGGCATCGTATTAAGTATTGCTGAGTCTAGAGGAAACCATCTAGAAGACTGAACTCCGCACGACGGAATGTTGCTACGAAAAACAGACGGTCCTTAAAGTTTTCTTTCTTTCTTTCTTTATTAGTTTATTAAGAACAATCACTGAAATTGTCCAAGGACACACGGCTAAAGTTTTGCCTATCTCGTTCACTCAATACAAACGGATCATTCACGCGAAATAATAAAAATTCGCTCGCGTTTCATGCTGTGTTTCCCACTTCTGTATTAAAGGTCCATCTGCCGTTTTTGTGGAAGGTTTCACGCGAGTGCTGAACTGTGCTCTCCGGCGGCTTTTAGATGCCAAGCAGCTAATGGTTGAGCCTGTGCCGTCCATGCGCCGTCCACACGCCCACTGCGCACGCGGAACAGCTGGTCCAAGCTGGCAAGGGACGAGAACGCGCCCTCGCACGCGAGAGACAAGGCTGACGCGAGCAGCATCTGTTGGCGAGTTTCTTGAATGGAAAAAGAATAATTGCTCCTGCTGCACCTTTCACCAGCCGCCCCGTATATATAGGCACTGGATCTTGACCTGCAATGTAGTGCCGGTGGGAGATTTCTGTTGCGCGTAGTTGAACCATAAAGATTCGCAGCGTGCGCGTTAACTAAAAGTAATCCGAAACTCGGCACTATCTACGGCGTGGGAGTGCAGGAACCTCATAAAGACCAGGAGCACAAATGGCAACACGTGTTTAAATATAAACACACGTTGTCAGTCATTTACATGCATGAATGAGCAATGTGATGGGTGAACGATGCCCAGTGCTTCGCCCACTCGTCATTTCGCCCACTTCGTCTTTTTTACAGCGTAAGCTGTTATGAGATCACAACAAGGGTCGTCTTTACGCCGCCGCTGCCACCGCCGCAGGTGTCGGTAACCACTATCGCGCAAATTTTAGAAATAATAACCAGGAGCGAGGAGTATTCCAACTCGTCCTCTGCGTGGATTCGAACCCACACTCTCTGCGTGGCAGTCGAGCATTCTACCATTGAGCTACTACGCGTGCGCACGAAAAAATTATCGCTAAAGGACCTGTACAGGTAGAACGTCTGCCGAGGAATCGTATTAACAGATGTAATGTTACGTGGCAGAACAATAATACGCCCCTATACGTCGCAGAAAGTGGATGGCATAACGAGTTCGAGGAATAATTTCAAAGAACACAGGGGTTCATGCTTCGTAGCTCTGGAGCCATTACAGAGCCATCATTTACATGATCATTATGAAATAATCTTCTTCAACTTTACCGTCATCATTATTACGAAGCGCTGCCCTTTATCGTGTCGTATAGTGCCATGCGACATGTGGCAGGCGACGTGCGCAGCCCCGACAGCAACTTCACTAGGCTCTTCGATATACCTGATGGCGCCTCCTCGTAAGGTGCGGACCGGTGCTGAAGAAGCGAATCGCAGAGCTACGCGCGCGGCTGCAGCAAGGCAACGTCTGGCACAACAGACAGCTGTGCAGAGAGAAGCCCAAACCGCAGCTCGCCATCGACGCCGGGCCGAGAGTTCGGTTCGTTCTCGGGAAAACGACGCCAAGAGACTCTCTAAGATGTGCAGTTATACAGATTTGCACGTTACAATGACGCAGTAATTATGGCGTAGTGGGTACATCCCTACTTGGCGAAATGATAACAGTTATGGCGCCGCGGATAGCTACCACATTCAGTTGCACTAGTACCCTCAAGCATTTAAAATGGCCTCTAAGAACATCGGTCCTCCAGCTTACGCTGCCACTGTCCTGCGGTTCCGCGCAGGCCAGGCTCTTTTTTTTTTTCTCAAGGGCTTGCTGTCACCCATAGAGGAAGCACGTGGGTGTTCACTTTGTGGTTTCAAGGATCTGGCTATGAGGAATCTAGAAGAAACTTGCTTGTCAGTGCTTCTTTCCGCGCTCATCGGTAGATTTCGAAAAATGCCGACGCGATATATCTTCCTTTCAAACGACAGCCGTGCGCATTTATTGTCTCTATCGCAACAAATATTAGTTGAAAGCGACCCCAGTCATGCATACTTTCGAGCTGGCATACGTTTTTGCCCTAAGCACTTATGTTCTGATTATTGTCACAGGTTCAGCAGACGTCGAGTTCTCATAGTATAATGAACCCCCGTAGTATGGTGCAGTCGGGGATTACTACAAGGAAATCTCAATTCCAAGAGTAACATTACTTCTCAACAGGGGACTATTTTGAGGACTTCGTGTGTCAAGTCTACAATTTTTGAGCACGAGGTGCATCATGCGTATCTTACTACAAAGGAGACTACGAGCGGTGGGCGTTAAACATTCCTCGGCAAGAATGGGTGGTCACTGAGGAAGCAGTTTGAGTTTGAGTTTATTCAACCACGTGACAAGTACATGAAAGTTGTTTACATTACCCTAGAAATATGCATTGATTATGTGTATTTTGAACGCAATGCAGTGGGAGACAATACTGATGCTGTGCGACCTTGAAAGACATTATTGCAGATTAAAATTTGGCTCTTCACAGCTCAACACCTATGGGGCAATACTGCGCAGATAACATTTTGTTTTTGTCATCAGGACATTGTGTTTCTTCGGAAATTAATTCAGATGATAGCTGCAATTCATTCTGATAACACGCAATAAGTTTACATTCCGGAAGGAATCTAGATACGAGCCTGATCTCGAATCATTACAACGTTCGAGCTGCACCACCTTGATCTCGCTGGGCACTTTTCGAGCTACCACCTGCTTGTCAGACTCGTCCAATAAACCTCTTTACACAACTAATAACGCTCTGGCCGGCAAAGCTCGCACCGGCAATTACCGCTAATGCATGATATGCAAAGTAGTATAACGTTATTAACGGCATTCTCATGCATATCCGGAAAACATCGTTAATTAAGATATGACAGATCATGGCCTGACCTCAAGTGTGTCTTTAATTTCTCGCCGTCTTACGAAGCCGTCTTATGAAGAAACGCTTCTCTTTTTTTTACTCCCATTTATTTCAAAATAACACAGGTAATATAAGCAGGAGAAGTTCCAAGTTATAGAAGCAGGAGAAACAAAACTGCAGCCGATGAATATTGCCACCTGTTCTTCACTGTCAAAGTCATAGGTTTCTTGAGTACCGCTGTTCGAGTGGTCTCTTCTCAGACTCCGGAAATTATGGGAATATGCTGCCAAAACTAAACAGAAAAAAAAGAGAATTTTGAATTTTTGATCGTGGCTATAACAGTAAATTTATAACTAAGAAAGCGTGAAAAGTAACAAAAATATAATGCATAAGTGTGAGGGTGACAGAATTTCATGCATCTCACGCCCGTGAACGAAATTTATTTTCAAAACTAATTCAAAATCGCTGCCATGTGTACCAAATCATGGGAAGGCTTCCCTTACACCAACCTTCAAAAATATTATCTAGATCACATTACTAAAACATAAAAAAACGAAATCGACGAATTTTCGCGCGCTCTATCTTATTCCAAGTTCTTTATTTATAAATCCGATGGAATATTATCTGCCTCCTATACCATGCCACTAGAATAGCCTGCAATGGCTGCAATCATGTGGTGACGTAACTCGTCCCATTCAAAGGTACCATGACAAAATGCTGTCAGCAAGACACACATACATCGCAATCCCGATTATCTTCTGAAAGCGTTCGCAGTAATCATCTAGTCCTTTGCTCTCTGCACTTGAGTACCATTTGTGATTGCCTGCTCGTTATATGCGCTGCGATCCTGCCAGGCTCGTGCAGGCAGCACGGTACGTTTTCCCGCTGCGTCGTTCAGCATTTAGATGTGGCCTGTAAGGCCAATCCGCCGCACTAATTATAACTTAAGGTACCGCGGACGACAGTGCACCTATTTAATCTGAGCATCATACTGAGGCGTGCCGTAAGCCGTTCCTTATTGCGAGCGAGGTTTTTGTTGAGGGTAAGGCTCAAATTGCTGTAGGAGAATCAAGGCAGGCGAGATCACAGTTCGTACACCAGGATAACACCGATATTTTAGTTGTTTGATTGTATTGGCTGCAAGAATGTCGTGCGTACAGGGTGCAATGCAGAATAGGTTGCAGAAATTGTGCGGCAATTGAGAAAAACTGCAATCCATGTGAGAACTGCATCTCTGCAATGTGGAGCCTACAGGACTGCTAAGCCGTAGGGGTTGTCTCAGTTCCAGAAATAATCAATGATCCACGCCATGGAGACTCATTATCGCCTCCAGGCTGTCTTCACGCCTGTAGAGGGCCACGATAGGCAAAGAGGCGGCAGCGCAGGAAAAAGAGAGACATCGCTGATTTTATCTAAGCGGCCGCTTCCTCTCCGAATTATAAGTACACAACGCGCGCTCTGTGAATGTGTTTTCAGAACTGTTGCGTCATTCCGCGATGTGTAGGTGTTCAGTCTTCTGGTTCTTTATGAACAACTTGCGCGATATCGAAGGAATATTTTCAAATGCACGGGGCCTTTAACTCTACCAGCCGCGGCCGATGCATGGCTGCGTAAGCAATCACAAAAGAATACGCCTGGCATACTGAGCACAGCGAGACATGTTGCACATGCGTGCTGTTAGCCTTGTATTTCTCATGTCAGGGAACTTTATAAGGTGCTAGCGTGAGCTGTTATTGAAGCGCACGGTCTTGCCGGCATAAATGGTAACATTCTGCTTCCTCAAGTATTGCGAGTTACACACATGCAACAATTATAGCCATGCGAGGTTTATGGGTGGTGCTATTTACGTGTCATGTTTGGCTGTAACGCATTACGGGCGGCGCAAATGCAACTGTTTTAACCGTACCACTTCAAACGTTCTTCATATATGGATTTTACCTATATTACAGAACAATGTGGCACGCATATGACCGGTTTGACAGTTAAGCAAGGCGGTAGTGAGCCGGAGTACAGATTAGGGTTTCACGCAGCAACATACCATGACAACCGTCATGGTATGTTGCTCTCTGTGGTCTCTAGTCTCTGTGGTCGTCTTCACTGGGTACTCATTTGGGCAAACAAATGTTGCTGTATATAACACGCAGTTTCTTTATTGTTACAAGGGGATAACAATAATGCGCGAATCTAAACGCGCTTCCAACAGTTCCACCTTGTATACCTGCCCTGCCACGGCTTTCTTGTCACGACAAATATTAGACGCAAGTGGACGCGAAGCAGCATTGCGCACATAATAGTTGGTGTTCGAACACTGACACTGCATCCCTGACTCTTGTCACAATTACTGGGTGTGAAAGCCCTGCGTTAACGATAAAAGCTGTGGTGTAGTGGTTACGGTGCTCGGCTGCAACCCAAAATACGCGGGTTCGATCCCGGCCGCGGCGGTCGCATTTTCGATGGAGGCGAAAATGCCAGAGGCCCCTGTACTGTGCGTTGGCAGTGCACGTTAAAGAACCCCAGGTTGTCTAAATTTCTGGAGCCCTCCACTACGGCCTTTCTCTCTTCTCTATCTCTTTCACTCCCTTTCCCCCACCCCCACGGACGCTTAGCCGTGCTCCCTACATGGGCTGCAGAAATTAGCGTCCTTTCCTTAACCGAAACACAAACAATCAATCAATCAATCAATCAGTCGCTGTTCTGGTGCCTACACGTCACTTGTGTTGTTCAGTGCACGCCTTGCGGATATTACAATGTCGCAGCATCAAGTGTGCAACACTGCATATATATGTTCTTACAATCATTTTCCAAGAAGTAGTTTGCGAAATAAGAGAACTGTACTTTATAAACATTCTAGGATACAAAATTTGTTTTTGTGAACAAGTTGATGTATAACCCAGACTTGGTTTGGACACTCACCTTCACTTCGCCCAGCCATCGTCAACGATGTGTGGGGGCTGAGCTGTTGCCACCGTCTCGATACAGACCGAAACTAGGACACAGAAAGTTTGTGAATGAGATCGCTTACACGCGAATCATTTTGTTCTAGAAAGTGAACATTTCTAAACCGCTTCATGACTGAGTGCTGCTCGCTCGCAAAATCGTATCTAATAAACAACGTCATGAATACTACAGCCTAGTCATCCATCCACTGTGTAAGAACACAACATTAAAAACACCTGACATTTTTTGACTCAGCAAGAAGATAAAAAATTACAACCGGTTAGGCGCCTGTGCAATCTGAATAAACGTAGCCTCCTGCGGGGAGCTGCTCTCTGGTGGTGTTCAGAAAGAGGGTCAAATTTACCAGCAGCCGAACTCCTATATGTGCCCGTCCACGCAATATCTCCGCAAGACTGCGCTGGACAGGCAAAAGCAAAACCCCCGAAAAAGCTCATGTTGTTCTCCTACAGAAGGCGCCGGAGTAATATTGTGACATACGCGCTGAGACAAACTTTAGGTTACTTTTGCATAGCCAGATGTAGGAAGGAAACGCGCTCAAGCACTTAAACGACACCTCTTGAAATCGGAGAGCACCACACTCTTCGATGTTCAGAGAATGCCAGAGAAAAAAACACGCAGATCCCACGCACTGTGGGAATCGGTGTCTTGAGAAGCAGCCAACGAGGAAATTGCCTATAACAAGTTGTGTTACGAGTAGGATCAACATTTTAGTGCAATGTTCATGCACCCACTGTTGAATATGAGCTAACCAGGAAGCTTGACAGCACGCTGGCGACTGAATGGTATCACATGGTACGTTGTAACGTTGGAAGTCCCTTTAGTACAAAGCACAAACATTTGTTGTGTCGAAGAAAAAATGCACTATATGGTGCGTCGATGCGCTATCGTAACCGATGTTCGTTGAAATATTCCTATGGCATCAAGCAAAGTTACACAAAACCAAACGGAATGGTAGCAGAAAACATGTATACCGATGATAGTGCTCCTCACACACTACGAGCTGAATTCACCTTATACAAGCACCATCGTTACAAATGCTGGTGCAGTAGGTTTATTTATTATATATACTGACACGTGCGGTTGTTTTCGTTCGTTTAAACACAACGCCATTATCACCTTCCTTTGAATCGCGCGCCTGTTTTGATTGATTGTGGCGAGCACCGTTATCACTATCTGTAACGCCCAACGGAGCCCGCGTTTATCTTGTATGCCACTTGGGGAACCGTGTCGACCATTCTTGAAACTTTGCACGCCTGACGCACACATTTGAATGACCTCTGGAATTTCAGAGATAGTGCAAGAACGCGTTATGACGGGCGTATAAAAGCCGACGCATTGCGCCGCTTGTCAGTCTTTCCTTCGACCCACGACTGTCCACGCCACCATTACAGTGTATTGTGATTGGCTTTGTTATGCTAGGCACAAGTTGACCCAATAAACTGGATTGCACCGTCTGGAGTGCTGCGTGCGTCACGACCACTTCAAATCTGGTGGAGGTACCTCTCAATCCACGTACCGCACGCCTCCGTCAAGCCGTGAGCCAAGCCCACGCCTCCAGGGGGACGAATCAAACCCGGTCATTCGAGCTAGTCGCAGACAGCAAGGACTACCGCCAGAATACCAGCCGCTTCCCGACAAGGAGTAGAACAAAAGGACTGTGACGAAAGCAGCATCTAAGGTGACGGAATCAAGATCTCCGGCAATCGTGGTCGTGCACCAACCCAACGAGCCGCCTACCTTCCACGGATCATCAAACGAGGACCCGGAAAGCTGGCTGGACAACTACGATCGCGTCGCAGCCCTCACCAAGCGGGACCCCGACGATAAGCTGCGCCATGTATATTTCTACTTCGAAGAGGCCGCACAGAACTGGTTGGAGATCCGAGAGGCAACGCTTCGAACGTGGGACAACTTTCGCGCTGCTTTTCTGCATTCCTTTGCAAGCGCCGTGCGCAAGGAAAGAGCCGAATCACTGCTGGAGACTCGGGTGCAGCTCCTGAATGAAAACGCAACGATCTTTACGGAGATGACGCGACTTCTGCCACAGTGATGCTGATAAGTCCGACGAGAAGAAGGTTTGCCTCATCATGCGATGAATTAAGCAGGACCATCTTCGTAAGAAGCGCTAAACTACACACAAGGACAGCTAGAAAGAAAGACACAACACAAGCGCTTGTGTTGTGTCTTTCTTTCTAGCTGTCCTTGTGTGTAGTTTTGCGCTTCTTACGAAGATGGATCTATACCAACTAGCCCGATTCACTTGTTTATTAAGCAGGAGTTTTTCGCCGGACTAATAAGATATCCCTCGAAGACAGTATAAGAGTTTCTCTCCGAGGCGACGACCATTCAGAAGACCGTTGAAATGCGCACCCGCCAATACAAATGGTGCATGCCAGAAGGCATCACAGATGTCCAAGGGCTCGACCCGGACGACCTACGCGACACTATGGGGCCCTTGTTCGTGAGGAAC
Source organism: Hyalomma asiaticum (assembly GCA_013339685.2). NCBI lineage: Eukaryota > Metazoa > Arthropoda > Arachnida > Ixodida > Ixodidae > Hyalomma > Hyalomma asiaticum. The sequence goes on along the minus strand of CM023487.1, from coordinate 46,367,183 downwards.
TGCGCCGGATGTTCCCGTCGTCTCAGCCCCAAGTCGTCTCCCTCGAAGACATCGTTCGCGAGAAAGTAGAGCGCTCGGTGAGTGTTCCCGAACCACCGCAGCCCCAACCGCACTCGATGACCTACGCCGCTGTTGCACGCCGAGCTGCCGCAGCTCCTCGCCCACGCCAGGCCCCAACGCCTCCGCTGTTTCGTCGCGAGCCACCGCCGCCACCTCCGACGCCATCCTACTCGCCAGTAATACAGCACGCGCTTGGCGCGCCCATAACCATCGTCCAGTATGTTACCACTGTAGCGGAGCCGTGCACACCTACCTCTACTACCAGTACTGTGAGAGGGGACTGTGTGTCTTCGACGTCCACGCGCCGCGTCCGCGCCCAGTTGACCGACCTCGCGGCTTCGCCGACTGCATTCACAGAGCGTAGAGGCAACGACGACGACGATCTCGTTCACCTTCGCCTTGCTGCTACGTCTCCCCGGATCGCCGCCAGTACACCGGCCCCATCCGGGGCCGATCTCCAAGCCCCAATCCGGGAAACTAAAGGCAGGTACCCATGGAGGTGCGGTTGCTGCACGACGCAATGCCGTAGATCCTGCGCCGCCGCCGCTGCCATCGACAACGACGACCACGACGCATGAACCCTTCCGATGCAGTCTCAGCACGCCGCTTGAACAGAGTCTTCACGACAAATCCTCACCACCGAAACATTTGCCAAAGCGACATAGCAGTACTGCAGCAAGCCGACGCCGCCGTGATCCGACGCCCCGACATAGCCGGAACTCCAAGTGACGAACCGCCAACCTTAACGTGATTATCGACAGCCACAGCGTCACCGGCTTAGTCGATACCGGCGCCGACTACTCGGTCATCAGTTGTCTTTTCGCCGTCAAGCTGAACAAAGTAAAGACTCCTTGGGAAGGACCAGATATCCGAACAGCAGGAGGCCACCCTATAACACCGAGTGGAACCTGCATGGCAAGAGTCATAATTGGCAGATAGACATATGCGGTGAGTTTTGTGGTCCTGCAGCAATGGTCGCGAGACGTCATTTTAGGCATAGATTTGCTGGACCATCACTGTGCCGTCATCGACCTAAGATCCAGGTCAGTCAAGCTATCCATGGATAATGCAACGCATTCAGATAGCAACGTCGCTTATAATGACTTGAATGTGACAGAAGATCAGGTAACCGTCCCGCCACTGTCTAGCGTCATCATATCCGTCGGCACCAAAGCACGTACCGACTTACAAAGCGTCATCGAAGGAGACCAGCACTTGCTCCTAGACCGTCAAATGCGCATTGCAAGAGGCATAGCCGAGTTGGATGAGGTGAAGCGAAGGTAATGGTGGCGAACTTCAGGAACGAATAGAGGCACCTAAGACATGGGTACGAACGTAGCCCACCTATATGAATTTGTGGAAGGAAGCAAAGCCTTCGCCCGCACCGATTCTAGGGGATACGCGACGACGCCCGCCGTTTACGTGCCCGCCTTCGACTTCAATCAAGGCCTCTCCAGGCAACAAGAGAAGGCCGAGGCCTTAGTCCAACAGCTGAAGAACTGCTTCTCGTCGTCATCGAGGCTTCGTCATACCCCTGTCGCCAAACACCGCATCATTACCGACGAATAGGCCCGTTCTCTCTGTCAGAGCCCCTACCGAATTGCCGCACGGGAACGCGAGGCCATCAAGCAACAAGTCGACGAAATTCTGCGTGACGACATCATTCAGCCGTCTACGAGTCCGTGGGCCTCACCCGTGGTGTTAGTGGAGAAGAAGGACGGAACCCTACGTTTTAGATGCGAAGGAGCTTATGAACGAGGCCTGCCCCTCCGTCACGCATCGGCGTAACAGCGTGCCCCCATTAGTACTCAGGGCACCCGCTAGATGGCTCTGCAGTAGAGCGCTCGCTCAGCTCCGTCGCGTGCTCCAGCTTGAGTGTAAATAGCTAGTTATGTTGTAGTTCAAGAGACAAAAAAATAAAAGCGGTCGCTCTCCCCTGGCGCGCGTACTCCTAAGGCAGCTGCCCTGGCGTGCACTTCGACCAACGAAGATTGCATCACCGCGGCTGCCTAGAGCCGGAAGCGGTCGCTACCTCAGGTTGATGGCGCCGATGCGCGCTTTAAGCGTGACTTTCTCGACCACACATTCGTGCGCAGCTGTAAGGGTGGCGTCTGCTCGTGGTTCGATAAGAATATGACCATGATGTGGACCATCAAGAATGAGAAAGCACGTGCAAATGCCATCGCCGTTCTCCAGCGCGACTTTGCCGCCGACGACCATCGCAGAGGGTACGCTGTTTGCTTTACGTGCAAAGATTTGTTGGTGGCTGGCAAACTCCTCGTGATGAGCCTGACGAACGGCTACCGCTACCCGCCGAAACCCGAGCACTTGTCCAAGCTGAACCCGATCGAAGAACAGGAGGGGAACCTAGAATGGAAGGACCGTGAACAGTGATGAAGAAAATAAAAGATTTACACAACTTTAAGTCAACTCATGCCTGCTTCGCATCCTAATCAGTGTTTCCTTTTTGGGGAGATGGTGAAATTTTTCGCCCTGATTATCGTCGACTGTACAAGCTAACGCTGAAAGATCTTCTGCCACGGATAGACGATGCCTTGGATCACAACACAAATGATATAAGGAAAGGGGGAGAGGTCAAAAGCTTGTTATTATTTTTGTTAGAAACAACTTAATAAGCAAACTGACAATGAAGCTTCACTGTCTCTTTGCTTATTAAGTTGTTTCTACAAAGGAAATTATTTTTCGTCGATGGACCTAAAAACCACGAACTGGCAAATCGAAGTAGATGAGAGAGAGCGAGAGAAGACTGCCTTCGTAACACCAGACGGCCTGTTCGAGTTTAAGGTCGAGCCCATTGGCCATTGCTCGACACGTGCGACATTCCAACGGGTTATTGTCAGAGTACTGGCAGGCTTGAATTAGCAGACTTGCCTCGTCTACTTGGACTACATAGCCCTAAATGCTTCCAGCTTTGACGAACACCTCCGGTGCTTTGGTAATCAAAGCGTCCGCACTTACCCTGAAGCTAGAAAAGTGCCGCTTCGCATACAAGGAGCTGCTGTTCCTGGGCCACGTTATCAGCAAGTCGGGAGTACGCCATGATCCGCAGAAAAGAGCTGCGATCGCAAACTTTCCTCCACCCATCGACAAGAAGGCAGTACGCCGATTTCTTGGCCTCTGCGCTTAATACAGGTGCTTCATCAAGAACTTTTCGCGAATCGCCGAGCCACTGACCTACCTTACGAAGGCCGACATCGACTTCAAATGGGAAGCGCTGCAAGTCGAGGCATTTCAAGAACTAAAGCGACGCCTGCAAACGCCACCAATACCTACGCACTTCGACGAAGCAGCCGGCACCGAAATTTATACGGACGCAAGCAGCGACTCGAATGCCAACGTCGTTGTCACCTGTAAAATGCCAGGAGCTGTGGGAACGTGTCCATGCTGCTGCTGCTGCTAGACGTGCAAAGCGCCGTCGATGGACTCCCTCACACGACCACCCAGGTGGCCTTGGATCGTTTCGGCATCACCGGTTGCCTACGACAACGCTTTTAGATTCTTTCAGTTTGAAAAATCCGGCGCGCGGAGTGACCCCACCGCATTTCCTTCCGCGCGAGGGCGCTCGACACATCGTTTGCCCGAGCGGCCGCCTCGTGACCATCGTAGTCACCGTGCGGATGAATCGGCGAATACCGTATTATGCGCGTCTCGAGTCGCATAATTTGGCGTTTTGTTGTGTAAACTTAGCGATCGAAAAACATACTGGGTTAGCTCTGTGCCTGGGTGCAAAAAAAGGGGTACAACTCGGGAATACCCCCGGGCTCGAAGGAGCATTTTTTCCGGCCACATAGGGCTGTTCTATGTCCCAGTGAATGGCAGCGCACTATTCCTCGGCTCGACAGGTAATTTTTATGCCCTTTTGTGGTGTGCGTCTTTCAAGAAGAGCACGTTTGAAAGGAATGTTTACAGCATTAATAGTGGATGCATGCAACAGGCTGGCCTTTGAAGACCATGCCGTGTCCCGCTTTGTTTCCTACCTTCCCGAAGTACCCCGCAATGCCGATGACGAAACGCAACAGTCCGGCCCCGCGCACCTCCGATCAAGTGCAACGATACAAAGGGGGAAAAAAGAAGAAAATACCGCGACCAGACAACCACAATGTCATGTGAGCACAATATACAGGAAGAGACAAAATCGGATTGAAGCTTCGTCGATCGATGCGTGTGAATGTTCCTGTCGTCCTCTCTGCTCAAATTCGCTATTCCTAGAGTAGAACCGTCGTAGTGATGAGTGGCACTCTTCACTCAGGTCTCACACAGCAGGGAAATGCGTGCAGATGTGGGCTGTTTCTTTTTCCGTCCTGTTTTTTTTTTCGTCAGTGAAGCCTACAGTTGATCCTTACCGCTTGCCTGTCTACGTGTCTGTATTTTGTGTTTTACATTCATTCGCACTTGCTAACGTGTATCTCTAATTCACCCTCAACCTGCACCATCGACAGAGCACGCAAACACAGAAATTACTGGCATGCATTCGCCTGAATACGTCTTTTCTTTCACTCGAACCACCAAAAAGTAGAAGTTGTGCAATGGCTTCTATGGACGATCGCCACACTAGCACCGCTATGTGCGTGGTCGCTGCACTTGCCTGGAACATGCGGCGAACTAGAGAGTATTTTCTGCTGCGCGCGAAGAAGCACGAAACAGCGGATGAAGGAAGATCCTTGAAAGAAAGTCCTCTTTTTGGCAATGTCCCGCCACGGTGGTCTAGCGGTTATGGCACTCGGCTGTTGATCCGAATGTCGCGGGATCGAATCCCGGCCGCGGCTGCTGCATTTCGATGGAGGCGAAATGTTGAAGCCCGTGTGCTGTGCGATGTCAGCGCACGTGAACCCAGGTGGCCGAAAATTTCGGGGACCTCTACTACGGCATCTCATAATCATAGCTGGTTTTGGGGCCGTTAGACCCGTCAAATCAATCGATCTTTTGGGCAGTGTTTGTGCAGGGAGCTAGACGAGGTGGAAGCAGAAGCACCAAGTCTTGGATGTATGCAGCCAGCTAGCTCCTTATCTCGCATGTCAAGTGCTGAATTTGGTAATTGTCATACAGCATGCTGCACTTAATTTCTACGCGACATACCTGAAACAAAAAAATCGAAAATAACGAAGGATTGCCATAGCACGTAAGGAAGCTCGTATTACGCTGAGTTTGTATGTTTCTATGCGGGAATGAATATCGTGTAAGTGAACGTCAAATGCTTGTGTCTTAGCGGTGTTCCGTGCGTCGGTCACAGTGTGCGGAGTTCTACTGCGCGTAATAACAGAAAATGATATACTATAACTTTTTTCCTTATTATTCACGCATTGAATTCTTCTTCAATACATATACAACGCGAAGCGAGCAAATAAATGCTGAGCCATCAAATAAACGCTGTGAATAATAATCCGAGAAGCGAGGAGCAAACGCGCGTTTCTGGAAACTTACTTCAACGCGCTTTTTATGTTACTCTCAATGTTGTAGAAAATTGTGCCTTAGCTGTGAGAGGGACCTTCCTGCATTACGCTCAGAATGTAAGGTACCTGTGATCTTTGCTTCTTCATTTCCAGCTCGAAAGCGCGTCAAGGCGCAATGTGACATTGGCCGCGCACGCGTTAACCGGGCCAACAAATATTTACTTCTGTTTATTTTGTATGCTTGTTTTATTTATTTTTGCCCAAGTATCCGCGATTATTTAACAAACCTGTATTGCAACTCAAATAGTCTTTCTGTGCATGAATTCCTTCTACTAAAGTGTCCGCTGCTTGATACTGGGGGTGAGGCCAGTCAAGCTACATATGAGTATCTTATTTTCTGACCTCCCCAACCCCATTTCATGTGCAATATTTTGTACTTTTGTTCGGTATGTAACTTTAGAGTTCAAACACCTGTATGCATCACTAGGTCGCATACAATTGCAGGGAATCAGAGTAACCCTGGTTGGTTGTCGCCTGAACATATTTGAAAAAGTTTTCGACTACCCGTCTCTTTTCATGAGTCTATTCTTAATCGCAAATGCGCGTTTCTTTCTTGCAGGAGTGGACGCAGCGGTGTAACTGCAGAATTACACGTCAGAATTACGCCATTTTGAGAATAAAGATGCGGTGTGCTTACCATTGCATTTCTGCATACATGCTTCGCAGGTATCGAAATTATTTTGCCCAACTCCACAATGGGAATAGTCGTTCATGAAGCAAGACTTATAGAACCAATTGTAGTGCCAACCGGAGGTCGCATACGTGCAACTTGTCTGCCCCGTATAAAACCAGCAAGGATAGCCAGCTGTACAAACGAGATAAATACATTTTCGCAATGAGAAAACATGACTTGTTCATCAATTTACGGGAATATCATGCCGTGCTTTCATATCGGTAGATTCTAGATTTCATATCGATAGATTCTGTGCTGTGTACAAGCGGTAGGGGAACTAAGGTGGCTTCTTATCGGCGAGTTCTGATGGCGCATCGGCACTTTGTACTTTCCCCAATACATTGGGGCAATTCACTATCTCAACTACACGAGTCAAGACATAAATATCAAGTTTGTTGTCCTGAAAATTACGTAGCCAGTTGGCTTGAGAGCACGGCAAGCTAAAGAGCGCGATGATGCGGCCACGCACCTCTATCGCGTTGAACTCCTAAGGCGAAGTTTAACTGTCCCGCCACTTTTCTTTGTTCGTCAGATACCCCGCAGCGCCCACGGGCGTTATGGCGTGGGGGTTACAAGGTTCACTGAATTTCTTCATTGCTAAATAAACAGTTATTACACAAATGCACACATAAATAAATAGATCACACATAAATGCATCATCTTTGCCGTTACAGCAGGGTGTTCTAGTGTGGAATAAAGTGCATCTCATTCACGCAATGTACTTGTTCTTATTCCACTGTTTAATAGTTCTAAGCAAGAATGAGTGGCATAAAATTCGATTTAGTTTGTTATTGCAGAGTATTGCAGCTATGATCAAAGCGCTTTGAAGTGTAATGATAGTTTTTCTAGGCAAATTTACTTATTAATTATCTTTTATAATAGTAAATTAACTAAAGAAATTTATCTCTGTTTATAGCAAGATTCAGAGAGACATTGCCATCTCAGCTCTCCCTTCATTGCAATGCAGCTCTCCCTCCTTCTGTACCATCTGAGGCGAACCTGGCGGCACAATTTTGTATTTCTCAAAGTGGAATTATCGATCACCTCGGCGGGTCCCACGCGATAGAGGCGTAGTCTAATAACGGTCTAACACACGTAGTGTATGCCATACGTCTTAAATTTCTGTGAGGATCGCAAGTTTCTTTGAATGAAATTTAAAGCTTTACGATTTTCGCTATGAGAGTGTCTATATGAGGTTTCCACGGGCATTGACACGATAGTAGCACATCTAGGTACTTAAAGGTAGCATCTTGTTTCAGTAGTACATTGTTCAGGTGGTACGACGATTGGAATGGTTTCTCCTTTTCTTAAATGAAAGATGTATGCCCTTTGCTATGCTCAGATTCATCTTGGATCACGATAATTAAATATTAAGTTCTAATACAATCTTTCTTACGCAACACAGTCATCCGCAAACGGCCGTATAGAAGATGAAATTCCTACGGTACTTCCATTATTATAAATAAAATATTATAGGCTTCGAACGGTGTTCCTGTGATATTCCTGAGGGAGCAGTACACGACGGAGCATCTTCCACTCAGTAAAGCACAATGTGTTCGTTGCGAAAGGGTAGCACTGAATCTATTTAAAATGTATGGTTAATATATATCTAGCTAGCCTATATGGAGGCATAAATCTCGCTAGTCAACACCAAGAGCGCCTATCCATGTGCGTGATGCAACAACCGCTTCCATAACGTCTTAATCTGCCTGTT
>CM023487.1:46045446-46359165 GCA_013339685.2 Hyalomma asiaticum | reverse complement strand
TGAAGAAAAGACCTTCTTCCTTAATAGGATATCCGCTATCCTAACAGCAATACGTGATGTGAACGTGTGCACGTATTAACGTCATTGCTGAGCGCAAGAACGTTGCATTGGTTATGGCGGCGGCCATGGTGTGCCTGCATCTGGCTTGCTTGTGTAAACCACGTAAAAAACCATCCATAAATATAATCTCCTTGGAAAATTTCACCGTAACCCATGGTATTTTTTACTGTACCCACGCAACCCACGTCTGCATTTGGGAAGGATTGCCTAGTGCGTGGCACTTAGTTAAGCGAATAACAAATGGCCTATTGGTTGTCACTTAGAGTTAAGAACAACTTTCTTTAGACAAAATTACGCACAGGCCTGAGGGCGAGTTTGGAGGTAGGAACACCCTCATCCCAAGTGAAGCCCTAAAGCCGCATTTTAAGCTCTCAGGTCGTTTTACGGTGCTCAGTGCATCGCCCCTGATGCGTTGGCAATAAGCTCAAAATATATATTAGCCTTTGCAACGTTTTTTTTTTCATCACCATGAGTCGCGGACTTGTCGCGGGATGATACATGCGGGATTAGCAGGTTCCGCTGATCACTACGCTAATTAACCACGAAATAAGAAATATTTCGCAACCATGGACCACTACATGTATTCGAACATTTCACAGCATATGTAGAATATAGGCGAAGATGATGCATTGCTGCAAAACATACACTTTCTCACCATGAATAAGCAGATATCACGTAGTCCTGCTGTGCACAATACATTGTAAATCTAGATTCCGTTTCAATGTTCTCTCAATAACGTTCTTCCAATTGCCCTCTTCTGTACATTTCATGCCGTGTAATTTCTCGTAACAGCAACACCCTGTTCCTTTGTTGCGTGCGTAATGTTTTGGCAATGTGTAAATTAAACCAAAATTAATGGGTAATGCCTACTGCGCCGAAGCAAATACTACAATGTATATGTTGAACACAGTGAGACACAGTATTTTTGAATTAATACTTTTATTGTTATCCAAGACTGTGACGTGTTGCAGAGACGCAGGATTATTGCTTGGACTAATACATGGAAATTTATACTCCTCCTAAGATGGGCGGTGGTTCGAATGAAGGTGGCGGAGTAACCTCTTCAACACAAACGGAGACTGTAAAAGAAAGACAAAGAAAGTTTTCCTCTTTCTATAACATAGCAGACCCCTATGCTTTAAGAACAGTTGTGGACCAATAACATTATTCTGGCCTTATGACTGCACCAGAATCCGCCTTTGAATAACAAACATGTGTCATGTGCCCATGCCAGTATTGGATCATTTATTTACACAGTATCGCTATTCTAGTTCTAAAAACAACGCCAACAATAACTTATATGTGTAGCCGGTTTGCAGTAAATAGTAAAAGAAAAGTCGTAAAACAAGCACCTACAGTGCATAATAAGAATGTAAAAGATTTGATTGATCCCTCTGCCATGGCAGCTGGTAAAAAAAGAAAAGTGAAACCTGTGCTGTGATCGCTAAGCTGTGGAATTCATAAGAGCACTCTGGAGAATGGACGGGAGGGAGATGGGTTGTGTAGTCTGGACATGTAAACCTCTTGCAGAAAGCGATCAGCTCCACCACGACAATGCACAGGGGTCCCCGATAGTTGCACGAAAAAGAAAGCCCTCGAGTGGGTCACATTGTCCTGAGACATGGCATCGCACTCGCCAGAGCCCCGCGCAAACGTGCGATCAGCCAGAAAGGTTCGGTAACGGTGAAACCTTGCAAAAGAAACCGCGCGGCTGCCAACAAGTCGTTTTGGGAACACGCAGTCGGCTGCAGCGGAAGAAGCATAATTTGTTCGTCGACGGACGTCTTCGTGTTCTTAGGGCAGAGCGCGTCGCCACGCAACCCCTCGCGCAAACAAGCTTTGGAACGGCCCTGGTTGTACTACATAACCCGTGCGTCTCGATCATAGCGGATGTTACCGACGTGGCGACGTCCCAGGACGCCGCCACGCCGGTAACATCCGCTATGATTGAGACGCTGAAAATACAGAAGCGCTGAGTTCCTGCGCCCATTAGGCCGGTAATCTGCTTCACTTCATCGCTCCTAGATGGCCGTACCACGGCTAAGAACGAGGAGTGCACTTCTCTAGATCCTGCGATCTTTTGGCGACAAACTCAAAGGTATAGTTGCTTTTCAGCCACAGTGGCTAATACCCGAACCCCATTTTTATTGCTGCATAAAGAGTATTACACAAGAGGTAAAAAAAAAAGAAAATTCTAGACACCAGTGAAAAGAGCATTACATAATAGCGGTGTTTAAAAGACATCGAGAGTTGGCGAAGTCTGAAATGAGTCAGAGAACACCCAACGATCAAGGTTTAGCAGTACCGCATTTCAAAAGCGTGTGCATCATTTATTTGTTGTATCTATGAAGAAGGAACTCGTTAGCTGTAGAAACTCATCGCTCTTATTATACGGTCCTCACGAAGCTAAGCGGCATCCCCTTAGCTTCATGAGACTTTCTGAGCCCAGTTTGTATTGACCGAGAATCGTGAACAGCTCGCGTAAAGAAATGTGGCGTTCCTCAAGGCAGTATGCTGGGGTCACTTTTCGTTGTCATGTATATAAATGATTTTGTAAACATTGACAGATCAACGAATTACAAAATATATGGAGACGACACTAGAACCTTAGTAGGAGACACGGATTCCTAGTTGCCTATTAAAACGCGTAAATTTTATACTGCATAAACTAAACGCTTGCTCTGTCCAAAACTCACTCTTAATCCGCAAGAAACCCGTGCCATGTAACCATGGTGACGTCCTACATTTAAATTATTTCCTAAGGAGATGTGTCCCGTAGCTAAATTGCAGGGAGTAATTTTACACGAATATATGCTTTTGTACCACAACACGGAATATTTGGGCACTAAGCTTTCGAAAGCTTTAGGAATGCTAAGGAACCGTGCGCGTTTTCTTCCAGTACACATGAACCGCTTAGTATACACTGCCTTGTTCGAATCGCACATGCGTTACTGTCATCCCGTATGAGAAAATTGTTCCAAGAATGCTCTCTGTAGGCTTACCATACTGCAGAGAAAGACACAGCGAACTATTCCCAAGCAGCCACACAATGCGCACACATCTACGTAGGTCACTAAACTCAGAATTGTAAAGTTAGACTAGTTATACGAATTTACGCTTGAAATTTGCAAAAAGAAAACCTATCCTGAAAGCACCTCCAAACTTTCAGTACAGCGCTTCCTTACGCTCCGAGACACGCACCGAACTTTGCCATGTACCACGATCACGCACGCATTGTGGTTTCCACATGATGCAGTCTAAGCACCCTCAGGTTTTAAATACATATTACTTCACGATTGGGAACTTCTGTGCACTTTCGAGCAATCACCTGTGCGCGTTTTTTGCTTAATGCTGGTCATCATCGGGTGTTTTTATTCTCTTGGTTACATTGATTGATTGATTCCTGGGGTCACGCCCCGTGACAAGCTATGACTATGAGGGACGCCGTAGTCGAGGCCTCCGGAAATTTTGACCACCCGAGCTTCTTGAACGTGCACTGTATTCGTTACATTATGTATACGTTTATTATTTTATATGTATTCATCAATAATTTACTTCTAGTTATTTGTGTTCATGTTTTCTTCTGTATCTGTATTGTATCTGTAATGTATTGTATGTATTGTATTGTATTTCTGTATTGTATTGTATGTATTGTATCTGTATTGTTCTGTATCTGTATTGTATCTGTATTGTAACTCACATAGCCTATCTGTGCATGCCTTCCTTCAGCTAAAGTTTCTGCTGCTTGGTACTGGGAGGTGCGGCCAGCCAAGCTACATATGTGTATGTTTTTCTCACCTCCCCCACCACATTTCATGTGATATTTATTATACTTTGGTTCGGTAAATAAACTTCAGACTTCAAACATCTGTATGCATCACTAGGCCAGATACAATTGCGGTGAATCAGGGTAACTCTAGTTGGTTGTCGCGTGAACATATCTGACAACGTTTTGAACAGTGAGTTTCGTTTAACGAGTCCCTTTTTAACAGAAAATGTGAGTCCTTCTTGCAGAAGTGGACACAGCGGAGTAAGTGCAGAATTACAGGCCAGAACTAAAACATTTACTGAATAAATTTACGGCTTACCATTGCATTTCTGCATACATTCTTCGCAGGTGTCGAATTTATTTCCCCCGACTCCACAATGGAAATAGTCGTCCATGAAGCAAGACTTATAGAACCAATTGTAGTGCCAACCAGATGCCTCATGAATGCAATTTTGTTTACCTCTATAAAACCAGCAAGGATAGCCAGCTGTACAAAACGAGATAAATATATTTTCCCAATGAGAAAACATGACTTTTTCAGGAATTTATGAAATATCATGGCGCGCTTTCAAATCGGTACAAATAAAGCGCAAAATGCCGGGTGGAAACATTCTCCGCGACGCCACCTTTAGCTGAATAACTTACATTATCCCTTTTTATTCTATATTAACCCTATAGCGTTAAAGAGCTCGTTTCGCAGAAATTCTGGTGTCGGCATCGTTAGCTGTCAGCAGAAAATCATCGTTTTCCGTGAGCGAAAATAGAGTTTGATGCAAAGAAAAAAAAAACTTTCAGACCGAGTGGGAATCGAACGTGCGATTCCTACTCTGCTCCGAAGAGCGATGAGCTACGCACTCGGCCAAGCCGCAAGCATTGCCATGACTGATACCGGTGAGCCTATTATACAAACAGTTTTACGTTTGTGATACGCACATCTCGGAGGTGTGCCTGGGAGGTGTTTCAGCGTGTCACAGGCTCGTAAGCCGCGAGACGGCGCAAAGGGCCCACGGTGCCTATATGCTAGCATAAATATATAGTAACTCTAACGGTGCCTACGGTGCCTCGATAAGCGCTACTTGTACAGGGTGGTGAGAACCGGCCACTGCAACGCCATTTTGAATCACAGCGAGTGGTTGCACGTCTCTGATGCCCGTGGTTCGGTCGATACGCTGTGCGTGTCCGTGTGGTGCCTGTGCTTCGTTCAAGATGCAGACGCACACCACAACCTCTTTATGAACGCCAGCACAGCAGGGTACCAGGGCTCGTGTGATTCAGAATAGCAGCGGATTGTCACCACCTTCGAGGCACACAGGAGGACGCTCGCACTTTGGATTAAGGGCGTGGATGCCTATGCCAGCGTGAAGGCGTTCATTGAGGCCATGCTGACACGTCACGTTTGTGATAGATTCTGGGCTGTGTGCAAGCGGTAGGGAAACAGCGGTGCCCTCTTCATCGGCGAGTTTTGATGGTGGATCGCCACTTTGTACTTTACCCAATACCTTGCGGCAATTCACTATCTTAACTACACGAGTCAAGACATACAATATCAAGTGTGTTTTCATGAAAATTACGTAGCCAGGCTACTCGAGAGCATGGCAAGCTAAAGAGGGTGATAATGGGACCGCGCACCCCTATCGCGTTGAACTCCTAAGGCGAAGTTTAAGTGCCCCGCAACTTTTCTCTCTTCGTCAGATACCCCGCAGCGCCCATAGGCATTATGGCATCGGGGGTTACAACGTTCATTGAATTACTTCTTCATTGCTAAATATACAGCTAATACATAAATGCACACATAAATAAATAGATCACACATAAATACATCATCTTTCCCGTTAAAGCAGGGTGTTCTAGTGTGGTATAAATTACATCTTCATTCACACAATGCACTTGTTCTTATTGCACTGTTTAATAGTTCTCAGGAAAAATGAGTTGGCATACATGTTCGATGTAGTTGTCATTGCAGAGTATGGCAGCTATGATCAAAGCGCTTTCAAATATAATGAGGTTTGTCTTGGGAAATTTACCTATTAATTCCAGTTTTATTATAGTAAATCAAATAAAGAAATCTTAATATCTGTTTATAGCGGGGTTCAAAAGACATTCCCGTCTCACCTCTCCCTTAATTGTAACGCAGCTCTCCTTCCTTATGCACGATCTTGAGACGAACCTGGTGGCACCATTGTGTATTTTTTCAAGAGCGGAATTATCGGTGACCTCGGCGGGGTCCCACGCGACAGAGGCGTATTCTAATAACGGTCTAACACACGTAGTGTATGCCATACGTCTTAAATGTCTGTGAGGATCGCAAGTTTCCCTGAATGAAATTTAAAGCTTTACGAATTTTCGCTATCACAGTGTCTATATGAGGTTTCCACGAATTTTCACACGATAGTAGCATATATAGGCACTTATACGTAGCATCTTGTTTCAGTAGTACATTGTCCAGGTGATACAACAACTGGAATGATTTCTTCCTTTTGTTTAATGAAAGATGTATGCCCTTTGCTATGTAAACATTCTTCTTTCATTTATGCACCATTTAGGGATGAGCCATAAATTATTTTAAGTTCAAATACAATCTTTCCTTACACAACACAGTCACCCGCAAACGGCCGTAATAAGATGAAATTTCTACGGTAATTTTATTATTATAAATTAAAATAATATAGGGCCTCAAACGGCGTCCTATGGGATCCCTGAGGTAGCATCTACAACGACGGAGCGTCTTCCACTCAGTACAGCACACTGTGTTGGTTTCGAAAGGTGACATTCAATCCATTTAAAAATTGACGGTTAATATATCTAGCTAGCCTATAAGGATGGCATAAATCTCGCGAGTAACAGCAAGAGCGCTATCCTGTGGCGTGATGCAACAACCGCTTCCAGAACGCTTAAGTCCTGCCTGTGCTAACTAGAGCATAGCTTCGAAGAATATGTTATTCAAAGACAGCGCCTTCTCATCCATGGACATAACTGCTGGTCAGCTAGGCCCTTTTAACTGAGCTTAACTATTATGCGTGGCATGTGAAGCAAAAACGCAGGGAACTTCCATACTTTTGAATTAGAGCACTTACAGCAAACAATACATTAATGCGAGTTTTGTAGCGGTTACTCTTAACACCTGGAAAAACTATTTCCCCGCACATAACACCGTTAGTGGCATTGCAACGCCGCGGAGCTACCTTTTTGCAATGCACACCCTTTACTCAAAATCGAACCTTACCTCTTACGTCTTCAAGACCTTTTTGCAAGCAGCCGCGAACGTTGCATTCCTTAGCAAGATAAAATTGGGCAATCAACCAGTCAACCGGGAGGGCCTGAACGGCGTCTCCAGGTTCGATCAAACCGCACTCTTCAGGCATGTCTACGTAAATAGCCCGCTAGAAAAACCGTTCTTTCTGCTTGTAAATCCTAATTATGACCAAAAACAGGGCCTGGGATCGAATTTATCGATTATATTTGCACCTTGGAGAATATACTTGGAAAGGGTGCGTTTATTAGTAACAGTTAGCGCAGACAAAATAGTCGTTTGTATTTTTCTTTTTGTTCTGATTACGCGACAATATTTCCCCTCCCGGAGAGACGCAAGGAAGTAGAGAGCTGTCAACTTACGTTCCTGAGTACCTCCGACATTTGGGTCATACCCCTGTAATTCTAAAGAAGCAAAAAAAGAAATAAAGCATGTTTAACTTGAGCCGAAGTAAACGTTGAACAAAGAGAAACGAAACGTTTCCTAATGTCTCATGTTTTTCTCTTGGCGTTTTAGACCCCACATTATGAACTCATAAAAAATGCGAAAGATGTTTACACTTCACATAGGCCCTCTACATTATTCTTGACAAAGCATTTAAATGAGTAAGCATGCGCTTTCGTGTCAGATATAGAACCTCGCAGGCGGAAAACGTCCACATATTTTTTTCATTTGAGTGTGTTGTTATTGTCAGTTGTCTGTTCATTTTCTTGTTCAGCTTTGTTTATTGTAAAAACGTTGGCAAACGTTTTCCAAGCGCTAGCGAGCAAGAAAGAAGAATTCATTGCTACACAAGTAGTCGCTTACAAACATTTATTGACGTGCTCATAACAAAAGTTACAATTGCTACGTCTCCTGTAAAAACAACAGAGTCCGCGAGTGCAAAAACTGAGATCCAAAGCGCATAATTTGGACGAACAAAAATCCATTATTCGCATATCCACTTTTTGGAACATTTGTAAGAAAAGCTTAAAAGGCGTGTAATCTTGTATCGCATGTGTCAAAGGGAAGTCTTATCCGCAAAGAATGTTGGGGTCTCTGGCTGTTGGCGTCTCTCGCGTCCTCTGATCACGGTAAATCAAGTTGTCGAATGATGGTGATATAATAATTGTATAATTGATAAAACCGTTCCGAAAAAAGTAACATATTTAAACTAATCTAAAATATGGGAAGAATCAGGATTTCTTTGGATTAATAAGAGAAGTTTGTAAATTCGGTTGCGGAAATTGTGTGGGCCAATCCCGGAGGAAGTGCAGTGCACTAAGTGTGTGTGCATGTGTGGGCCGATCATAGAGGCAATGCACCAAGACAGTGTGTGTGTATGGCTGCCGTATCAGAAGCGATTCGAACGATTCTCTGATAGTGCGCCCGAGCTGTCGGCGTCTAACATCGTCGTCGTCGTGGCCACGGTAAAGCAATTCCATTAGCAGGGACTGCCATTCAGTGTGGGAAACACCGGGGCATCACCTTCCCTTCCCAGGTTTCACGTTAGTGGAGCTGTCATGATTTTTTTAGCGCTCGTTACTCCGTGGAAGAACTCAACAGAAGGAACTTCCCTCGACCACTGAAAAACACCTGGTCTATGTATTCCTTGGAGTTAGTAAATAGGTGTACTAATAACAAACTGTGAATGTTGCTATGAAGATCCCACGGACTGCCACGTGCCTCGGCAACCTGTAAGAACCTTTCGATCGTTTCGTTGTTGGCGCAGCGTTGGCAAGTTTCCGCTTGAGGGCGAGTAGAATAGCCCATCGTGAAGGAGTTCCTGAGGGATCATGCGGGACTCCTGACATTTCCTGCTTTGGTTATTTGTACCCGGCTACACTCTCCATTACCTTAGTGTCCTTTATAATTTGGTTTGTGATGACCAGGATACAGCCTCGTAAGTGTATACATGTCGTTCGAGCGACTGAAACAAATAAACGTTGGTATGTTGAGTACCACTTCGCTGGCATGATGAAAACCAACTGTATAATTCTCTTCGTAACATCACGCTCTTACATGTCTAGGATTTTGTCGTCAAATTTCTTCCGCAAATATGCAGCAAACCGGTTTCTTTTACTTGTCAACATACCGAAGAGTCGTCCAATCACTTGTATCTGCGTAATCATACCTACCAGAGTGAGCATCCTTGTGGACATGAATCAGTCATATATTACGCTACCGCCAGACACCACCGAATGAAATTCACCGTTCGAAGGGCATCGAAACCGTCCAGAGGTCCAGTGTCACTTGTGGGGCTGTTCTCATCTTCGAATCTACAAAGGACACCTACCGCGAGAGTTTTACCAAACATCGCCGCAATAATCATGCAGGCCTCGATTAATTTCCTACTTTTTCGGTAGGCTCTCTTTGCCTGGCTTTCAATTTCTGCTACTGCCAGATTCGCGTTTGCCCGCTCATGTTTCCATGAATCCCCACGCTGATATCACTGTATGGCCCTCGCGGTAACCCCGGAAATTTCCCTATGTTACTTTTGAGGCAAGTGCTAGTAAGGTACGCAAATACAGCGGCATTTGTATGGTGGAACGCTATGCCGGAACATGCTCCTGATAGATATACAGCCGCCTTCGATTTCCATCGTTGCTAATACATGGGTGAGTGACTACGTTCTGCCCCCCGCCCGCTTCCTGACCATGGCGAAGTACATGAAGAATCGGAGCGGAGCGAACGCGTAATTACTAACTGACTTAAGTGAAATTAGTATGTAGCCCTGGTTCAACCAATCCACAGTGTATATTCCTTGTTATACGACAGGCTCTACACTAGTGACCTCAGGAAGGGTGCGAGCTACCTAAATGGTCAGAGAGGGAGGCGAGGTTGTTACTCAGCTTTTGTGGTGCACCCGTGTGTTGTATCACTGCAACGTTTTGCAGAGTCAATGCGGACGGCATCCTTCTGTCAGTTTGCGTGTTTGCTTGAAACGTTTGAAAATATACTGTGGGCTGGTTTACACGCCCTTCATAATATCTGCGCACAGGGAATGTGCACAGTGTGCCGGATTTTCTATGTATTGTGTGCATGTATTTCATAATTTTCGCTTATGAGTTTAGGGAGATACAATTTCTCCCATGCTATTTACTGCATGTTTGGAAGAAATCTTCAAAAGGTTAGACTGGAAGAGACAGGGCTCAGGATTAACGGCGAATATCTGAGTAACCTGCGATTTGCAGATGACATAGTACTCTTTAGCAATGATGGCGACGAATTGCAAAAGATGATTGAAGACTTAAGCCGAGAAAGCGCTAAGGTAGGATTAAGGATGAACATGCAGAAAACAAAGATAATGGTAAGTGGCACGGCGAAAAAACGTCTATTCAAGGTCGAAACCCATACATTAGAAGTCGTAGAAGAATATCTATACCTAGGACAGCTACTTACTGGAGAACCCACCCTTATAAAAGAAATCCACCGTAGAATAAACATGGGATGGCGCGCATATGGCAGACATTCACAACTCATGAACGGAAACCTACCACTATCACTCAAACGGAAACTATATAACTACTGCATCCTGCCAGTACTGACTTAGGGATCAGAAACATGGAGAATTACAAAGAAGCTAGAGAGGAAGTTAAGAACCGCGCAGCGGGCGATGGAACGGAAAATGATAGGCGTTACACTAAGGGATAGGAAGACAGCCGAGTGGGTCAGAGAACAAACGGGGGTCGCCGACATAATGAACGATATTAAGAAGAAAAAATGGACATGGGCAGGCCACGTGATGAGAAGGCTAGATAACCGATGGACAGTTAGAACGACGGAATGGATACCAGAGAGGGTAAGCGCAGCCGTGGGCGGCAGAGAGTAAGATGGGGGGACGAAATCAAGAAATTCGCAGGCATCAAATGGAATCAGCTCGCGCAGGACAGGCAAGGATGGCGAGGATTGGGAGAGGCCTTCGTCCTGCAGTGGACATAAAATTGGCTGATGATGATGATGATGATGATGATATGAGTTTTTTATCTTTTATGTATTTTATGAGAAGAGGTCCCATTTCATGTGTTCACAATGAGGACCTCTTTATGTATATATCTTCTTATATGTAATGCTCCAGGCAATTACGCTTAATAAACTGAAACTTGAAGTGAATCATTTACTCACGTTTCTTTTCAGGCAGTGGTCCACCACCTGCGGAGAGAAAAACCGGAATTTAATTTGATGCGCCCATTTAGACGTGATTGCAAAATATTTGGTGACAATATAAGGCTACAGTCCCCGTTTCGAGCAACACTTGTCTTTGTTCTACTTGGGCCTTTCGTAAGAAATCATGACGAGGCCAAGTGTAGTAGCAGTACGAAGGAAATAACAAAGTTCTCTTAATTCGAGAAGTGAGATCAAAAGACTTACAAGTTTCACGATGATGCACGACTGAAAGCGCCAGTTGGTGAATTCACTACAACAGCCTGCTACTTTACCTTCTTCTGGATATACTTGTCCGAAATTTGTTGGCAATAAGTATTTCCCCTTCTGTTGTTTTGTAGGGTTTTACGTCCCAAAACCAGTTCTGATTATGAGAGACGCCGTAGTGGAGGTCTCCGGAAATTTCGACCACCTGGGGTTCTTTAACGTGCACTGACATCGCACAGCACACGGGCCTCAACATTTCGCCTCCATCGAAATGCAGCCGCCGCGGCCGGGATTCGATCCCGCGACCCTCGGATCAGCAGCCGAGTACCTTAGCCACTAGACCACCATGGCGGGGCGTTTCCCCTTCTACAATTTATACTAAAACGTACAGGAGAACAGGCTTGTAAGATGGCACTCTCAAAACATCATGTCTTCAAGACTACAAAGGCTGACATCTAACGGCACCTACTGTTTCTCAGCTACGTCTGATGGGTATTTTACAAAGAGCATGAGTTGAAAGTAGCTTACTTGCTTCGTAGAAAAGTCGGTTAGGCATGTAGGAATACGAAAGCTACCCTTATTTAAATTCATAGCTTTTCTTTCTACGCCAAAAATTTATCCACGGGTAATTGTTTACACTTACCAAATTGAGTCCAATGCCGTAGTCATAGCAAATGCGAATTCTCTCATCACCCTCACACCATTTCTGACACACGACAATAAAAAAGTTCTCAAATTGAGGACGCTGGTCAATTTCCCTTCGCAGACTTATTAAAAAGGCACGATGGGGTACGCACGCCGAAACAACAGCCTGACTCTAAAGGGCACACTGCGCGTTTATGCTAAAGTTCCTGGCGCATTACTCTCGACGCCTTGCAGCAGCCTTCCAATACTCCAGAATACGGGAATGAGAATTAGGAAATGCAGGCCTGGCTTTAATGACAACCTGATGATTACAATACCGACCTCCAAGTGCGTAAAATTTTAGCTTTGCAGATCAAAATATTTCACTAATGCCAGGCACCTCATAGTAATTGGAAAGTTGATATTCCAAAAGACGTAGCATGTTCAAACCACCCTGTCATATAATTAGACATTTTTGTGACACGACAAGATTTCTTTCAGCTCCATGTTCACCTTTATTTGATGCACTTTAACACTTACGCTAAACCAAGGCAGGTTGCTTGATTGATGTAAACAAGCCATGACGAGTTAGCCTAGCTAATACAGCTTTGGGAAAACTAGTTTAGGATGAACTACCCTAGAGCGGCCTTAGTCGGCCCCAAGACGGCACTTTATTGCGACTGTTCCTTCCCGCTATCTTCGCAACACCATATTTATATCGAGACACGGCCCATGAGCGTTTATTAATATAAATCTTCATATAGACGCAAGTGGCTACGTTTCCTTCGGAAGAACTGTGAGCGAATTGGGTAAGACTCGCATTATATATGGTCTATGCGTTAAGGGGTAATAGTAATGGGGCACGACGATATTGAAACCATTTTCGTAGGAACAATCTGTTCGAATCTTGCAACACTGCGCCACAGCCAGATTGAGTTTGCAACACTACAACGTTGCACAGAGACAGAGCTAGTGTACAATGGTGCCGCTTATTTTTGCCATTATAAACTGGGCAGCAAGTGGCTGGTGAAGACTGACGACAAAGGCAGATTAGCAGGCTTTCCAATGTCTTGGTAGAAAAATAGTGAATGCTGGGACATAAATGACGAAAATAGTAAATATTGTTGTTGGAAAATGTCTCCTGTGCCTTTTAAAAGAGAAACAATATACATGATAGAGAACTGTGCAGGCATATAGTTATGCTAGTGAGACTTCGACGCCTTTTTGTGTCGGTGAAGGCGCTTTTAGTACGTTTTTGTAGGCGCTGTTCTGCTTCGTGAGCATAGCTATAATTTTAGACACCCAGACACTCGATCAGGGCGCACTGTGTGAGTAGAACATAGGCCTTATGTCGGAGGCACAGTCAAGGTGGAGTCGACCTAATTTGTTGCAAAGTATATTTGTTAAACAGACGTTTATTTCATGAAGTGTCAATGCCTTATGTTTGTGTCGACATAGGTCGCCGCACATTACCGTAGATAGCCTCTAGTCAATGCTAGGCAATAAGCAATAATTTATGCGTTGCGTATAGTCATCTGACTTAAATTTGTAGCAGCCTGTGTTCCAGGGTAAGGGGTCTGCGACAATAGCAGACACTAGTGCAAACTGGGCCTCTCGAAGAGGGATGCTTCGAGTTATAGTAATCAGTAAATGCAAGGTATTCCTAAATTACGAAGTCCTGAATAGGACCTAAATTATGAAGAGCCGAGTGAGTAACACGGTCAAGTAGCTTAGATAACAATTAGCAGGGGTAATGATTTTCAACATTTCTCGTGGACTAAATGACTGAAAGGCAGTAATAAGACATAACAGTGTAGTACTTTGTACCTGTGTATCTTGCGTGTGTGTTCCTCCTCCTCCATATGGTACAACTTGGGAGATTCACTGCCGCATGGCGGCGTAGTGAGTACGTTCACTCGGGCCACTGTTATTTTTATGCGCAACATGAGGTTCAAGGGGGCAATGGCGTCTATCTAAGTAGAAATATGTTCGTATAAAAGACATCCAATCTACACTGCGACATACGTATGCATGTAAGTGTCTTTTATACATACACATATTTCTACATTGCTCAGCACTGCGTTCTTTTTTTGTCCATGTTATTCCCCAACAGTCCGTGCATACCATGAAATTGGATATAAAGGTGACCTTCTGACCTGACAACAAAAATGCAATCATTTATTCCGTTTTGCTGTTCAGCGCGGTCTTATTGTCATGGTGCAGGTACACAGTCGAGTTGAGCACAAAGTGGAAAGTCCACACGAAATGTAGTTAACCTTTGCGGTGCATTTGTGTGCGAGCGGCTTCAGAAGAATTCCAATTTAGCCTAGTTGTACATTCAGTGTTGTACATTTTTTCAGAGCTTGTCGTCGCCTATGTTGTCTTGCATCTCCTTCCCGTCTCTGTCCTCATCTGGCAGTAAATATGCCGAACAGTAAATTCCAGCCGCTGGTAAGTTAAAGGGGCTCGCAAAATATAAAAATAATGTTAAATTGCGTATGATTTCGGCAACGAAAATGTCATTCCGAAGACGAAGCTATGGTACCATCAAGCGCAGTTAAGAACGGAAATGTGCTTTTAGTGCGTGCTCTCGCTAAACCTCCTCAATCGCCCCACCCTTCATGCCTATCAGGCCCGCTGTGACGGTCTTGCCAGTGATCAATTGTTCCAAAGATCCTTTCACAATCCGGGGCCATGGATGTCAATAGGCGGTCAGAATAAAATAGACACCCACTATGAGCAGCTCCGTTTGCCCACTACTTCAAGTGTCCGTGGCCACTTGTCCCCCGGGGGTGTTGAGGGGAGCACCTGTGGTAGACTTGGCTTTCCTGGTGCGTCACGACATGGCACATGATCTACTAGCTGACGGGCTTCTCAGCCGAACAAAGAACCGCGTCGACAGAACGAGAAGGTTTATCGAAAGCAAGTACAGATAAACCGCGTTGTGTTCTCAGCTGTGCTCCATGGTGCCGCAAGGTTATTTCTCTTTGCGTTAGCTACAAATAACTCTGCGGCAGCCACTGCGTAAACTACGAGGGCTCCTAGCAATTTCCATTCGCATAGCGTTGGGCAGTCGTCGCACATGCCTTTTTAAACCAGTTTGGTGCGCGAGGTACATGAAAAATGTACTTTTTGTGTCGTCAGCGACTACCCCATCAGATTCACACGAGGTGCTCCCTCTCCAGCCAATGCCCACAACAGCAGCACTCATGGTCGTTCGGAAGACTGCAAACTCTGTCAGCATTTGCGTAGCTCGCACAAAAGCAGCCTTTTGCTCCTCGGTTTTTATGGAAGAACACGGGCCCGCAAATAGAACATTAGGCCCGGTAGTATGTCTTCCAAAGGGAACTGATTGATTTCAATCTGCGCTGTACAATGATGCCAGCTGTTGGAGATGTGGCACTGTGGGCCGCGCAGCGTAACTTGCGCAGAAGCGCGTATGCCGCACCCCCGCGTCGATTCCCTATTTAGAAGTATTGTTTCACGTTTTCCGAGCGTTCGTGGACCCGTGATTGGTCCACAGCGCCTACGGTTACTGTCGCCTATTATTGTAGTATTAGTCGGGCTTGTCGATATGGCAACTACAGTTTCAGTGTTCAGTTGCGAGTTCCGAATTAGGGTATGAACTCAGGCAGCAACAGATGTAGTGTAGTAAGATTGAAGCGACTGGTTTGTTAGATGCATGCACAGTCACCTTTTTTACATCTGGTAGTGTATGTATACCATGTTAAGCCTTCAGGCCTCTAATGCGATTCTTGTAGGCAAGAACTTTTCTGTGTGTGTCACCGATCTCGGGACCGTTCGCAGAGCATACAGTAAGACACGCTTTGGACGACGATAGCGTTGTTGGTATGGCAAACTAATTTATCCCCTGAGCACGGAAAACTAATAATAAAAAAAATTGTAGAAATAGAAAACTAATACAGAAAATCACCTACTAATGAAAACCGATCTTCCTTATGTGACTTTACTTCCTAAACTCTCAATTCGGCGCAGCTCTGCCTTGCATCTAGCCACCCTTTCTTCGGCGACGCGGACGTGATCAACACATGCAGCGTTCTTCCTGGGGCTCGGCGCTGGCCCTGTCGCCGCAAAGTTCGATGCCGGTCTGGAATTTTGGTGAGCGCCTCCAAGTGGTTGCTGTCCTCTTCTACGGCGGCTGGAAGATACCGCCTGCTTCCGTAGCCATCGTCCGGTCTCAGTTGCTGACGTGTCACTTCCTTCGAGGGTTAGGCCTAATGTGCGAGCTCGGTCTCCTGCTCGAAGCCGTAACGTGTCGTACTGGTGAACTGCTGCTGGCCGACCATTGAAAGGGGGAATCCTGCCGGTGGGTCCGGAACCGCCGGCTGCAGCACCTCCGAGGAGCCTCGCCCGAACGTGTCCGAGGTCCACGGCCACGCCACGGAGTACCAGCGTCCCAGGCTCCCGAGCTGAATACCCGCTGCTCCCGTCGACATATATATGTGTCGTTCAGCAGTAGCCACGCAGACAATAGGGAGTTTGAGAATTGGGGCCCCAAGGAGCTTGGGGACCCAAGAAGCTTGTGACCGGCCGCCAGGGCGCATGCGCAGAACGACCCGTAAGGGCGCATGTGCGGAGCCATCTGCGCATGCGCCCTGGCGGGTCGCAAGCTTCTTGGGTCCCCAAGCTCCTTGGGGCCCCAATTCTCAAACTCCCTAATTCCTCGTTCAGGGCTGCTGCGCCTTCGATCATACCTCGTGTCACGCCGCCACGAGCGCTCGTGCTGTTTCAACGGCGGCCGGTCTTCGTCGTCTCCTCCGTGCCGCTTGCCTTTGACTCAGGACAGTACGTTTTCATCGAATGCGAATATATAGATACTACGTGCTCGTGGTCGCCATAGTAACATTACTGAAGCCTCCACTTTTACACTAGTAGCCCGTATGCACCAAAAACAAATTCCACGTTTTCAGCCGCTTACAGTGCTAATAAAGAAATTCTGAATTTCCAAGCGAACAAAGGTAGACAGCACAATACAGAACACTTTGCTCAAAAAGCCACTCACCCAGCGTCGAAGAGAATAAAAAATGCAGGACTAATATTTTCCTGAACATAATAATGAAATTTACTCGAAGCGAAAGGATGCGGTGTTCTCAAGAGAGAAGCAGAATTTGACAAATACTTTAGGCATATATGGTCAGCCACGACGAAAGAGCCACCCGCCAGCACAGTGACGCCTCTGTGTGTATATGAACCTATGTTTTTCTGTCTACGTACAAATACACGTGTGACATCTGCGCGCTCGGGATTAAGGTCATAACACAGTTTGCAATATTAACTTGATATAATCAGAGGTTTTCGTAGCCTTCGTGCTTCAGTCGCCATTAAAGACGTTCTTAAGACACCAACAGTGACTTCTGTGGCATTTTATAAATATGAATTTGGAGTATACATTCAGTGGGCTATTTCCTGGAAATGTTTTCTTTTTCACAATCTGCTGGTGGCCGTCATTGAGTTCCTGGCTCTTGCTATCCCAGGACGCAGATGTCATTGCCCTTTTTCTAGAGAAATGTAATTAATGCTTGTTTTCCGGCCATACGCCCTGGGTGAGTAACCGCACTTTAAAGTACTGACTTAAGTGGCCCTGAGATAAATCTCAGTAAACTCATAGGGATCAAACTTGTGACAGCCGTAATCATGTTTGGAGTTGAATATGTTCTAAGTTAAAACGTTGTCTTGAAGAAAACTGTTCAGGAAAATATACGTAAGCCTCCGCGAAATGAACCGGTCACCGAAGTCTCCCATAGAACAATATTGATACGAGTGCTATTTAGACACAACACCGAGTGGGCACAATGTTATGGCAAAATGGAACGGTGGTGATACGGCGAGGGATGCAAAAGCTATTGTGCACACTTGATGCCCATCTCCCTGTTGGAGGACTGCTCCAAGTACACAGTCAGACGCATCAGTGGATACCATCATAGTTAATGCTGGATCAAAAATTTGCAAAATCATGCTTGACGAAAGGAATTCTTTGACTCTCCTGAAACTTCTGTCGGCTTCTACTGACCAAATGAAAAGCTCATTTCAACGAGTTAGCTTCCACTACATGAGCCGATCGTGCAACAAACTGAATGGTACTCGCCCAAACCAAAGGAAAGAACGTAGAGTGCTACATTTGACGGTACTGATGTGTTCGCAGTGGTGTCCACCTTTTCTGAGAGTGGGCGATCCCATTGGCAGTTACCGTATGCCCAAGAAATGTTAGACATGGAACATCGAAAAGACATTTGCTATTCAGCCTCAAGCATGTCTTCATATCCTTCAGTACAAACTTAAATTTCAAAAGGTGTTCCTGAGCGGTCTTCCCGAGCACGACAACACCATAAATGTATAAAAACACTCCGGGACAGCCATCAAGAACGGTTGTCATGAACTTCTTGAAGGCTGCCGGGGCAGAAGCTACGCCAAAACACACTCATTTGAATGGGAAGAGTCCTTCATAGGTGATAAAGGCTGTGATGTCCCTACTGTCAGGGCTCAAAAGTACCTGGTGGTAGCAGCTTACAGGTCGAGTTTACAAAAGTAAGTCGCCCCAACAAGACCGTGAAGGAGCTCCTCTGCATGCGATAATGGAAAGCTGATTGGAACAATGCCCTTGTTTAGCGCACGAATGTCAACACATACTCTGATACCGCCGTCTTTCTTGCGAACTACCAAAGTATGGGAAACCCATTCTGAAGCATCAGCGCGTTCTATGATGTCGTGGTTGCAAAAACTTCTGAAGCTCAGCTGATACTGGGGCCCGAAGGGAAAGGGAAAGGCGGCGAAGCTTTGAAGATACAAGCTTTGCTGCCACACATGTCTTGACTTTGTGAACGAACCATTTAGCAAGGCCTAGATCAGGAGAAAAGAGCACAGAAAAACCACGTGCCAAGGCTGGTGGAAGGATTCCACTAGTGGATTGTGTGCACGGGTTCGTGCGATAACCCGAAGGTGCTGGTACCTCATTAGTAGTGCGATAAATGGAGACGGATGTCTCGAGGCGAAGGAGTGCGGCGCCTTCGATACGTAGCTTAAATGCCCTGATGCCATCCAGTCATATCAGAGAAGTTCCGCGGTGAAAAACAAAACAAGAGCTGTGCCTGGCGGCAATTGAATGTAACGTTGGCCCGGAAACAACCACGCGCAGCGATTGCGCGCTTTGAATAATCAAGCAGGGAAACACGCGGGGTGGGAACGAGTGAAATGACTAACTTTCTCGTTGAACACATGCTCAGACAAAATTGAGACGGAGGAACCCGAGTACACCAACAGTGTGAACATGGTATCAGCGACTTTTACAGTGATGCCCGATGCATCACGCGTGGAATGAGAGATAGCAAGAACCTGTTTGGCACCTTCAGGTGCTGAAGCATCGTCGTCGAAATCAAGCTCACGGAGTTGTCCTTGCGCGAGCTGTTTTTCGTTACATACTCGTTGAAAATGGTCCTTTCGATGGCAGAATGAGCAACGCTGACTTACGGCTGGACATTGAGAGGACGAAGCGACATGATTTCGCGAGCCACAGCGAAAGCAGTGCGGAGACAGAGCATGAACGCCGATTACCGCGCTGGGGGCGGTTTGGTTGCGACGCACGTGAGTCACTAATATGCCCGAACGAGCTGCTGTGTCTAGCTCTTGTTCCTGAATATGAACCTTGCTTCTGCGATGAGCAAGTTCCACGCGTGAGTTGCTGTATCGAAACTGGCTGCACCGACGCGGAAAACCCCCAATTCCTCGAACTGCAACGCGACCTGAAATGCCTTCGTGAACGAAAGCGTTGAACTCCCCGGCAACATGTGCCCACGGACGCGACTGGAAAATACAATAGCCACGAATTGATCTCTGAGTGCATCACCCCGACGTGAAAATGAACATTCCGATGCCAGCTCTCGAAAAGCCGCGACAAAATCAGCAACGGGCTTGCCTGGGTGTTGATAATGACGATGGAACCGGTGACGCTCCACAACGGCATTGCTGGCTGACGAAAACTGATGCTTCAATGCAGCGACTGCCGCGTCGTATTCATTTGGCGTAGGGGGCGTGGCTGTGTCGCTCTTGCCTGCCGGACGGTGACGCTGGCAGCTGCCGGTAGCGTGGTGAAAATGCGCTGCCCCTCTGCGCCCAGGCAGTGAACAACGATGGCCCTGCGTCGTGCTGATGAAAAATCAGAAGCTCCAGAAGCAAGAAGATAAGTTTCGAACATACGATGCCATTGCTCCCACGGCACAGCACAAGGGCCGGCACACAGCAGAAAAGGCGGTGGCGGGGCCAAGCCGAAGTAGCTCATGGCGGGCGGATCCCGGTCATGGTGGCGGAATCGCTTCACATTCCCCTCGTCGTCATTTTAGTGACTGCTGAGGAGCTTGCAGTCCGCTGCTTGGACCGAACAAAAATACCGTTTATTCGAAATAGCGCCAATATTTATACATAGTTGAAAAATACATGGCGCCCCCTCTCGGGGATGAAAAGACCCAATCAAAAGGTGAAATTGAAATCACTACACCTTCCGAGGAAACAATAGTGCTCCGACGCATTCCTTGTATTCCGCAATTTCCTGCGCGTCACAACAATGTCACGGACAGAGAGAGTGCCCAGATCCAACAGAGGCCACCGCCACCTCTACTGCCGCCATTCCAGAGGAATACTTCAAGGCACCTGATGGAAACGCGCCCAATATACTGAAGAAAACGACGGTCGTCGATAACAGATAGTTAAAAGATGGCGGGGCGTCACACTCTACCAGCTGCGAACTAGAAATACAAGATGAAAGCTACCCATCCCGTATTGTCTGTTACGTGTGCTTCCAAATCATGCTAGCCTGCAGTGTAGCGGTCATAGCGGTGAGGACGGAGCGCAGGCATCACCGATTCGTGCGGTTCGTACGGCCACTGTGCCAGAAAAATGATTACGTCATTGTTTCTATCGGTTACTTACGTAAGAGGCTCAGAAAATGTAGGCGTAGACTGCACGAGCCAAGGTACTACCTGCTTCTCCTTGTGTACACTGTAGTCGGTGCAATGTCATGACCATGTGTAGTTCTCATACACCAGTGTCTGCAAGCTGTTGTGTGCCCGGTTGTGCCGCCGCTACACACTGCTTTTTACGGCGACACAACGTTCTGGAAGCGTTGGGAAGTGTGACGAGTTGGAGCCCGAAAACTGCATCGCACTTAGAAGGAGAGGAAGGAGAAGTGTGTTGTGTGTGGTGGCGTCGCTCGTGGAAGGCGCTAGGCTCGTGAAGTGTGAGACAGTGAGACAGGCCAGACAGCTAGCAGCCAAGACGTGCTGTTGTCGGGGAGCGACTTCTATGAGTCCGTTGCAGTTCCCGCCTGTTCTCGTGGTGCGAGTCCTGTTCACGGGGAGCGACCGTGATGGTTACTGGTCCGTTGCGGCTCCCCAATGTCTTCGGTGAGCTCGGGCGGCAGCTAGCGGAGCCTGTGCTCGTGGCCACAGGCTAGGCATTGGAGTGAACCGGCGGCTATTGGGTCCGCTAGTCATCGCCCTCCACGTCAACTGGCCTTAGGTCGAGGACGACGCCCGTCCGGGCAGTCGAAGGAGGCAGGTTGGCGCTGCGGCCCGGCGGCACCGTAGCGACACCGCCCCGACGTCGTACTGTCACACGAGCGAACAGCGAGTGTGGTACGAGTGCGTCAACGTAGGGTAGTAGGTCGAGACGTCAAGGGACAATTTATACGCAGCGAACAACTCTAACGCTACTGGGGCGACTCTAGCACTTGTTATGCGTAGATCACCGTGGTGATATAAATGTTTGTCCTTGTCTATGCTTCGTCCCCTCATATCTGTGGCTGGGCCCACGAACCATCACACTACAAGCATAGGCCTGTCAGGATAGATTGTAAGCACTGTTTCGTTAAGGTAGGCAGATATTGAAATCAGGTCACCCTGGAAATTCGCACATACTCGAGGTCGTAGCAGAATGGACCTTGCAATATGGCGGAATTGGGGACTACCTCGAAGTAATGTGGATTCCTGGATCACCACTACGTTTTGCGAATGAGCGGCTGCTTCATGAGTTTGTTGGTCAAAACTGTTGTTTTTTTTCCTTATCATATTCACATTGTCAACTGTTAAATGTTAGGTGGCGAACATATATATTTCCGGAAAAATAGGCTTGAAGTGGTGTGGCTTAAAGTATTCTTTTGGTAAACTGAGCCTTAATATCCTAGGCAATTTTTTGCATTACATTGAAAATGTACATTGACGATGAATACGTTCACAGCATTGTAACGAGAAATCAAACACTGTTACTCTTCCCCTTTGAATAGAAATTTCAGCATCATATAATATGGACTCTCAAATTTTAATGCCAAGCGGGGAATAATTTTGCGATATAGACTTGATTACTTCCTTTATCCATAAAGCTCTCTGATACCCAGAAGGCGAGTGAAACGAGACGTTTCCTTACATATTTGAAGTACTATTGCAACTAAACACGCTGAGTGTGTTCATCAATCAAAAAATATTCGTGCACGCTCTCATAGATGTGATTAGCGGCACAGTATTAGTCACGCCATGCATCTATTCAAGCGACGCTGCAATGGGTTATCGTTTTGGGTGTAGTTTACTCCTTCACAAAAATAAGTACATATCACATAATGCGTATACCGTGTTTGTGTGTCATTGAAATAAGGACAATAATCAAGGTAATCCTAGACAACCAGAAAAGCTAAGAATAATCAACCGAACCTTCGCTCACGCTACGTGTATCCTGGCACAGCGAAGCTAAGCTACTGTTAAATTTTTTGACCACCTTGGCTTCTTTAATGCGCACTGACATCGCGCAGTACATGGGCCTCAACATTTCGCCTTCGATGAAACACAGCCGCCACGGCCTGGATTCAATCCCGCACCTTGGCACCAGCAGCCGAGTACAATAGCCACCAGACCACCATGGTTTGGCATGCAGTTGTTTTAATCAAATTTGCGCGTGCACTGCTACAATCCGCTATGACGCTACAGTTGGTACAAGAGCACTCGAACATAGAAAGACACCAATAGAGACACGTGACACTCTAGAGCGCTATAACAGAGACCAGGTAATACATGATGATTTGTGGGGTTTAAAGTCCCAAAACAAGCTCTGTTTATGTGAGACGCCGTAGTGGAGTTCTCCGGAAATTTCGACTACCTGAGGTTCTTTAACGTGCACTGATATCGCGCAGTACACGGGCCTCAACATTTCGTCTCCATCAAAATACAGCCGCCGCAGCCGGGATTGGACCCCGCGACCTTCGCATCAGCAGCCGAGTGCTATAAGCACTAGACCACCGGGGTGGGGCGACCCGGTAATACAGCGTATCGCAGTTCCTTTCTTGCTGCCAAGAACCGCAGCTGGTGCCGCGACCGCGGTGCAGATGCGCGGTGGTGGTGGTGGTGGTGAAAAACATTTATTAATGGTATATACAGAGAGAGGCAGGGCCGGCCTTAGGGGCCGACCCTGTACAACCTCTAAGAGGGGTCCTTAGTCCTGGACCCCTGTGGCTGCCGCGGCGGCATGCGCCCTGGCCACGAGGGCCTTTTGGCCATCCAAGGTCGACCAGCCGAGCAGGGCAGCCTCCCAGCTCTCTCGGGTAGGGGGTGAAGGAGAGGTGATTGGGGGGACCGCCGGGTTAGATGGACATGCCCACACCATGTGGAAAAGATTGCACGCGAGGGTTGCACGCGAGGGCTGAACTGTGCTCTCCTGTGGCTTTTAGAAGCGAAGCATGTTATGGTTGAGCCTGTTCCGTCCCTGCGCCGTCCACACCCCCGCTGCGTAGCGCAACCGCTGGTCCAAGCTGGCAAGGAACGAGAACGCGCCCTCGTCCGCGAGAGACAACGCTGACGCGGGCAGCGTCTCTCTAGTTTATTGATTGAAAAAAAAAAAACCGACTGCGCGCGCTGCACAGCCGTTTACCGGTCAGCCCGTATATATAGGCAGTAGATATTGACCTGCAATGTAGTGGCGGTGGGAGATTTCTGTTGTGGGTAGCTGAAGCATACGGATTCGCAGCGCGTGCGTTAACTATGTTAATCCGGTACTCCGCAGGACCTACGACGTGGGAGTGCAGGAAGCTCATAAAGAGCAGGAGCATGACTGGCAACGCGTCTGTAAATATACACGCACGTGGTCACTCATTTACATGCATGAATGGACAATATCACGGGTGATTTACGGTAACACCGAACGATCCCTAGTGCTTCGCCCGCTAGTCATGGTTCACTCCGTGGAGATGCGTGAATTTTTTTCAAGCACCTTGCACTCACCAGTAGAGGAAGCACGTGGGTGCTCACTTTGCAGCGAGAAGAACAGGAGGAGGAGGAGGAGAAAGGAATAGGAAGGGCAGGAAGGTTAACCTGGGCTGAGCCCGGGCTAGCGAGAAGAACAATCTAGCTATGAGAAATCTAGAAGAAACTTGTCATTGCTTCTTTCGGCGCCCATCGGTAGATTTCGAAAAATGCGGACGCGATATTTCTTCCTGCCATACGACAGCCGTGCGCATTAATTGTCCCTCTCGCAACAAATATTAGTTAAAGGCGACCCCAGTCATATGTACTTTCTAGCTGACATACGTTTTAGGGGCGAAGCTCCTTAAGGTTTGCGTCTGTCCGTCCGTTGTAGTAGGGCGTTACCGACTATGAACACGCTACAAGGAGGGCGCGTGTGGGAGGCGGATGATGATGATGATTGTGGTTCGGTTAGGAAAGGACGCTAATTTCTGCAGCCCATGTGGGGAGCATGGCTAAGCGTCCGTGGTGGTGGGGGAAAGGGAGTGAAAGAGAACGAGAGGAGAGAAAGGCCGTAGTGGGCCCTCGGCGCATGCCTCCCGGCGCGCGAGCTCTCTCACTCTTCCATCTGCTGTCTTGTGAGAGAGAGAGAGAGACAGCGAGAGCGAAAGGGGCGCGTTGACTATGGAAACGCTCTTTCTTCGATGAACGCGTTACCATCTCGCAAAGAAGGGGAACGCGCCCTCACCTGCGCGAGACAAGACGCAGGCAGCGTCGAGTTTCTTGATTGAAAAATACCGACTGCTCGCGCTGGAGAACCGTTCACCGGCCACCCATATATATATAGGCACTGGATCTTGACTTGCAATGAAGTGCCGCTGAGAGATTTCACTTGTGCGTAGTTGAACCATAAGGATTCATAGCGTGCGCGTTAACTAAACTAATCCGGAACTCGGCACGATCTACGATGAACCTCCGGAGCTTCGCCCACTCATCATCATTCACTCCGTGGCTATGCTGTGAACTTTTTTCGCCCTAAACACAAAACTGACCCTCGATACAGATACGCGAAGTATTCGTGTCGCATAACATTCCAATTTAAATATGATGAACTAGAATTCGAAATACTAAGGTCGTAAAGTAGCTAATTTACCTGACGTTTATTTGTGACGTCCGCAGTTCTTCGCCTTTGTTGAATGCAACAGAGACTAGCTTCACAATGCCCACATAATAATGCCACTTCTAATCACTGGTGTAGTCCGTTACGGGACAGATCTTAGAACTTACGAAATACTTATTATGTTTTCACTTATTGTCGCAGGTTGATCAGACATCGAGCTCTCATGGAATAATGAACCCCCCCCAGTATGGTGCAGTCGGGGATTACAACGAAGAAATGTCAATTCCTAGATTAACATTATTTCTTCTAAACAGGGGGACTGTTCTGAGGACTTCGTGTGTCAATTCTTTAATTTTTGAGCGCGAGGTGCATGACGCGTATCTTACTACAGATGACACTACGAGCGATGTGCGTTAAAGCATTCCTTGGCAAGAGTGTGTGGTAACTAAGGAAACAGAAATATGCATTATGTGTATTTTGAAAGCAATACAGTGGGAGACAATACTGATGCTGTGCGCCCTAGAAAGACGTTTTTGCAGATTAAAATTTCGTTCCCCACAGGTTAACAACTATGGGGCAACACTGCACCGTTTACATTTTGTTTTTGTCATCTGGACATTGCGTATCTTCGGAAATACAGTCAGGTGATACCTGCAACTCATTCTGCTAACGCGGAATAAATTTACATTCCGGAAGGAGTCTAGATACGAGCCTGATCTCGCATCACAAGAACGAATATCACTCTGAGCGCCAAAGGTCGCACCTGCAATTACCGCTAATGCATGATATGCAAAGTATTATAACGTTATAATCGGCGTTGTCTTGCATATCCAGGAAACATCGTTAATTAAGGTATGAGAAGACGCGGCCTGACCTCAAGTGTGTCTTCAAATTCTCACCGTCTTACGAAGCCGTCTTATGAAGAAACGCTTCTCTTTTTCTTACTCGCATTTATTTCAAAATAACACAGGTTATAGTAACAGGAAAAGTTCTAGGTTATAGGAGTAGGAGAAAGCAAACTGCAGCCGATGAATATTGCCACCTGTTCTTCACTGTCAAAGTCATACGTTTTTTGAGCACCGCTGTTCGAGTTGTCTCTTCTCAGACTCCGGAAATTATGGGAATATGCTGCCAAAACTAAACAGAAGAAAGGAGAATTTTGAATTTTTGATTATGGCTGTAACAGAAAATTTATAATTAGGAAAGCGTGAAAGGTAACAAAAGTATACTGCATATGTGTAAGGGTGGCAGGATTTCATGCATCTCACGCCCGTAAACCAAATTAATTTTTCAAAACTCGCTAATTCCAAATCACTGCCATGTGTGTCACATCACGGGAAGGCTTCCCTTACACTAACCTGCACAAAGAATATCTAGATCATAAAAAATTAAAAAAATTATAGGACAGATTTTTGCAGACTCTATCTTATCCCTAGTTCCTTATTTAAAAATTCGATGAAATATTGTTTTCCTTATGTACCATGCCACTAGTATGGTCTGCTGGTCTGCAATGGCTGGAATAATGTGGTGAAGTGAGTAACTCGTCCCATTCAACGGTACCATGACAAAATGTTTTCAGCAAGACACACATACATAGCAATATCCCGATCATCTTCTTGAAGCGTTCGCAGTAATCATCTAGGCCCGTATTCACGAAAACAACTTACGACAAAAAAGCTCTTAAGAGAAAATTTCAGGCAATGCCGCTGCTGGACATATCATTAGAGACGCTTCCCGCCCAATGGCAAAAAGCACTTACGAAAGAGAAGTTTTGTGAATTCGGCCCCAAGTCATTTCCTCTCTGCACTTGGGTACCATTTGTGATTACCTGTTCGCTATGTGATTACCTGCTCGCCTTTAACTCTACCAGCCGCGGCTGATGCATGGTTGCGTAAGCAATCACAAAAGAATACGCCTGGTATATTGAGCACGGCGAGACATGTTGCACGTCCATGCTATTAGCCTTTTATTTCTCATGTCAGGGAACTTTATAAGGCGGTAGCGTGAGCTCTCAAGTAAGCGCATGGTCTTGTCAGCATAAATGGTATCATTCTGCTCTTCAAGTATTGCAAGTTACACATAAGCACCAATTATCGCCATACGACGTATATGGGTGGTGATATTTATGTGTCATGTTTGGCTGTAACGCATTACGAGCGATGCAAATGCAACTGTCCTAACCGTACCAAATCAAACGCTCGTCATATATGGATTTCACCTATGCTACAGAATAATGTGACATGCGTATGACCGGTTTGACAGTTAAGCAAGGCGGTAGTGAGCCTGAGTACAGATTAGGGTTTCACGCAGCTACATACCATGACAACCGCCTCTAGTCTTTGTGGTCTTCTTCGCTGGGTACTTGTTTGGCCAAGCAAATATTCCTATATTTAATACGCAGTTTCTTTATTGCTACAAGAGGATAACAATAATGTGCGAATCTAAACGCACTTCGAACAGTGCAACCTTGTCTACCTGCCCTGCCAAGGCTTTCTTCTCACGACAAATATAGACACAAATGGGCGCCAAGCAGCATCGCCGCACATAATGGTTGTTGTTCTAACACTGACCCTGCATCCCTGATTCTTGCCACGATTCCTGGGTGTGAAAGCCCTGCGTTAACGATAACACACTGACTGTTCTGATGCCTGCCACGGGACTTGTGTTGTTCAGTGCACGCCTTGCGGATATTACAATGCCGCAGCATCAAGTGTACAACTTTGCATATATATGTTCTTGCAAGCATCGTCCAACTAGTAGTTTGAGTACGGAATAAAAGAACTGTACTTTTTAAACATTGTAGGATACAAAATTTGTTTTTGTTAACAAGTTGATGTACAAACCAAACTTGGTTTGGACACTTACCTTCACTTCGCCCAGCCATCGTCAACGATGTGTGAGGGCTGATCTGTTGCCACGGTCTCGATACAGACCGAAACTAGGAAACAAAGTTCGTGAATGAGATCACTTACACGCGAAGCACTTTGTTCTCCAAAGTGAATATTTCGAAGCGGTTTGATGTCTGTATGCTGCTCGCTCGGAAAAGTATCTAAGAAACGTCATGAATACTACAGCCTTGTGATCCATATACTGTAAGAACAAAACATTGGAAAAATTTTCTGATATTTTATCACTCAGCAAGCAGATAAAAAATTAAAACACGTTCGGTGCTTGCGCAATCTGAGTAAATAGCACAGCTGGAAGCAAGCGCCACAACCTGGCTAACACAGATTGAATTCTTTCATCTTTCTTGACTTTCATCTTTGTTTATGTTCAGAACATATGCTTTTGCGCATTAAAATGCTCGTCCACTGGTGCAATGTAAATGGATCTGTGAACTCCGAGGGACAGATGTATTTCAGCTCGGAAATTGCGGTTAACAGTTCTTTCAGAAGCCTTGAAAATCCGAGCAATACAAGAGGCAGTGTTCGCCTTCATGGAATCTTCGCGACATTGCACATCTCTCTAGAATCTCGGTGCACGCCGGGCCGCTAATTATAGCCTCCTGCGGGGAGCTGCTCTGTGGTGGTGTTCAGAAAGGGAGTGAATCTTACCAGCATCCGAAATCTTATATGTGCAGTAATGTTAGTCGCCCGCGCAATATCTTCGCAAGACTGCGCTGGACAGGCGAAAGTAAAAACCTCTGAAGAAACTCATGTTGTTGACCTACAGAGGGCGCCTGAGACATAAATGTGAGTTACTCTTGCATAGCCAGATGCAGGAAGGAAACGCGCTCAAGCACTTAAACGACACCTCTTGAAATCGGAGAGCACTACACTATTCGATGTTCAGAGAATGCCGAGAGAAAAAAAAACACGCAGATCCCACGCACTGTGGGAATCGGTGTCTTGCGAAGCAGCCAACGAGGAAATTGCCTATTACAAGTTTTGTTACGAGTAGGATCAACATTATAGTGCAATGTTCATGCACCCACTCTTGAAGATGAGCTAACCAGAAAGCTTGACAGCACGCTGGTGACTGAATGGTATCACATGGTACGATGTAATGTTGGAAGTCACTTTAGTACAAAGCACAAACGTTTGTTCTGTCGAAGAAAAACTGCACTATATGGTGCGTCGATGCGCTATCGTAACCGACGTTCGTTGAAATATTCCTATGGCATCGAGCAAAGTTACACAAAAGCAAACGGAATTGTAGCAGAACACATGTATACCGATGATAGTGCTCCTCACACACTACCAGCTGTATTCACCTTATACAAGCACCATCGTTACAAATGCTGGTGCAGTAGGTTTATTTAATATATATACTGACACGTGCGGTTGTTTTAGTTCGTTTAAAAACAACGCCATTATCACCTTCCTTTGAATCGCGCGCCTGTTTAGATTGATTGTGGCGAGCACCGTTATCACTATCTGTAACGCGCAACGGAGCCCGCGTTTATCTTGTATGACACTTGGGGAACCGTGTCGACCATTCTTGAAACTTTGCATGCCTGACGCACACATTTGAATGACCTCTGGAATTTCAGAGATAGTACAAGAACGCGTTATGACGGGCGTATAAAAGCCGACGCATTGCTCGGCTTGTCAGTCTTTCCTTCGACCGACGACTGT
The DNA here is from genome assembly GCA_013339685.2 of Hyalomma asiaticum. NCBI lineage: Eukaryota > Metazoa > Arthropoda > Arachnida > Ixodida > Ixodidae > Hyalomma > Hyalomma asiaticum. Next base: position 46,329,182 of record CM023487.1, on the reverse strand, counting down.
CCACGCCACCATTACAGTGTATTGTGATTGGCTTTGTTATGCTGGGCACAAGTTGACACAATAAACTGGAGTGCTCCGTCTGGAGTGCTGCGTGCGTCACGACTATTTGACATCTGGTGGAGGTGCCTCTCAGTCCACGTACCGCACGCCTCCGTCAAACCGTGAGCCTAGCCCACGCCTCCAGGGGGACGAATCAAACCCGGTCATTCGAGCTAGTCGCAGACAGCGAGGACTACCGCCAGAATACCAGCCGCTTCCCGACAAGGAGTAGAACAAAAGGACTGTGACGAAAGCAGCATCTAAGGTGACGGAATCAAGATCTCCGGCAATCGTGGTCGTGCACCAACCCAACGAGCCGCCTACCTTCCACGGATCATCAAACGAGGACCCGGAAAGCTGGCTGGACAACTACGACCGCGTCGCAGCCCTCACCAAGCGGGACCCCGACGATAAGCTGCGCCATGTATATTTCTACTTCGAAGAGGCCGCACAGAACTGGTTCGAGAACCGAGAGGCAACGCTTCGAACGTGGGACAACTTTCGCGCTGCTTTTCTGCATTCCTTTGCAAGCGCCGTGCGCAAGGAAAGAGCCGAATCACTGCTGGAGACTCGGGTGCAGCTCCCGAATGAAAACGCAACGATCTTTACGGAGATGACGCGACTTCTGCCACAGTGATGCTGATAAGTCCGACGAGAAGAAGGTTTGCCTCATCATGCGATGAATTAAGCAGGACCATCTTCGTAAGAAGCGCTAAACTACACACAAGGACAGCTAGAAAGAAAGACACAACACAAGCGCTTGTGTTGTGTCTTTCTTTCTAGCTGTCCTTGTGTGTAGTTTTGCGCTTCTTACGAAGATGGATCTATACCAACTAGCCCGATTCACTTGTTTATTAAGCAGGAGTTTTTCGCCGGACTAATAAGATATCCCTCGAAGACAGTATAAGAGTTTCTCTCCGAGGCGACGACCATTCAGAAGACTGTTGAAATGCGCACCCGCCAATACAAATGGTGCATGCCAGAAGGCATCACAGATGTCCAAGGGCTCGACCCGGACGACCTACGCGACACTATGGGGCTCTTGTTCCTGAGGAACTGCGCCGGATGTTCCCGTCGTCTCAGCCCCAAGTCGTCTCCCTCGAAGACATCGTTCGCGAGAAAGTAGAGCGCTCGGTGAGTGTTCCCGAACCACCGCAACCCCAACCGCACGCGATGACCTACGCCGATGTTGCACGCCGAGCTGCCGCAGCTCCTCGCCCACGCCAGGACCCAACGCCTCCGCTGTTTCGTCGCGAGCCACCGCCGCCACCTCCGACGCCATCCTACTCTCCAGTAATACAGCACGCGCCTTAGAGCACGCGCTTGGCGCGCCCCTGACCATCGTCCAGTATGTTTCCACTGTAGCGGAGTCGTGCACACGTACCTCTACTGCCAGTACCGTGAGAGGGGACTGTGTGTCTTCGACGTCCACGCGCCGCGTCCGCGCCCAGATGACCGACCTCGCGTCTTCGCCGACTGCATTCACGGAGCGTAGTGGCAACGACGACGACGATCTCATTCACCTTCGCCTGGCTGCTACGTCTCCCCGGATCGCCGCCAGTACACCGGCCCCATCCGGGGCCAATCTCCAAGCCCCAATCCGGGAAACTGAAGGCAGGTACCCATGGAGGTGCGGTTGCTGCACGACGCAATACCGTAGATCCTGCGCCGCCGCCGCTGCCATCGACAACGACGACCACGACGCATGAACCCTTCCGATGCAGTCTCAGCACACCGCCTGAACAGAGTCTTCACGACAAATCCTCACCACCGAAACATTTGCCAATGCGACATAGCAATACTGCAGCAAGCCGACGCAGCCGTGATCCGACGCCCCGACATAGCCGGAACCCCAAGTGACGAACCGCCGACCTTAACGTGATTATCGACAGCCACAGCGTCACCGGCTTAGTCGATACCGGCGCCGACTACTCGGTCATCAGTTGTCTTTTCGCCGTCAAGCTGAACAAAGACTGCTTGGGAAGGACCAGATATCCGAACAGCAGGAGGCCACCTTATAACACCGACTGGAACCTGCATGGCAAGAGTCATAATTGGCAGATAGACATATTCGGTGAGTTTTGTGGTCCTGGAGCAATGGTCGCGAGACGTCATTTTAGGCATAGATTTGCTGGACCATCACGGCGCCGTCATCGACCTAAGATCCAGGTCAGTCAAGCTATCCACGGATAATGCAACGCATTCAGATAGCAACGTCGTTTATAATGACTTGAATGTGACAGAAGATCAGGTAACCGTCCCGCCACTGTCTAGCGTCATCATATCCGTCGGCACCAAAGCACCTACCGACTTACAAAGCGTCATCGAAGGAGACCAGCACTTGCTCCTAGACCGTCAAATGCGCATCGCAAGAGGCATAGCCGAGTTGCATGAGGTGAAGCGAAGGTAATGGTGGCGAACTTCAGGAACGAATAGAGGCACCTAAGACATAGGTACGACCGTAGCGCACTTATATGAATTTGTGGAAGGAAGCAAAGCCTTCGCCCTCACCGATTCTAGGGGATACGCGACGACGCCCGCTGTTTACGTGCCCGCCTTCGACTTCAATCAAGGCCTCTCCAGGCAACAAGAGGAGCTCGAGGCCTTAGTCCAACAGCACAAGAACTGCTTCTCGTCGTCATCGAGGCTTCGTCATACCCCTGTCGCCAAACACCGCATCATTACCGACGAATAGGCCTGTTCTCTCTGTCAGAGCCCCTACCGAATTGCGGCACGGGAACGCGAGGCCATCAAGCAACAAGTCGACGAAATTCGGCGTGACGACATCATTCAGCCGTCTACGAGTCCGTGGGCCTCACCCGTGGTGTTAGTGGAGAAGAAGGACGGAACCCTACGTTTTAGATGCGAAGGAGCTTATGAACGAGGCCTGCCCCTCCGTCACGCATCGGCGTAACAGCGTGCCCCCATTAGTACTCAGGGCACCCGCTAGATGGCTCTGCAGTAGAGCGCTCGCTCAGCTCCGTCGCGTGCTCCAGCTTGAGTGTAAATAGCTAGTTATGTTGTAGTTCAAGAGACAAAAAAAATAAAAGCGGTCGCTCTCCCCTGGCGCGCGTACTCCTAAGGCAGCTGCCCTGGCGTGCACTTCGACCAACGAAGACTGCATCACCGCGGCTGCCTAGAGCCGGAAGCGGTCGCTACCTCAGGTTGATGGCGCCGATGCGCGCTTTAAGCGTGACTTTCTCGACCACACATTCGTGCGCAGCTGTAAGGGTGGCGACTGCTCGTGGTTCGATAAGAATATGACCATGATGTGGACCATCAAGAATGAGAAATCACGTGCAAATGCCATCGCCGTTCTCCAGCGCGACTTTGCCGCCGACGACCATCGCAGAGGGTACGCTGTTTGCTTTACGTGCAAAGATTTGTTGGTGGCTGGCAAACTCCTCGTGATGAGCCTGACGAACGGCTACCGCTACCCGCCGAAACCCGAGCACTTGTCCAAGCTGAACCCGATCGAAGAACAGGAGGGGAACCTAGAATGGAAGGACCGTGAACAGTGATGAAGAAAATAAAAGATTTACACAACTTTAAGTCAACTCATGCCTGCTTCGCATCCTACTCAGGGTTTCCTTTTTGGGGAGATGGTGAAATTTTTCGCCCTGATTATCGTCGACTGTACAAGCTCACGCTGAAAGGTCTTCTGCCACGGATAGACGATGCCTTGGATCACAACACAAAGGATATAAGGAAAGGGGGAGAGGTCAAAAGCTTGTTATTATTTTTGTTAGAAACAACTTAATAAGCAAACTGACAATGAAGCTTCACTGTCTGTTTGCTTATTAAGTTGTTTCTACAAAGCAAATTATTTTTCGTCGATGGACCTAAAAACCACGAACTGGCAAATCGAAGTAGATGAGAGAGAGCGAGAGAAGACTGCCTTCGTAACACCAGACGGCCTGTTCGAGTTTAAGGTCGAGCCCATTGGCCATTGCTCGACACGTGCGACATTCCAACGGGTTATTGCCAGAGTACTGGCAGGCTTGAATTAGCAGACTTGCCTCGTCTACTTGGACGAAATAGCCCTAAATCCTTCCAGCTTTGACGAACACCTCCGGTGCTTTGGTAATCAAAGCGTCCGCACTTACCCTGAAGCTAGAAAAGTGCCGCTTCGCATACAAGGAGCTGTTGTTCCTGGGCCACGTTATCAGCAAGTCGGGAGTACGCCATGATCCGCAGAAAAGAGCTGCGATCGCAAACTTTCCTCCACCCATCGACAAGAAGGCAGTACGCCGATTTCTTGGCCTCTGCGCTTAATACAGGTGCTTCATCAAGAACTTTTCGCGAATCGCCGAGCCACTGACCTACCTTACGAAGGCCGACATCGACTTCAAATGGGAAGCGCTGCAAGTCGAGGCATTTCAAGAACTAAAGCGACGCCTGCAAACGCCACCAATACCTACGCACTTCGACGAAGCAGCCGGCACCGAAATTTATACGGACGCAAGCAGCGACTCGAATGCCAACGTCGTTGTCACCTGTAAAATGCCAGGAGCTGTGGGAACGTGTCTGTGCTGCTGCTGCTAGACGTGGAAAGCGCCGTCGATGGACTCCCTCACGCGACCACCCAGGTGGCCTCGGATCATCACCGGTTGCCTACGACAACGCTTTTAGATTCTTTCAGTTTGAAAACTCCGGCGCACGGAGTGACCCCACCGCGTTTCCTTCCGCGCGAGGGCGCTCGACACATCGTTTGCCCGAGCGGCCGCCTCGTGACCATCGTAGTCACCGTGCGGATGAATCGGCGAATACCGTATTATGCGCGTCTCGAGTCGCATAATTTGGCGTTTTGTTGTGTAAACTTAGCGATCGAAAAACATACTGGGTTTGCTCTGTGCCTGGGTGCAAAAAAAGGGGTACAACTCGGGAATACCCCCGGCCTCGAAGGAGCATTTTTTCCGGCCACATAGGGCTGTTCTATGTCCCAGTGAATGGCAGCGCACTATTCCTCGGCTCGACAGGTAACTTTTATGCCCTTTTGTGTTGTGTGTCTTTCAAGAAGAGCACGTTTGAAAGGAATTTGTTTACAGCATTAATAGTGGATGCATGCAACAGGCTGGCCTTTGAAGACCATGCCGTGTCCCGCTTTGTTTCCTACCTTCCCGAAGTACCCCGCAATACCGATGACGAAACGCAACAGTCCGGCCCCGCGCACCTCCGATCAAGTGCAACGATACAAAGGGGGAAAAAAGAAGAAAATACCGCGACCAGACTACCACAATGTCATGTGAGCACAATATACAGGAAGAGACAAAATCGGATTGAAGCTTCGTCGATCGATGCGTGTGAATGTTCCTGTCGTCCTCTCTGCTCAAATTCGCTATTCCTAGAGTAGAACCGTCGTAGTGAGAAGTGGCACTCTTCACTCAGGTCTCACACAGCAGGGAAATGCGTGCAGATGTGTGGCTGTTTCTTTTCTTTCTTTCTTTTTTTTTCGTCAGTGAAGCCTACAGTTGATCATTACCGCTTGCCCTGTCTACGTGTCTCTATTTTGTGTTTTACATTCATTCGCACTTGCTAACGTGTATATCTAATTCACCCTCAACCTGCACCATTGACAGAGCACGCAAACACAGAAATTACTGGCATGCATTCGCCTGAATACGTCTTTTCTTTCACTCGAACCACCAAAAAGTAGAAGTTGTGCAATGGCTTCTATGGACGATCGCCACACTAGCACCGCTATGTGCGTGGTCGCTGCACTTGCCTGGAATGCGACGAACTAGAGAGTATTTTCTGCTGCGCGCGAAGAAGCACGAAACAGCGGATGAAGGAAAATCCTTGAAAGAAAGTCCTCTTTTTGGCAATGTCCCGCCATGGTGGTCTAGCGGTTATGGCACTCGGCTGTTGATCCGAATGTCGCCGGATCGAATCCCGGCCGCGGCTGCTGCATTTCGATGGAGGCGAAATGTTGAAGCCCGTGTGCTGTGCGATGTCAGCGCACGTGAACCCAGGTGGCCGAAAATTTCGGGGACCTCAACTACGGCATCTCATAATCATAGCTGGTTTTGGGGCCGTTAGACCCCTCAAATCAATCGATCTTTTGGGCAGTGTTTGTGCAGGGAGCTAGACGAGGTGGAAGCAGAAGCAACAAGTCTTGGATGTATGCAGCCAGCTAGCTCCTTATCTCGCATGTCAAGTGTTGAATTTTGTAATTGTCATACAGCATGCTGCACCTAATTTCTACGCGACATATCTGAAACAAAAAAATCGAAAATAACGAAGGATTGCCATAGCACGTAAGGAAGCTCGTATTACGCTGAGTTTGTATGTTTCTATGCGGGAATGAATATCGTGTAAGTGAACGTCAAATGCTTGTGTCTTAGCGGTGTTCCGTGCGTCGGTCACAGTGTGCGGAGTTCTACTGCGCGTAATAACAGAAAATGATATACTATAACTTTTTTTCCTTATTATTCACGCATTGAATTCTTCTTCAATACATATACAACGCGAAGCGAGCAAATAAATGCTGAGCCATCAAATAAACGCTGTGAATAATAATCCGAGAAGCGAGGAGCAAACGCGCGTTTCTGGAAACTTACTTCAACGCGCTTTTTATGCTACTCTCAATGTTGTAGAAAATTGTGCCTTAGCTGTGAGAGGGACCTTCCTGCATTACGCTCAGAATGTAAGGTACCTGTGATCTTTGCTTCTTCATTTCCAGCTCGAAAGCGCGTCAAGGCGCGATGTGACATTGGCCGCGCACGCGTTAACCGGGCCAACAAATATTTACTTCTGTTTATTTTGTATGCTTGTTTTATTTATTTTTGCCCAAGTATCCGCGATTATTTAACAAACCTGTATTGCAACTCAAATAGTCTTTCTCTGCATGAATTCCTTATACTAAAGTGTCCGCTGCTTGATACTGGGAGGTGAGGTCAGTCAAGCTACATATGAGTATCATTTTTCTGACCTCCCCAACCCCATTTCATGTGCAATATTTTGTACTACTTTTGTTCGGTAAGTAACTTCAGAGTTCAAACACCTGTATGCATCACTAGGTCGCATAAAATTGCAGGGAATCAGAGTAACCCTGGTTGGTTGTCGCCTGAACACATTTGACAACGTTTTGTACAATGCGTCTCTTTTCATGAGTCTATTCTTAATCGCAAGTGCGCCTTTCTTTCTTGCAGGAGTGGGCGCAGCGGTGTAACTGCAGAATTACACGTCAGAACTACGCCCTTTTAAGAATAAAGAGGCGGTGTGCTTACCATTGCATTTCTGCATACATGCTTCGCAGGTATCGAAATTGTTTTGCCCAACTCCACAATGGGAATAGTCGTTCATGAAGCAAGACTTATAGAACCAATTGTAGTGCCAACCGGAGGTCGCATAAGTGCAACTTTTCTGACCCGTATAAAACCAGCAAGGATAGCCAGCTGTACAAACGAGATAAATACATTTTCGCAATGAAAAATCATGACTTGTTCATCAATTTACGAAATATCATGCCGTGCTTTCATATCGGTAGATTCTAGATTTCATATCGATAGATTCTGTGCTGTGTACAAGCGGTAGGGGAACTAAGGTGGCTTCTTTATCGGCGAGTTCTGATGGCGCATCGGCACTTTGTACTTTCCCCAATACATTGCGGCAATTCACTATCTCAACTACACGAGTCAAGACATAAATATCAAGTTTGTTGTCCTGAAAATTACGTAGCCAGGTGGCTTGAGAGCACGGCAAGCTAAAGAGCGCGATGATGCGGCCACGCCCCTCTATCGCGTTGAACTCCTAAGGCGAAGTTTAACTGTCCCGCCACTTTTCTTTATTCGTCAGATACCCCGCAGCGCCCACGGGCGTTATGGCATGGGGGTTACAAGGTTCATTGAATTTCTCCATTGCTAAATAAACAGTTATTACACAAATGCACACATAAATAAATAGATCACACATTAATGCATCATCTTTGCCGTTACAGCAGGGTGTTCTAGTGTGGAATAAAGTGCATCTTCATTCACGCAATGTACTTGTTCTTATTCCACTGTTTAATAGTTCTAAGCAAGAATGAGTTGGCATAAAAATTCGATTTAGTTGTTATTGCAGAGTATTGCAGCTATGATCAAAGCGCTTTGAAGTGTAATGATAGTTTTTCTAGGCAAATTTACTTATTAATTATCGTTTATAATAGTAAATTAACTAAAGAAATTTTAATCTCTGTTTATAGCGAGATTCAGAGAGACATTGCCATCTCAGCTCTCCCTTCATTGCAATGCAGCTCTCCCTCCTTCTGTACCATCTTGAGGCGAACCTGGCGGCAGAATTTTGTATTTCTTCAAGAGTGGAATTATCGATCACCTCGGCGGGGTCCCACGCGATACAGGCGTAGTCTAATAACGGTCTAACACACGTAGTGTATGCCATACGTCTTAAATTTCTGTGAGGATCGCAAGTTTCTTTGAATGAAATTTAAAGCTTTACGAGTTTTCGCTATGAGAGTGTCTATATGAGGTTTCCACGGGCATTGACACGATAGTAGCACATCTAGGTACTTAAGGGTAGCATCTTGTTTCAGTAGTACATTGTTCAGGTGGTACGACGACTGGAATGGCTTCTTCCTTTTCTTAAATGAAAGATGTATGCCCTTTGCTATGCTCAGATTCATCTTGGATCAGCGATAAATTAATCTTAAGTTCTAATACAATCTTTCTTTACACAACACAGTCATCCGCAAACGGCCGTATAGAAGATGAAATTCCTACGGTACTTCCATTATTATAAATTAAAATATTATAGGGCTTCGAACGGTGTCCTGTGAGATTCCTGAGGGAGCATGTACAACGACGGAGCATCTTCCACTCAGTACAGCACGATGTGTTCGTTGCGAAAGGTAGTACTGAATCTATTTAAAAATTTATGGTTAATATATATCTAGCTAGCCTATATGGATGGCATAAATCTCGCGAGTAACACCAAGAGCGCTTTCCTGTGGCGTGATGCAACAACCGCTTCCAGAACGCTTAAGTCCTGCCTGCTGCTAACTAGAGCATAGCTTCAAAGAATCTGTTATTCAAAGACAGCGCCTTCTCATCCATGGACATAGCTGCTGGTCATCTAGGCCCTTTTAACTGAGCTTAACTATTATGCGTGGCATGTGAAGCAAAAACGCAGGGAACTTTCATAGTTTTGAATTATAGCACGTACAGCAAACAATATATTAATGCGAGTTTTGTAGCGGTTACTCTTAACACCTGGAAAAACATTTACTCGCACATAACACTGTTAGTGGCATTGCAACGCCACGGAGCTACCTTTTTGCAATGCACACCCTTTACTCAATATCGAACCTTGCCTCTTACGTCTTCAAGGCCTTTTTGCAAGCAGCCGCGAACGTTGCAATCCTTAGCAAGATAAAATTGGGCAATCAACCAGTCAAGCGGGAGAGCCTGAACGGCGTCTCCAGGTTCGATCAAACCGCACTCTTCAGGCATGTCTACGTAAATAGCCCGCTAGCAAAACCGTTCTTTCCGCTTGTAAATCCTAATTATGACCAAAAACAGGGCCTGGGAGACAATTTATCGATTATATTTGCAGCTTGGAGAATACACTTGGAAAGGGTGCGTTTATTAGTAACAATTAGTGCAGACAAAATAGTCGTCTGTATTTTTCTTTTTCTTCTGATTACGCGACAATATTTTCCCTCCCGGAGAGACGCAAGGAAGCAGAGAGCTGTCAACTTGCCTTCCTGAGGACCTCCGACATTTGGGTCATACCCCTGTAATTCTAAACAAACAAAAAAAGAAATAAAGCATGTTTAACTTGAGCCGAAGTAAACGTTGAACAAAGAGAAACGAAACGTTTCCTAATGTCTCATGTCGTAATGCCTCTTGGCGTTTTAGACCCCACATTATGAAGTTATAAAAAATGCGAAAGATGCTTACACTTCACGTAGGCCCTCTACATTATTCTTGACAAAGCATTTAAATGAGTAAGCATGCGCTTTCGTGTCAGCTATAAAACCTCGCAGGCGGAAATCCTCCACATATTTTTTCATTTGAGTGTGTTGTAATTGTCAGTGGTCTGTTGATTTTCTTCTTCAGCTTTGTTTATTGTAAAAATGTTGGCAAACGTTTTCCAAGCGCTAGCGAGCAAGAAAGAAGACTTCATTGCTACACAAGCAGCCGCTTACAAACATTTATTGATGTGCTCATAACAAAAGTTACAATTGCTACGTCTCCTGTAAAAACAACAGAGTGCGTAAGTGCAAAAACTGAGATGCAAAGCGCTACATTTGGAGGAACAAAAATCCATTATTCGCATATCCACTTTTTGGAACATTTGTAAGTAAAAGCTTAAAAGGCGTGTAATCTTGTATCCCATGTGTCAAAGGGAAGTCTTAGCCGCAAAGAATTTCAGGGTCTCTGGCTGTTGGCGTCTCTCGCGTCCCGTGATCAAGGTAAATCAATTTGTCGAACGATGGTCATATAATAATTGTATAATTGATAAAACCGTTCCGAAAAAGGTAACATATTTAAACTAATCTAAAATATGGGAAGAATCAGGATTTCTTTGGATTGATAAGAGAAGTTTGTAAATTCGGTTGGGGAAATTGTGTGGGCCAATCCCGGAGGAAGTGCAGCGCAGTAAGTGTGTGTGCATGTGTGGGCCGATCATAGAGGCAATGCACCAATAGAGTGTGTGTGTATGGCTGCCGTATCAGAAGCGATTCGAGCGATTCTCTGATAGTGCGTCCGAGCTGTCGGCGTCTAACATCGTCGTCGTCGTGGCCACGGTAAAGCAATTCCATTAGCAGCGACTGCCATTCACTGTGGGAAACACCGGGGCATCACCTTCCCTTCCCAGGTTTCACGTTAGTGGAGCTGTCATGATTTTTTTAGCGCTCGTTACTCCGTGGAAGAACTCAACAGAAGGCACTTCCCTCGACCACTGAAAAACATCTGGTCTATGTATTCCTTGGAGTTAGTAAATAGGTGTACTAATAAAAAACTTTGAATGTTGCTATGAAGATCCCACGGACTCCCACGTGCCTCGGCAACCTGCAAGAACCTTTCGATCGTTTCTTTGTTGGCGCAGCGTTGGCAAGTTTCCGTTTGAGAGCGAGTAGAATAGCCCATCATGAAGGAGTTCCTGAGGTATCATGCGGGACTCCTGACATTTCTGTTTTTGTTATTTGTACCCGGCTACACTCTCCATTACCTTAGTGTCCTTTATAATTTGGTTTGTGATAACCAGGAAACACCCTCGTAAGTGTATATACATGTCGTTCGAGCGACTGAAACAAATAAACGTTGGTATGTTGAGTACCACTTCGCTGCCATGATATAAACCAACTGTATAATTCTCTTCGTAACATCACGCTCTTACATGTCTAGGATATTGTCGTCAAATTTCTTCCGCAAATATGCAGCAAACCGGTTTCTTTTACTTGTCAACATACTGAAGAGTCGTCCAATCACTTGTATCTGCGTAATCATACCTACCAGAGTGAGCATCCTTGTGGACATGAATCAGTCATATATTACGCTACCGCCAGACACCACCGAATGAAATTCACCGTTCGAAAGGCATCGAAATCGTCCAGAGGTCCAGAGTCACTTGTGGGGCTGTTCTCATCTTCGAATCTACAAAGGACACCTACCGCGACAGTTTTACTAAACGTCGCAGCAATAATCATGCGGGCCTCGATTAATTTTCTACTTTTTCGGTAGGACCTCTTTGCCTGGCTTTCAGTTTCCGCTATAGTGACAGATTCTCGTTTGCCCGCTCATGTTTCCATGAATCCCCACGCTGATATCACTGTATGGCCCTCGCGGTAACTCCGGAAATTTCCCTATGTTACTTTTGAGGCAAGTGCTAGGAAGGTTCGCCAATACAGCGGTATTTGTATGGTGGAACGCTATGCCGGAACATGCTCGTGATAGATATACAGCCGCCTTGGATTTCCATCGTTGCTAATACATGGGTGACTACGTTCTGCCCTCCGCCGCTTCCTGACCATGGCGAAGTACATGAAGAATCGGAGCGGAGCGAACGCGTAATTACTAACTGACTTAAGTCAAATTAGTATATAGCCCTGGTTCAACCAATCCACAGTGTATATTCCTTGTTATACGACAGGCTCTACACTAGTGACCTCAGGAAGGGTGCGAGCTACCTAAATGGTCAGAGAGGGAGGCGAGGTTGTTACTCAGCTTTCGTGGTGCACCCGTGTGTTGTATCGCTGCAACGTTTTGCAGAGTTAATGGGGACGGCATCCTGCTGTCAGTTTTCGTGTTTGCTTGAAACGTTTGAAGAGATGCTGTGGGCTGGTTTACACGCCCTCCATGTTATCTGCGCACAGGGAATCTGCACAGTGTGCCGGATTTTGTATGTATTGTGTGCATGTATTTCATAATTTTCGCTTATGAGTTTTTTTTCTTTTAAGGATTTTATGAGAAGAGGTCCCATTTCAGCTCACAATGAGGGACCTCTTTCTGTATATATATTCTTATATGAAAATACTCGAGGTGCCTAAACTGAAACTTTATTTGAATCATTTACTCACGTTTCTTTTCAGGCAGTGGTCCACCTCCTGTGGAGAGAAAAACCGGAATTTACATTGATGCGCCAATTTAGACGTGATTGCAAAATATTTGGTGACAATATAAGGCTACGGTCGCCATTTCTAGCAACACTTGTCTTTGTTCTACTTGTGTCTTTCGTAAGAAATCATGGCGAGGCCCAGTGTAGCAGCAGTACGAAGGAAATAAAGTTCTCTTAATTCGAGAAGTGAGATCACAAGAAAAGACTTACAAGTTTCACGAAGATGCACGACTGAAAGCGCAAGCTGGTGAATTCACTACAACAGCCTGCTACTTTACCTTCTTCTGAATATACTTGTCCGAAATTTGTTAGCGATAAGCATTTCCCCTTCTACAATTTATACTAAAACGTACAGGCTTGTGAGATGGTACCCTCAAAACATCATGCGTTCAAGACTACAAAGGATGACATCTAACGGTAGCTACTGTTTCTCAGCTACGTCTGATGGGTATTTTACAAAGAGCATCAGTTGAAAGTAGCTTACTTGCTTCGTAGAAAAGTCGGGCAGGCATGTAGGAATACGAAAGCTACCATTATTTAATTCATAGCTTTTCTTGCTACGCCGAAAATTTATCCACAGGTAATTGTTTACACTTACGAAATTGAGTCCAATGATGTAGTCATAGCAAATGCGAATTCTCTCATCACCCTCACACCATTTCTGACACACGACAATAAAAAAGTTCTCAAATTGAGGACGCTGGTCATAATTTCCCTTCGCAGACTTATTAAAAAGGCACGATGGGGTACGCACGCCGAAACAACAGCCTGACTCTAAAGGGCACACTGCCCGTTCATGCTAAAGTTCCTGGCGCATTACTCTCGACGCCTTGCAACAGCCTTCGAATACTCCAGAATACGGGAATGAGAATTAGGAAGTGCAGGCCTGGCTTTAATGACAACCTGATGATTACAATACCGACCTCCAAGTGCGCAAAATTTTAGCTTTGCAGATCAAAATATTTAACTTACTGCCAGGCACCTCATAGTAATTGGAAAGTTGATATACTAAAGATGTAGCATGTTCAAAGCACTCTGTCGTATAATTAGACATTTTTGTGACACGACAAGATTTCCTTCAGCTCCATGTTCGCCTTTGTTCGATGCACTTTAACACTTACGCTAAACCAAGGCATATTGCTTGATTAATGTAAACAAGCCATGAAGAGTTAGCCTAGCTAGCACAGCTTTGGGAAAACTAGTTTAGGATGAACTACCCTAGAGCGGCCTTAGTTGGCCCCAAGACGGCACTTTATTGCGACTGTTCCTTCCCGCTATCTTCGCAGCACCATATTTATATCGAGACACGCCCCATGAGCGTTTAGTAATATAAATCTTCATAAAGACGCAAGTGGCTACGTTTCCTTCGGACGAACTGTGAGCGAATTGGGTAAGACTCGCATTATATATGGTCTATGCGTTAAGGGGTAATAGTAATGGGGCACGACGATATTGAAACCATTTTCGTAGGAACAATGTGTTTGAATCTTGCAACACTGCGTGACAGCCAGATTGAGTTTGCAACACTACAACGTTGCACAGAGATAGAGGCTAGTGTACAGCTGGTGCCGCTTATTTTTGCCATTATAAACTGGGCAGCAAGTGGCTGGTGAAGACTGACGACAAAGGCAGATACGCAGGCTTTCCACTGTCTTGGTAGAAAAATAGTGAATGCTGGGACATAAATGACGAAAATAGTAAATATTGTTGTTGGAAAATGCCTCCTGCGCCTTTTAAAAGAAAAACAATAAACATGATAGAGAACTCTGCAGGTATATAGTTATACTAGTGAGACTTCGACGCCTTTTTGTGTCGGTGAAGGCGCTTTTAGTACGTTTTTGTAGGCGCTGTTCTGCTTCGTGAGCATAGCTATAATTTTAGACACCCAGACGCTCGATCAGGGCGCACTGTGTGAGTAGAACATAGGCCTTATGTCGGAGGCACAAAGTGGAGTCGACCTAATTTGTTGCAAAGTATATTTGTTAAACAGACGTTTATTTCATGAAGCGTCAGTGCCTTATGATTGTGTCGACATAGGTCGCCGCACATTACCGTAGATAGCCTCTAGTCAATGCTAGGTAATGCAATAATTTATGCGTTGCATATAGTCATCTGACTTAAATTTGTAGCACCCTATGTTCCAGGGTAAGGGGTCTGCGACAATAGCAGACACTAGTGCAAACTGGGGCTCTCGAAGAGGGATGCTTCGAGTTATAGTAATCAGTAAATGCAAGGTATTCCTAAATTACGAAGTCCTGAATAGGACCTAAATTATGAAGAGCAGAGTGAGTAATAGGGTCAAGTAGCTTAGGTAACAATTAGCAGGGGTAATTATTTTCAACATTTCTCGTGTACTAAATGACTGAAAGGCAGTAATAAGACATAACCGTGTAGTACTTTGTACCTGTGTATCTTGCGTGTATGTTCCTCCACATGGAACAACTTCTGAGATTCGCTGCCGCGTGGCGGCGTAGTGAGTACGTTCACTCGGGCCACTGTTATTTTTATGCGCAACATGAGGTTCGAGGGGGCAATGGCGTCTATATAAGTAGAAATATGTTCGTATAAAAGACATCCAATCTGCACTGAGACATACGTATGCATGTAAGTGTCTTTTATATATACATATATTTCTACATTGCTCAGCACTGCGTTCTTTTTTTGTCCATGTTATTCCCCAACAGTCCGTGCATACTATGAAATTGGATATAAAGGTGACCTTCTGACCTGACAACATGAATGCACTCATTTATTCGGTTTTGCCGTTCAGCGCGGTCTTATTGTTATGGTGCAGGTACACAGTCGAGTTGAGCACAAAGTGGAAAGTCCACACGAAATGTAGTTAACCTTTGCGGTGCATTTGTGTGCGAGCGGCTTCAGAAGATTTCCAATTTAGCCTAGTTGTACATTCACTGTTGTACATTTTTTCAGAGCTGGTCGTCGCCTATGTTGTCTTGCATCTCCTTCCCGTCTCTGTCCTCATCTGGCAGTAGATATGCCGAACAGTAAATTCCAGCCGCTGGTAAGTTAAAGGGGCTCACAAAATATAAAAATAATGTTAAATTGCGTATGATTTCGGCAACGCAAATGTGATTCCGAGGACGAAGCTGTGGCACCATCAAGCGCAGTTAAGAACGCAAATGTGCTTATAGTGCCTACTTTCGGTAAACCTCCTCAATCGCCCCACCCTTCGTGCCCATCAGGCCCGCTGTGACGGTCTTGCCAGTGATCAATTGTTCCAAAGAGCCTTTCACAATCCGGGGCCATGGATGTCAATAGCCGGTCAGAATAAAATAGACACCCACTATGAGCAGCTCCGTTTGCCCACTACTTCAAGTGTCCGTGGCCACTTGTCCCCCGGGGGTGTTGAGGGGAGCACCTGTGGTAGACTTGGCTTTCCTGGTGCGTCACGACATGGCGCATGACCTACCAGCTGACGGGCTTCTCAGCCGAACAAAGAACCGCGTCGACAGAACGAGCAGGTTTATCGAAAGCAAGTACAGATAAACCGCGTTTTGTTCTCAGCTGTGCTCCATGGTGCCGCAAGGTTATTTCTCTTTGCGATAGCGACAAATAACTCTGCGGCAGCCACTACGTAAACTACGAGGGCTCCTAGCAATTTCCATTCGCATAGCGTTGGGCAGTCCTCGCACATGCCTTTTTAAACCAGTTTGGTGCGCGAAGTACATGAAAAATCTACTTTTTGTGTCATCAGCGACTACCCCATAAGATTCGCACGATTGACTCGCTCTCCAGCCAATGCCCACAACAGCAGCACTCATGGTCTTTCGGAAGACTGCAAACTCTGTGAGCATTTGCATACAGCTCGCACAAAAGCAGGTTTTTGCGCCTCCGTTTTTATGTACGAACACGGTCCCGCAAATAGAACATTAGGCCCGGTAGTATGTCTGCCAAAGGTAACTGATTGATTTCAATCTGCGCTGTACAATGAGGCCGGCTGTTGGAGATGTGTCACTGTGGGCCGCGCAGCGTAACTTGCGCAGAAGTTCGTATGCCCCACCCCTGCGTCGATTCTCTATTTAGAAGTATTGTTTCATGTTTTCCGAGCGTTCGTGCACCCGTGATTGGTCCTCAGCGCCCACAATTACTGTCGCCTATTATTGTAGTATTAGCAGCGCTTGTCGATATGGCAACTACAGTTTCAGTGTTGTGAGTTCCGAATTAGGGTATTAACTCAGGCATGTAGTGTAGTAAGATTGAGGCGACTGGTATGTTAGATACATGCATACTCACTTTTTTACGTCTGGTAGTGTATGTATACCATGTTAAGCCTTCAGGCCTCTAATGCGATTCTTGTAGGCAAGAACTTTTCTGTGTGTGTCACCGATCTCGGGACCGTTCGCAGAGCATACAGTAAGACACGCTTTGGACGACGAAAGCGTTGTTGGTATGGCAAACTAATTTATCCCCTGAGCACGGAAAACTAATAATAAAAAAAAATTGTAGAAATAGAAAACTAATGCAGAAAATCACCTACTAATGAAAACCGATCTTCCTTATGTGACTTTACTTCCTAAACTTTCAATTCGGCGCAGCTCTGCCTTGCATCTAGCCACCCTTTCTTCGACGACGCGGACGTGATCAACACATGCAGCGTTCTTCCTGGGGCTCGGCGCTGGCCCTGTCGCCGCAAAGTTCGATGCCGGTCTGGAATTTTGGTGAGCGCCTCCAAGTGGTTGCTGTCCTCTTCTACGGCGGCTGGAAGATACCGCCTGCTTCCGTAGCCGTCGTCCGGTCTCAGTTGCTGACGTGTCACTTCCTTCGAGGGTTAGGCCTAAGTACGAGCTCGGTCTCCTGCTCGAAGCCGTAACGTGTCGTACTGGTGAACTGCTGCTGGCCGACCATTGAAAAGGGGAATCCTGCCGGTGGGTCCGGAATCGCCGACTGCAGCACCTCCGAGGAGCCTCGCCCGAACGTGTCCGAGGTCCACGGCCACGCCATGAAGTACCAGCGTCCCAGGCTCCCGAGCTGAATAGCCGCTCCTCCCGTCGACATATATATGTGTCGTTCAGCCGTAGCCACGCAGACGATAGGGAGTTTGAGTACTGGGGCCCCAAGGAGCTTGGGGACCCAAGAAGCTTGCGACCCGCCAGGGCGCATGCGCAGAACCATCTGCGCATGCGCCCTGGCGGGTCGCAAGCTTCTTGGGTCCCCAAGCTCCTTGGGGCCCCAATTCTCAAACTCCCTAATTCCTCGTTCAGGGCTGCTGCGCCTTCGATCATACCTCGTGTCACGCCGCCACGAGCGCTCGTGCTGTTTCAACGGCGGCCGGTCTTCGTCGTCTCCTCCGTGCCGCTTGCTTTGACTCAGGACAGTACGTTTTCATCGAATGCGAATATATAGATACTGCGTGCTCGTGGTCGCCATAGTAACATTACTGAAGCCTCCACTTTTACACTAGTAGCCCGTATGCACCAAAAACAAATTCCACGTTTTCAGCCGCTTACAGTGCTAATAAAGAAATTCTGAATTTCCAAGCGAACAAAGGTAGACAGCAGAATACAGAACACTTTGCTCAAAAAGCCACTCACCCAGCGTCGAAGAGAATAAAAAATGCAGGACTAATATTTTCCTGAACATAATAATGAAATTTACTCGAAGCGAAAGGATGCGGTGTTCTCAAGAGAGAAGCAGCATTTGACAAATACTTTAGGCATATATGGTCAGCCACGGCGAAAGAGCCACCCGCCAGCACAGTGACGCCTCTGTGTGTATATGAACCTATGTTTTTCTGTCTACGTACAAATACACGTGTGACATCTGCGCGCTCGGGATTAAGGTCATAACACAGTTTGCAATATTAACTTGATATAATCAGAGGTTTTCGTAGCCTTCGTGCTTCAGTCGCCATTAAAGACGTTCTTAAGACACCAACAGTGACTTCTGTGGCATTTTATAAATATGAATTTGGAGTATACATTCAGTAAGCTATTTCCTGGAAATGTTTTCTTTTTCACATTCTGCTGGTGGCCGTCATTGAGTTCCTGGCTCTTGCTATCCCAGGACGCAGATGTCATTGCCCTTTTTCCAGAGAAATGTAATTAATGCTTGTTTTCCGGCCATACGCCAGTTTAAATACTGACTTAAGTGGCCCTTAGATAAATCTCAGTAAACTCATAGGGATCAAACTTGTGACAGCCGTAATCATGTTTGGAGTTGAATATGTTCTAAGTTAAAACGTTGTCTTGAAGAAAACTGTTCAGGAAAATATACGTAAGCCTCCGCGAAATGAACTGGTCACCGAAGTCTCCCATAGAACAATATTGATACGAGTGCTATTTAGACACAACACCGAGTGGGCACAATGTTCTGGCAAAATGGAACGGTGGTGATACGGCGAGGGATGCAAAAGCTATTGTGCACACTTGATGCCCATCTCCCTGTTGGAGGACTGCTCCAAGTACACAGTCAGACGCATCAGTGGATACCATCATAGGTAATGCTGGATCAAAAATTTGCAAAATCATGCTTGACGAAAGGAATTCTTTGACTCTCCTGAAACTTCTGTCGGCTTCTACTGACCAAATGAAAAGCTCATTTCAACGAGTTAGGCGTCTCATAGCTTCCACTACATGAGCCGATCGTGCAACAAACTGAATGGTACTCGACCAAACCAAAGGAAAGAACGTAGAGTGCTACATTTGCCGGTACTGATGTGTTCGCAGTGGTGTCCACCTTTTCTGAGAGTGGGCGATCCCATTGGCAGTTACCGTATGCCCAAGAAATGTTAGACATGGAACATCGAAAAGACATTTGCTATTCAGCCTCAAGCATGTTGTCTTCATATCCTTCAGTACAACCTTTAATTTCGCAAGGTGTTCCTGAGCGGTCTTCCCGAGCACGACAACACCATAAGTGTATAGTAAACACTCCTGGACAGCCATCAAGAACGGTTGTCATGAACTTCTAGAAGGCTGCCGGGGCAGAAGCTACGCCAAAACACACTCATTTGAATCGGAAGAGTCCTTCATAGGTGATAAAGGCTGTGATGTCCCTACTGTCAGGGTTCAAAAGTACCTGGTGGTAGCAGCTTACAGGTCGAGTTTACAAAAGTAAGTCGCCCCAACAAGACCGTGAAGGAGCTCCTCTGCATGCGATAATGGAAAGCTGATTGGAACAATGCCCTTGTTTAGCGCACGAATGTCAACACATACTCTGATACCGCCGTCTTTCTTGCGAACTACCACAGTATGGGAAACCCATTCTGAAGCATCAGCGCGTTCTATGATGTCGTGGTTGAAAAAACTTCTGAAGCTCAGCTGATACTGGGGCCCGAAGGGAAAGGGAAAGGCGGCGAAGCTTTGAAGATACAAGCTTTGCTGCCACACATGTCTTGACTTTGTGAACGAACCATTTAGCAAGGCCTAGATCAGGAGAAAAGAGCACAGAAAAACCACGTGCCAAGGCTGGTGGAAGGATTCCACTAGTGGATTGTGTGCACGGGTTCGTGCGATAACCCGAAGGTGCTGGTACCTCATTAGTAGTGCGATAAAGGGAGACGGATGTCTCGAGGCGAAGGAATGCGGCGCCTTCGATACGTAGCTTAAATGCCCTGATGCCATCCAGTCATATCAGAGAAGTTCCGCGGTGAAAAACATAAAACAAGAGCTGTGCCTGGCGGCAATTGAAGGTAACGTTGGCCCGGAAACAACCACGCGCAGCTATTGCGCGCTTTGAATAATCAAGCAGGGAAACACGCGGTGTGGGAACGAGTGAAGTGACTAACTTTCTCGTTGAACACATGCTCGGACAAAATTAGACGGAGGAACCGAGTACACCAACAGTGTGAACATGGTAGCAGCGACTTTTACAGTGATGCCCGATGCATCACGCGTGGAATGAGAGATAGCAAGAACCTGTTCGGCACCTTCAGGTGCTGAAGCATCGTCGTCGAAATCAAGCTCACGGAGTTGTCCTGTCGCGAGCTGTTTCTCGTTACATACTCGTTGAAAATGGTCCTTTAGATGGCAGAATGAGCAACGCTGACTTACGGCTGAACATTGAGAGGACGAAGCGACATGATTTCGCGAGCCACAGCGAAAGCAGTGCGGAGACAGAGCATGAACGCCGATTACCGCGCTGGGGGCGGTTTGGTTGCGACGCACGTGAGTCACTAATATGCCCGAACGAGCTGCTGTGTCTAGCTCTTGTTCCTGAATATGAACCTTGCTTCTGCGATGAGCAAGTTCCACGCGTGAGTTGCTGTATCGAAACTGGCTGCACCGACGCGGAAAACCCCCAATTCCTAGAAATGCAACGCGACCTGAAATGCCTTTGTGAACGAAAGCGTTGAACTCCCCGGCAACATGTGCCCACGGGCGCGACTGGAAAAAACAATAGCCACGAATTGATCTCTGAGTGCATCACCCCGACGTGAAAATGAACATTCCGATGCCAGCTCTCGAAAAGCCGCGACAAAATCAGCAACGGGCTTGCCTGGGTGTTGATAATGACGATGGAACCGGTGACGCTCCACAACGGCATTGCTGGCTGACGAAAACTGATGCTACAATGCAGCGACTGCCGCGTCGTATTCATTTGGCGTAGGGGGCGTGGCTGTGTCGCTCTTGCCTGCCGGACGGTGACGCTGGCAGCTGCCGGTAGCGTGGTGAAAATGCGCTGCCCCTCTGCGCCCAGGCAGTGAACAACGATGGCCCTGCGTCGTGCTGATGAAAAATCAGATGCTCCAGAAGCAGGAAGATAAGTTTCGAACATAGGATGCCATTGCTCACACGGCACAGCACAAGGGCCGGCACACAGCAGAAAAGGCGGTGGCGTGGCCAAGCCGAAGTACCTCATGGCGGGCGGATCCCGGTCATGGTGGCGGCATCGCTTCACATTCCCCTCGTCGTCATTTTAGTGACTGCTGAGGAGTTTGCAGTCCGCTGCTTGGACCGAACAAAAATACCGTTTATTCGAAATAGCGCCAATATTTATACATAGTTGAAAAATACATGGCGCCCCCTCTCGGGGATGAAAAGACCCAATAAAAAGGTGAAATTAAAATCACTACACCTTCCGAGGAAACAATAGTGCTCCGACGCATTACTTGTATTCCGCAATTTCCTGCACGTCACAACAATGTCACGGACACAGAGAGTGCCCAGATCCAACAGAGGCCACCGCCACCTCTACGGCCGCCATTCCAGAGGAATACTTCAAGGCACCTGACGGAAACGCGCCCAATATACTGAAAAAAACGACGGTCGTCGATAACAGATAGTTAAAAGATGGCGGGGCGTCACACTCTACCAGCTGCGAACTAGAAATACAAGATGAAAGCTACCCATCCCGTATTGTCTGTTACGTGTGCTTCCAAATCATGCTAGCCTGCAGTGTAGCGGTCATAGCGGTGAGGACGGAGCGCACGCATCACCGATTCGTGCGCTTCGTACGGCCACTGTGCCAGAAAAATGATTACGTCATTGTTTCTATCGGTTACTTACGTAAGAGGCTCAGAAAATGTAGGCGTAGACTGCACGAGCCAAGCTACTACCTGCTTCTCCTTGTGTACACTGTAGTCGGTGCAATGTCATGACCATGTGTAGTTCTCATACACCAGTGTCTGCAAGCTGTTGTGTGCCCGGTTGTGCCGCCGCTACACACTGCTTTTTACGGCGACACAACGTTCTGGAAGCGTTGGGAAGTGTGACGAGTTGGAGCCCGAAAACTGCATCGCACTTAGAAGGAGAGGAAGGAGAAGCTGTGTTGTGTGTGGTGGCGTCGCTCGTGGAAGGCGCTAGGGTCGTGAAGTGTGAGACAGTGAGACAGGCCAGACAGCTAGCAGCCAAGACGTGCTGTTGTCGGGGAGCGACTTCTATGAGTCCGTTGCAGTTCCCGCCTGTTCTCGGGTGCGAGTCCTGTTCACGGGGAGCGACCGTGATGGTTACTGGTCCGTTACGGCTCCCCCAATGTCTTCGGTGAGCTCGGGCGGCAGCTAGCGGAGCCTGTGCTCGTGGCCACAGGCTAGGCATTGGAGTGAACCGGCGGCTATTGGGTCCGCTAGTCACCGCCCTCCACGTCAACTGGCCTTAGGTCGAGGACGACGCCTGTCCGGGCAGTCGACGGAGGCAGGTTGGCGCTGCGGCCTGGCGGCACCGTAGCGACACCGCCCCGACGTCGTACTGTCACACGAGCGAACAGCGAGTGTGGTACGAGTGCGTCAACGTAGTGCAGTAGGTCGAGACGTCAAGGGACAATTTATACGCAGCGAACAATTCTAACGCTACTGGGGCGACTCTAGCACGTGTTATGCGTAGATCACCGTGGTGATATAAATGTTTGTCCTTGTCTATGCTTCGTCCCCTCATGTCTGTGGCTGGGCCCACGAACCATCACACTACAAGCATAGGCCTGTCAGGATAGATTGTAAGCACTGTTTCGTTAAGGTAGGCAGATATTGAAATCAGGTCACCCTGGAAATTCGCACATACTCGAGGTCGTAGCAGAATGGACCTTGCAATATGGCGGAATTGGGGACTACCTCGAAGTAATGTGGATTCCTGGATCACCACTACGTTTTGCGAATGAGCGGCTGTTTCATGAGTTTGTTGGTTAAAACTGTTGTTTTTTTTCCTTATCATATTCACATTGTCAACTGTTAAATGTTAGGTGGTGAACATATATATTTCCGGAAAAATAGGCTTGAAGTGGTGTGGCTTAAAGTATTCTTTTGGTAAACTGAGCCTTAATATCCTAGGCAATTTTTTGCATTACATTGAAAATGTACATTGACGATAAATACGTTCACAGCATTGTAACGAGAAATAAAACACTGTTGCTCTTCCCTTTTGAATAGAAATTTCAGCATCATATAATTTGGACTCTCAAATTTTAATGCCAAGCGGGGAATAATGTTGCGATGTAGATTTGATTCCTTCCTATATCCATAACGCTCTCTGACACCCAGAAGGCGCAGTGAAACGAGACGTTTCGTTACATATTTGAAGTGCTATTGCAACTAAACACGCTGAGTGTGTTCATCAATCAAAAAATATTCGTGCACGCTGTCATAGATGTGATTAGCGGCACAGTATTAGTCACGCCATGCATCTATTCAAGCGACGCTGTAATGGGTTATCGTTTTGGGTGTACTTTACTCCTTCACAAAAATAAGTACATACCACATAATGCGTATACCGTGTGTGTGTGTCATTGAAATAAGGACGATAATCAAGGTAATCCTAGACAACCAGAAAAGCTAAGAATAATCAACCGAACCTTCGCTCACGCTACGTATATGCTGGCATAGCGAAGCTAAGCTACTGTTAAATTTTTTGACCACCTTGGCTTCTTTAATGCGCACTGACATCGCGCAGTACATGGGCCTCAACATTTCGCCTTCGCCGAAACACAGCCGCCACGGCCTGGATTCAATCCCGCGCCTTAGAATCAGCAGCCGAGTTCCATAGCCACCAGACCACCATTGTTTGGCATGCACTTGTTTTAATCAAATTTGCGTGTGCACTGCTACAATTCGCTATGACGCTACAGTTGGTACAAGAGCACTCGAACATAGAAAGACACCAGTAGAGACACGTGACACTCTAGAGCGTTATAAACAGAGACCAGGTAATACATGATGATTTGTGGGGTTTAACGTCCCAAAACAAGCCCTGTTTATGTGAGACGCCGTAGTGGAGTTCTCCGGAAATTTGGACTACCTGAGGTTCTTTAACGTGCACTGACATCGCACAGCACACGGGCCTCAACATTTCGCCTCCATCGAAATGCAGCCGCCGCAGCCGGGATTGGACCCCGCGACCTTCGCATCAGCAGCCGAGTGCTCTAGTTTCAAGACGTCGCACCACAGGAATTTCCTCGCTGTGCAGGAAATTCCTGTGGTGCGACGTTTTGAAACTAGCCGCGATTATGAGAGATGCCGTAGTGGAGGGCACCGCAAATTTTGAAAACCTAGGACTTCTTAAAGTGCACTGACATCGCACAGTACACAGGCCTCAACATATCCCCTCCATCGAAATGTGCCCGTCGCGGCAGGGATTCCTGAGAGGAATGAGATGGGAGGGGGACTGCGTGAGGGGCGGGAGAAGAGAAGGTGTTACGTATCACGGGCGGCAGAAGAGTATCGTATTTCGATATCATAAGTAACAAAGTAAGCATATATGTGGCCACGTTTTGCTCTGCCTAGCTCATTTAGCGTCTGCGAAAAGCTGTACCGTTCATAAGCCTCTGAACGAAGGTGAAGTGGTTGTTTCCCCGAATGTCGGTATCGTACCCGCCTCTGCTGTCGTAGTCTCGCAAACTGCTACTACAGTAGGCTCGAATACAGTGGTTTGCCTCTTTTAATTTCATGTGCAGGCAGCATTCGGTATCATGCGGTTATATCTGTTTCTCGGGTTTTCAGTCGCTGTCCTGAAATGTGGTTGATTGTAACCCGAAAAATTGTAAGGCTGTTGCAGTAATACTGGCAGCGTTCTAGCCGCATATCTCGGGCCGGCGCATGCAGCAGATCGTTATTTTGTCTCGGCGACCTGAGACATGACATTCTTTCTCGGTCACCGTCTTCATGGTGATGCAAAAGTCTCACAAAGGCGACGCGAACCCGGCGCTTCAGC
Organism: Hyalomma asiaticum; assembly: GCA_013339685.2. NCBI lineage: Eukaryota > Metazoa > Arthropoda > Arachnida > Ixodida > Ixodidae > Hyalomma > Hyalomma asiaticum. The sequence continues at coordinate 46,303,986 of CM023487.1, read as the reverse complement.
GCCATTCCTGGGTTTCATGCAATAACAGGGCCGCCACTAAAGGTCCAGAAGAGACGATGGTTAAAACTTTCATTGAAACATTAAATCCTTGGCCGTCCCATTCTGTGCCCCCAAAGAGAAAAAACAACTAGTAAAAATATCTTTTGAGTATAGCCATCTTATCACGACAGTTATGAAGAGCATTGAACCCTTCCTTCCGCAGGAAAGTAACCAAACAATCTTCCCAAGGCTAACATTTTCTCGACCGTTGAATTTTAATAGGGTTAATGGCAGATTTCTCTGTTATTGTTAAATTTCCAGAAGACACAGCGTTTGGAACCTCTCACGAGCTATACCAAATACAGCCATGAAGATTGGCCTGTGAAATACGCTACCCACCGCTGTGCTTATTTTAATGACTCAATTTGCATGCAAGAGGTCGAGATGCCTGTGCTACATCGTCAATTCGTCATTCTCTCGCTGACGTATAAATTCCTCTTCAGCGCACCTCCCCTATTTATGAAGGCACTCCGCAGAGCTTTCTAACTTCAATACTTGAAATACGGTTTCAACGCTTGCGTGACAAGAGCAGATGCATCCTTCGTCTTGTTTGCAACCTGACGCATAAGGTTACTAGGACATTTGTACAGCTGTGTTCAAACCACCTCAGCGCCGTGTGATATGCGACGTGTCATCCGTTATATATATATATATATATATATATATATATATATATATATATATATATAAGCTTTTGGCGAAGTAGGTAGCTGCGCCTGCGGCATAAATATAAGAGACGTAGCACTTGAATGACATTCCATTTATTCGTCGACCTTTCCGTGAGCGCCTGACCTCTATCAACGCAGTGTGTCTTCTCTCCTTTTCCTTTTTATACGCATCGCAGAAAGGGTGGCAGCTGTTTACTAAGTGGTTGGGGAAAGTGAGTGGGGAACGATCACAGGAAGCATAGGGGCGCCAACACGTTTTCTTCGAAAGCGCGTACGGCGTCAATTTTGAAAAAGCGGCGGCAAAAGGACAGAGGTTATCGGCAGTGTGACGAACTCCACGAAAGCACTGAAAGAAGAAAAAAAAGGTGCTCTTCCGCTTACCGCATCAAAGCGATCGCGGGAAAGACATGCCGCGACCATGATGAAGTAACCTAACCTAACCTAACCAACGACACGCGTGGCAGGTTCCCCAAAGTTAGTGATAATACCAGAACACACTGTGATGAACGAAAAGCCAGAGCATTTCGCAGCTGCTGAGTGTTCTATCGAAGACCGATAAATGTCCTTTTCTCTCTATGTGTACATTGCGCTCTGGTTGCTTTGCTGGCCACATGATAGCCCAGTAGATAGTTTGGCTGTTAATATTTTGTGCACTGTGACTTTCATCATCCAACGAAGCACGCGTTTGATTAACTCCCCGTCTCTTCATTTCTCTCTCTATGTGTCTCATCATCACAACCACGTGACAGTATTGTGGGATATGGGCTGGGCAGAGTGTTTGCGGTACAGAAACAAGATACGACAATAATTATTATATAGCGATAAGACAGTTTCCATTTATATATGCGGGCGCCATGGCGCACATACTCCTGCGAATTTTTACATTGTCCATAAGTGTACTACCCCTTACTCAATATCGGACCACTAGGCAGGCTTACGCAGACAAGAACGTTAATAGCGACATTTTATTGATGCTTTGTGTTTACAGGAAATGGAAGCTGCAGTCACGTTTCTTGTATATTTAAGCATCTCTTAGTAACATATTCTGACGCACATGGAATCCCCTTATGATTTTTATTCTACAACAAATGTCTAGCGCGTTGACTGAAGCTCGAAAGCCGGAAACGCGTTCGCTGCGAAGATCTAACTAATCAAACTTCTATAGTGTATAAGTAGTGAGTTTTAGTGTATCGGAAAGCAGCAAACGTAAAGATTTAGCGTTAAGGTTAACGTTACGGTAAAGCTGGGTGCACTTAGCGGCACAAACTAGGCTTTTAGTATAGCGGGAGAGAGCGAAACGCCAAAGCTAACGCAAAGGCATGTACGACGACACCAACACCTTAAAACAACAACTCTTAATAAATCCCTAAGTGCGCCACAAAAACTTTGAGCCGGTATCGTGTAAGTGTGTCGTTAGTGCTGTGTCGGCAGAACCGAAAAACATCGCTTCGTTTCAAATTCCCGCCATCGAGTCTCTTTTCTGACTCGTACTGCCCGTCATTTCAAAGTTGCGATGACATAGGAGCGCCTAATTTATACTTTGGAAACCAGAGAAGCTACGCAGGCAGTCCATGTCGTCGAGGGGAGGGCTCCTTAACGTCGAGGCTATGCCCAATACGAGAAATTTCGCCGACATTTCCGCTTTAAGAAGGCGGATTTTCCACTTGTCATCAGTGGCCCCGAGCTTCCGCAACATTTCTCCGGTGTCCAGACAGTGCGCATCTGTGCATGTGCCTGCGAATGCTTGCTTATCCAAGTCGCCTTTGTGACTGAAGGAGTACTTCGCCAGACATTACTGTCAGTTCGAGCATTTTACACACAGCAATGCACCAGAGTACTCCTCTCGGCTTTACTTCAATTGGCTGTAGTGGCTGTAGCTTGAAACAGCCGAAGTACAAAAAGAAAAAAAATTACAGCATATCCACGGAGTGAATGATGATGAATGGGCGAAGCTCGGGAGGTTCATCGTAGATCGTGCCGAGATCCGGATTAATTTAGTTAACGCGCACGCTACGAATCCTTATGGTTCAATTACGCACAAGTGAAATCTACCACCGGCACTTCATTGCAAGTGAAGATCCAGTGCCTTTATATATGTATGAGTGGCCGATGAACGGTTCTCCAACGCGAGCAGTCGGTATTTCTCAATCAAGAAACTCGCTTGCAGACGCTGCCTGTGCCAACGTTGTCTCTCGCGGGTGAGGGCGCGTTCTTCTTCTTTGCGAGCTGGTAGGGCGTTCCTCTAAGAAAGAGCGTTTCCATAGTCAACGCGCGCCTTTCGCTGTCTCTCTCACAAGACAGCAGATGGAAGAGTGAGAGAGAGAGAGGGGCACGCGCCGGGAGGCACGCACCGAGGGCGAGCGCGTGCCTCCCGGCACGCCGGTTACTCCTGACGCCTGACGCAGGACAAGGTTAGATTAAGAGGAGCTTCGCCCCTAAACACACCCCATGGTAGTGCCGCCATCTCGACAAGACTACCGTAAACGTGAGCAAAGCGACATGACCTCTGTGATTCCGGGCGCCGGCGCGCGCAATCTCGAAGGCGCAATTTTAAGCCTTGTGCGCCGCTTACTGAGAGCGTATCTTGAAAACGGCGACACATTGTCACCAATACACAGCTGGCGAAGCTTAACTAGCCAAACCTAAGGTATATATGAACATTACCGGGTAATGAATGAGCTTAACAATGCAGGCCGATGTCCCAACAGACCTGAAGCTAGTGGTCTCACTTCGACTGACGCCGCCATCTTGCCAGACGTATGGGTCCCTTTTCGAGCGTTAGCGTTGAACGATATCTTCCGAAAATAGCGTAGGCACGTAAGGGTATCGTATACGTTAACGTTATGCGCATGCGCGGTGTGTTCCACGGTAACGTTAACCTTAACGCAAAATTTTTGCGTTTGCTGCTTTCCGATATAGTAAAGCTCACTAGTAAGAGCTTGTCTTGCCCTAAATTTCCGCTTTTTTCGCTTGCCACAGTTCGTAGAATTCTAGCCCTGAATATTAAAGTCCGCAAACTTGATTTGGTGCTTGCGAGCACAGATCAAATTCCCAAAATAGCCGCTCTATGGAGGAGCCTGCCAAAAGCTGCACCATCCACATGTCGCCTCAAGACAGTGAAACTTACCTCTACGATGTCCTTGAGGTGGCTTCAACGAGAAAGCCACCATGTGCAAAGCAGTCTAATTTGTGCATTCTTAAGATTTCGTAACAGCACAACACGGAAGAGAAATTTTCATACCGGCCCTATTGCGGCCTCAGAGCTTGCGTGAGAGACAGCGCTCGCGGAAGCTGTGATTGATTGATCGATTGATTGATTGATTGCTGGGCTTTTACGTCCCAAAACCACGTGTGATTGCGAGAGACGTCGTAGTGGAGGGCTCCGGAAATTTTGACCACCTGGGGTTCTTCAATATGCACTGACATTGCATAGTACACGGGCCTCAACATTTCGCCTCCATCGACATGCATAAGTGGAGTACTTTAGCCACTAGAACACCGTGGCTGGGCGCGGAAGCAGTGCAGTACAGTAGTTTAAATGTAGTTGCCCGAACATAAGTACGAGAAAAAAGTTTTCTTCACACGGTTTTCTTCATCTTCTGTGCGTGTTTTCTTCTTCTGTGCGTGTTAATGACGCAAAGCTTCCTAGGGGCTCCGTACAAGGGGACTTTAATATATGCATCCTGCAAATCAAGAATGATGTCCATTTAGAGATGATAAGATGTCCTGGATAACAGGGAGAGTACTGCTCAAATTCACAGGCTAGTTTAAGCGTGGCTTTGAAGTCGCCACGAATTCTTACGCCGTCTTTCTTGAGTACCTGTACAATGGGAGTGGCCCAATCCGAAGGTTGCACTGGTAAAAGTACGCCGATGGCTACTAGCCGGTGCAGCTCTTGCGACACCCTGTCCCTTAGACTGTCAGGTATGGATCTTGCCTTACGAATTGAGGCACGGTTCCTTCCATGAGCTGTAAGGTGGCGGAAGGCCCTTCGATCAGCCCGAGTTCCATGGAGAACACGTCGTGGTAGTCGCCGACTATGTTATAGACTGCTTCAGTGTATTCTTGCGTTGAGTGCGGAGAGTCTTGTGGCTGGTAAAGTGGAACGCCCGCTCTGTGAAGCCAAGAAATTAGGTCACGGCCACAGAGATTATGTCCCGATTAATTGAGTACAATAAACTGGCTGTTTACACGGAGAATATTGTACTACATACAGAGTTCTAATTGTCCCAGTGTCGTTGTTTTGTGGGGTTTAACTTCCCAAAAGCAGTTCTGATTATGAGAGACGCCGTAGTGGAGGGCTCCGGAAATTTCGGCCACATGGGGTGCACGGCATAGCACACGTGCACCGACATAGCACAGCACGCAGGCCTCAACATTTCGCCTCCTTCGAAATGCAGCCGCCACAGCCGTGATTCGATCCCGCGACCCTCGGATCAGCAGCCCAGTACCATAGCCACTAGACAACCGTGGCGGGGCAATTGTCCCACTGGAAATTGTCCAGTATAACATGACAGCTTCACATGAGAAGGTTTAAGTTCCAGCCACTGTTCGATATGCCCGTCAAACACGTCCAGGGAGATCACGCGGGCAGGTAAGCCCGTATCTACCTTCATTCTAAGTTGTACAATCAATGTGGAAGTGCACCGTATCGGCGTCTCGAGGCGGATTTTTCGTGCTGAAAGTAACGTCCATATGTGTGTCGCTTCAGCATCGTCGTCTTCAGTTTCGGCTTCTTCGAAAGCCAAAGCTTTTCCCTGCATCACATCCGGTACGACGTGGCCCTTATTGGCGGTGCTGTGGCACATCTTTGCCAGACGACCACGGCGCCCGCACTGATAAAACCTTGCTTTTATCCAGCGACAACTGCTGCCATGTGTTTACCGCTTCCTCATCTACCACACTGCTGCGGCACGTCGCGAACACGTGGATCATGAACAGAGCTGACCCGAGACGCGCACACCTTAAGCAAGGGTGTCGATTCTGATGTCATGATTTCGGCACAGTTTTCAGCGGCTTCGGCAGCAAGTGTCAGTGCTTCAGCCTCTGCTAGAATTAAATCCTTTTTCGCCAACATTTGTTTCCTCGAAGTAACGCAGCGTACATCGCAGACAATGCGATCGCTAATCACGCATTCAAGCGACGTGCGGAAATTACAGTTGTCGGGTATTCGGCGAATAGCAACAAGAAAAGTGTTAGCGCTTTCGCCTGGAAGTTGTGAGCGATTGAAAAACATGTAGCTTTCAGTGATCTTGCGCCTCTTAAGATCATAGTATTCATTCAAGGTCTGAAGACTTCCTTGAAGGTCAGTTCATTTGGTGAGCGCGTGGGGCTACCATTCCCTCTAGTGCCCCGGCCGTCATACTAAACAACGCCGAAATTAGTAGTGCTCTCTTTTTTGACGGCTGCGTCACGCTTTTCACCTCGAAGTACGCTTCTGCCCTGGCAAGGTAAGACTTCCACTTATATTTAGTTTCGTCGTAAACCGGCAACTACAGGAAGGCCATCCTGGTCGTTCCGGGGTAGTCTGAGGGCAGGACCTTCGTAATACTTCTGGTACCGTGCGTAACTTACCGAACTCGTCGCCACTGTTACATTGCCAGCAACTTCGCCGCGGCAAGCATGCGCAGAAAAGCGGAGGCTAGGCAAAAATGATCGTTTATTCTCTCGTTCAAGCTTATTTTTTAGCTTAACCTCGGAAGGAAGGAGAGAGAACACAGGGGCGGAAACTACAATCTCTTCAGGCATCAAAAGAAACATCAAGGGGAGGGAAGAAGAAAACAGTGCCAGCGCGTTGTTTGCTACAACGCGCTTCCAATCAAGGAATACCAAATCAAGGAATACCTTGAATCATCACTGTAATGTGTAACGTGTCCCTCCAGCGTGGAACGCCTACCTAACTCTCCGCATGAGCAAGCGACCTTTTTTTTTCTTCTCATAGGGGGGCTGATGTTCGAGTAAAGGCGAATGGTCTACTTGTTCAGCACAGGTTGTGAAGCTATTGTTTCGAAGCTGAATCCTTGTTTGCAGCAGTGCTCCTTGCGGATGATACTCTGAAGATAGCCAGGGATGAATAAGAAAGAAAAATAGGTCAAATAATCATACTTGATACGTGGTTCTCCACGCAGGTCCTAGCGGTGTCTTCCTTAGCGAAATGTACACCAGAGTGCTTTTCTTCATCGGCAGATTTGCCCCGCCACGGTGGTCTAGTGGTTATGGCACTCGGCTGCTGATCCGAATGTCGCGGCATCCAATCCCCGCCGCGGCGGCTGCATTTCGATGGAGGAGAAATGTTGAGGCTCACGTGCTGTGCACTGTCAGTGCACGTTAAAGAACCCCAGGTGGTCGAAATTTCCGGAGCCCTCCACTACGGCGTCTCTCATAATCATAGCTGGTTTTGGGGCGCTAAACCCCACAAGTCAATAATCAATCACCGGCAGATTTATTAAATGTTACGACATTGCTATAGGTGCCAAGCTTTCGCTGCTCTTCAAGCGATGGTCCGCAGAATGTTCGCGGCTCCTTGGAATCTCATTCGGCGTGGGTAGCGCGGTAGCTGTGATTGTTGCTGTGACCACAGGTTGGTGGGCACGATGACTTTGGTTACCATGGAAGATGTCTGTACTTGTGCTGTCATCCATGCTTCCAAGGCTGTCTCGAAGGTGGGGGTGGGCGTCGATGGTTTATCGCAGAGGGAACTTGGCTTGCAGGGAGGGGGGGGGGGTGTTTGGTCGATTAACCAGGAAGCGCCTCCAAGATATTTCATGCAGTTGTCACGATGAAGATCAAGCTTCTTGTCGGCTGAAAGTGTATAAAACAACGAAAACTACTGCCCAGTGATAGCGACAAGCAGACAGCTCGGTCGTTGGTAAGCGCTGTTTCAGCGAAACACTTTGGCTTTTGCAAAGCTACCCTAGGAGATTCCAGCGTTATCTGTGATGGTCGCGAAAGATCTGAAACTCTCTCACTTACGCGTTCTGCATTTAAAGGTACTAGAACAAACCGAAACATTCACGAAACTAGGCTCAAGGTCGAGTGCAACCGACGCCAGGCGAAAAGGTGCGTGTCTCCCCTCGAAAAGCACGATTTCTATGAAAGATAAGCAAACGAGCACGAGTGTCAATGTAAAAGCAAAGATCCCTTGCGAAATATGCTTCCCTGCTTCCCTGCTCCTCCTCGCATGTTAGGGGAGGTACCCGTCAGCAAAATCTGAAGGACTCAAGTAGCAAAACCGCGCATTTCCATCATATAGGTTGCTTTGCATCCTTCCAGGGATTGAACAATATGGATATGTGGATGTCCAATGGGCGACGAACATCTCATTGCAAATGTAAAGGCCACCCAAGCCTGAAGCCTCTTACGCACGGCTCCTTCCTCTATCGCGGATTGAAAGTGTATGGAGTATTTTAGGCTAAAATCGCACGTACTCTGAGGTATGTACCGTTAAGGAAACAGTGAGGTTCGGCGCTGGAGTGAGAGAGGGAGGGGCACAGGCCTGACCTGCAAATACTGTGTACTTCCTGGTGAACAAAACGGCGACCACATAAAACAATTCACGGGCGCTGAACCAGAAAGTAATAGCGACCACAACCTTTAGCGACAGACACGCTCAACGCCTGAAATCTTCCCTCCATTGTATGTGAGCATGGTCATTACGGAGTAATTTTATTCAAAAATCGCACTAGTTTCTCATTATTACTGTGGCCAGTGCTCTTCTTTGCTGAAAGAAAGACCTTTCTTCCTTAATAGATTATCCGGCGTTCTAAAAGCAACATGCGATATGAACGTATGAACGGAGATACCTCGTCCTTTCCGAGCGTAAAAACGTTGCATTGGTTATGCCGGCTGCCCTCGTCTGGCTGTATCTGGCCTCCTTGTGTAAACCACATGAAAATGACCTTGAAATATAACTTCCTTGAAAAATATCACCGTAACCCACGTTGCTTTTTACTGTACCCACGTAGTCCACGCGTCCATTTTTTACGGAGTACCTAGTGTGTGGTACTACGTTAAGCGACTAACGAATGACCGATTAGTTGTGATTTAGAGATAAGCAGAACTTTGTTTAGAAAAAAATATGCACAGGCCTCAGGGAAACTTTGTCGGTAGGAACTCCCTCACCGCAAGTGAAACTGTAAAGCCACATTTTAGGCTCTTAGTTGGTTTGAAGATGATCAGCGCATCGCCTTTGATGCCTCATCTAGAGGCTAAATGCATGACAGTGGCCTTCTCACCGGTTGTTTCATCACCCTGAGCCGCAGACTAATCTTGGAATGATGTATGGAGGGTTGAGCGGGTTTCTGTTATAAATTGTTGTTATTTTGTTTTGTGGGGTTTAACGTCCCAAAACCAGCTCTGATTATGAGACGCCGTAGTGGAGGGCTGCGGAAGTTTTGACCACCTGGGGTTCTTTAACGTGCACTGACATCGCACAGCACACGGGCCTCAACATTTCGCCTCCATCGAAATGCAACCGCCGCAGCCGGGATTCGATCCCCCGGCCCTCGGATCAGCAGCCGTGTACCATAGCCACTAGACCACCATGGCGGGGCTTTTCTGTTCAAGAAATACGAAATTTTCGTCACAGTCGATCGCTAAATGCACCCGATCAGCCCACAGCGTATGTGGAACATTGGAAAAAATGAGGCATTGCAGCGAAACATACACAGCTCTCTGCGAAGAATAGGCAGATGTCACTTACTTGTGCTCGGCGCAATAAACATTGTAAATCGAGTTTACGTGTCAGTGTTGTCGTAAGAACGCTGTTATAATCCATGTCTTCCGTAGAATAAAGATCGTGCAATTTTTCATAACACCAATACCCTGTTACTTTGTGGCATGCGTAATTTTTTAGCGATGTGTAAAATAAACCACTATGAATGTGTAATGCCTATGGCGTCAAAGCAAATGCCATAATGTATATCTTGAACACAGCGAAACGCAATCCTTATTCGGTTAATGATTTTATTCCTCTCCAAAATGATGAAAAGTTGTAGGATTAAAGCCTTCACTGATAAATGGAAACTCATACTCCTCCTAAAATGGGTGGTGGATCGTATGAAGGTGGTGGAGTCACTCTTTGAACACAAGTGGAGACTGCAAAAAAGAAGAAAAAGAAATAAGTTTTCCTATTTCAATAAAAATGTATTCCCTTCTGTTTTAAACACATTTATGGACCAAGAAGACTATCTTAGCCTTATGGCTATGTCAGAATCCGCCTTTCCATAATAAACATGTACCATCTGCACGTGCCAGTACTGGGACAATTATTTCCACATTGTCGCCATTCTAGCTCTCAAGACAGCACCCATACCTGCAGCTGGTTTCCAGTAACAAGTTCTTTAACTCTAAAACAAGCATAACAATGCATAATTAGCGCGTAAATAAATGTGCTTGATCCCTCCGTCATAGAAATCGGTAAACAGGAAAGTGAAACCTGTCGTCGCGAAGCTGTGGAATGCGTAAGTGGCACTCTTGCGATAGGAGGCGCTGGAGATTGGATGTGTGGTCTCGACATGTGGACCCGTTGCACAAAGACATCAGCGGTACCTCGACACTGGACGGGGAATCCCGAGAGCTGCACAAAAGGAACGTCCTACATTGGGTCAAATTTCTCCCGAGTCATAGCATCGCACACGCCAGAGCCCTACGCAAACGTGCCATAAACCAGGACTGTTCGGAAACGCTGAAACCTTGCAAAGATAACTGAACGGGTTGTGAGCGGGTCGTTTTGTGAACCCACAGTCAACTGTAGCGAAAGCAGCATAATTTGCTCGTCGACGGACGTCCTTGCGTTCTTAGGGCAGAGTGCATCACAACGCAACTCCCCGCCCCAGACAAGTTTTGTAGCGGCAGTTGTTGTACAATGCCCAACTAACGCGCTGGCAGGACGCCGCCACTCCGGTAACCTCCGCTATCATCGAGACGCTGAGACTACGTAAGCGCTGACTGTTGGTGCGCATTAGCACGGTAACCTTCTTCGCTCCATCGCTCCTAGATAGCCGTACTACCGCTGCGAACCAACAATCCATAAAGAATCCTTCAAAAGAGGTCAAAAAAGAAATTCTAGGAACTAGTGAAAATAGCAGTACGTGTTATTGGTAATGAAAGGATCGCAAGATTTGGTGAGGTCAGCAGCACCTCCTCTATTTAGGAGGCACCGAGTCAGGAATGAGAACAGCGAACTCAAAATGATCAAGGTTTCGCAGCTCCGCATTTCAAAATCGTGTACCGCATTTCAAAATCTTTGGAGAAAAAACTCGTTAGCTGCAGATACCCGTGGCTATTATTATACGGTCGCCCACGGTATATTTTTTTTAGGGGTGAAGCTCCTCTTAGTCTAACCTTTTCCCGCGTCAGGCGTAACCCGCGTGCCGGGAGGCACGCGCCGAGGGCGAGCGCGTGCCTCCCGACGCGTGCCTCTCTCTCTCTCTCTCTCCCGGCGCGTGCCTCTGCTGTCTTGTGAGAGAGAGAGAGAGAGGGAGAGACAGAGAGAGAGCGAAAGGCGCGCGTTGGCTATGGAAACGCTCTTTCTTAGATGAACGCTCTACCAGCTCGCAAAGAAGGAGAATGAGCCCTCACCCGCGAGAGACCACATTGGCGCAGGCAGCGTCTCCTAGCGAGTTTCCTGACTGAGAAACACCGACAGCTCGCGTTCGAGAAGCGTTCACCGGCAACCCATATATATATATATACATATATAGGCACTGGATCTTGACTTGCAATGAAGTGCCGGTGGGAGATTTCACTTGTGCATACTTGAACCATAAGAATTCGTAGCGTGCGCGTTAACTAAATTAATCCTGAACTCGGCACGATCTACGGTGAAACTCCACAGCTTCGCCCGCTCATCATCATTCACTCCGTGGATATGCTGTTATTTTAGGGGCGAAGCTCCTTATAGCGGCACCCGTTCGTCCCTCGTCGTAGTAGTGTGTAACCATTCTTAACGCTAGTACCACATCTTGACCTCCAAGGTGGTGCCGGTGGGAGATTTCTCTAGTGCGTTGTTGAACAATAAAAAATTCGCAGCGTGCGCGTTAACTAAAAGCCGAATTCTTCTGTCGCTCATTCCCCATTAGCAGCCCTTGGCATGTTCCAGTAGGAAACGTTAGTAGAAGTAGAAGTGTAAGTGTTAGCTAAAAGCCGACTTCTTCTGTCTCTCATTCCCATTAGCAGCCATTGTTTAACTCCAAGGTAGTGCCTGGTGAGATTTCTCCTGTGCGTGATTAGACAATAAAAATTTTGTTCAAAACGCCGTTGATTGATGAAATAAACCGACGAAAGACGCCAGGCACCCGCTCGCCCTCAGCGCATGCCTCCTGCCCTCGGCGCGTGCTGTCTTGTGATAGAGAGATAGAGAGAGAGAGCGAAAGGGGCGCGTTGACTGTGGAAACGCTCTTTCTTAGATGAACGCTCTACCAGCTCGCAAAGAAGTAGAACGCGCCCTCACCCGCGAGAGGCAACGTTGGCGCAGGTAGCGTCTCCTAGCCAGTTTCTTGATTGAGAAATACCGAATTCTCGCGTTGAAGAACCGTTGACCGGCCACCCATATATATATATATATATATATTTAGGCACTGGTATTGACTTGCAACGAAGTGCCGGTGGGAGATTTCACTTGTGCGTATATTTGAACCATGAGGATTCGTAGCGTACGCGTTAACTCAATTAATCCGGAACTCGGCACGATCTGCGATGAACCTCCCGAGCTTCGCCCACTCGTGATCATTCACTCAGTGGATATGCTGTAATTTTTTTCGTCGTACACAGGCCTCTGGCATTTTTGGCCGCGGCGGTTGCATTTTCGATGGAGGCGAAAATGCCAGAGGCCCGTGTACTGTGAGTTGTCAGTGGACGTTAAAGAACCCCAGGTGGTCTAAATTTCCGGAGCCCTCCACTGCGGCCTTTCTCTCCTCTCTATCTCTTTCACTCCCTTTCCCCTACCCCTACGGACCCTTAGCCGTGCTCCCTACATGGGCTGCAGAAATTAGCGTCCTTTCCTAACCGAACCACAATCCCCAGGAAGCAGTGCTTGTTTCGCTTTATAAGGTTTGCTGAGCACAGTTTGTATTCACCGATAGTCATCAACGCCTCGTGATATTAAATGTGGCGTTCCTCAGGGCAGTATCCTCAGCTTTTGTTTGTTATTTATATAAATGATCTAGTAACCACTGGAATATCACCAAATTAAATAATGTATGTAGCTGACACTAGTATCTTTTAGCAGGAACAGATGCTAATGACACATTAAAACGTGGAAATAATATACTGCACACTCTAAATACTTGTTCTGTGTAAAAGTCATTATTAAACAAATTTTCTAAAAAAATGATCCACGCATCTCGACGAAGTCAATCATGACGAGTGGGCGAAGCTGGGGATCGTTCTGTGTTACCGTAAATCACCCGTGACATTGCCCACTGATGCATATAAATGAGTGACAGCGCGTGTCTATATTTACACGCGCGTTGTAATTTATGCTCCTGGTCTTTCTCAGATTCCTTCGCTCCCACGTCGTAGATCGTACCGAGTTCCGGATTAACTTAGTTAAGGCGCGCGCTGCGAATCCTTATGGTTCAACTACGCCTAAGAGAAATCTCCAACCGGCACTGCATTGCAGGTGAAGATTCAGTGCCTATATATATGGGGTGGCCGGTGAACGGTTGTGCTGCGCGAGCAGTCAGTTTTTGTATGCGAAACAGCTTATGGTTGGGGCTATGTCACTCCCTCCCTCCATCCATCCGCCGTGTGGAGTCCACACCCGCACTGCGCATGCGCATCCTCCTCCCCTTCCTCTCCTTGTCGCATCTCCTCTCCTCTCCGAACGGCGCGCGTTGACTATGGAAACGCTCTTTTTTCGATGAGCTTTACCAGCTCCCAAGGAACGAGAACGCGCCCTCGGCCGCGAAAACCAACGCTCAGGCAGGCAGGGTCTGCTAGCGTCAAACCGATGCAAGCGCGGTGTGACCCCCCCCCCCCCACGTGCTGCTTCGCATCGCCTCATGGTCCCCTTTATCGGGAGATGGTGTAATTTTTTCAATCAAGCTACTTGCTAGCAGACGCTGCCTGCGTCAGCGTTGTCTCTCGCGGGCGAGGGCGCGTTGCCGTTCCTTGCGAGCTGGTAAAGCGTTCATCGAAGAAAGAGGTGTCCATAGTCAACGCGCGCCGTTCGCTCTCGCTCAAGACAGCACATGGAAGAGAGAGATATTTCGCGCCTTGGGAGGCACGCACGCGCCTTGGGCGAGCGCGAGCGTGGCTACGATGCGACAACGGACATGCCTCGACCCTAAAGAGCTTCGCCTCTAAAAGGTATTTTATTCCGCCTGAATCTCGTAGTATGTAAACTTGGTTACGTACCACGCTTAAATCACTATGTTACTGTGATTTATCCCGTACCTAAATCACTGGGAGTAATTTTTCACGAATTTATTCTTTTGGACGACATTTGACTATTTGCACATTAAACTTTCGAAAGCTGTAGGCATGGTGAGCAAGTGTGCACATTTTCTTCCACTCCGTCACAACCCCTAATATATACACCGCCTCGTTAGAACTGTGCTTCCCCTACAATCATCTCGTATGGAGAATTGTTCCAAGAATGCTCTGTCGAAGCTTATTATATTTCATACAAAGGCTCTAATAACGATTGCCAAGCAGGTACATAATTCGCACGCATATCGGTTGTTTACTAAACTAAGCATTTTAAAGTTAGGTAAGTTGAATGAATTTAAGCGACTATGTGCCTTGAAATATGTAATACGCAGAAAAAAACACATCACATGAAAACACCATCAAACGTGCAATAGGGCGCTTCCTAACAATTCTTTTCGCGCACTAACACATGTACCGTGATCGCGCACAAATTATGGTTTTCAGATGACGCAGTATGGCGTCCGGTAAGTTTTAAATACATTTCACTTGACAATTGGGAACTTGCATGCACTGTCGAGCAAGCATCTGTGTGCTTTTTTTGCACAATGCTAATCATCATAGGGCGGTTATCTTCTCTTGGTTACATTTATTGATTGATTTCTGGGGTCTTACGTGCGAAAACGAGCTATGATTGTGAGCGACGCCGCACTGGAGGGCTACGGAAATTTGGACCACCCGGGGTTTTTCTACGTGCTCCGTGTTAGGTTATATTATGCATGAATTTATTATCTTATATATATTCAACAAATATTTACTTGTCCTCGTTTTTGTGTGGACGTCTTATTTATTTTCTCTAACGTACGCGCGATTGTTTACCAACCTTGAATTGCAACTCAAATAATCTTTAAGTGCATGACTCCGTTCTGCTAAAGCGTTCGCTGCTGGTTACTGGAAGGTGGGATCAGGCAAATTTCTCCCATCCCCACCAACATTTCATGCGCAATTTTTTGCACATTTTTCTGGTAAATAAACTTCTGACTTCAAGCACCTCTATGCATGACTAGGACAGGTACCATTGCGGAGAATCAGCGTAACTCTTTCGGGTGAACCTATGTTAGAACGCTTAAGACAATGCTTGTCTTTGCATGAGCCCATCCTTAATCGCAATGCCCGTTTCCTTCATGCAGAAGTGGACAGAGCGGGGTAACTGCAGAATTACACGTCAGATATACGGTACTTTATGAATGGAGATGCGGTAAGCTTACCATTGCATTTCTGCATACATGCTTCGCAGGTATCGAATTTATTTTCCCCGACTCCACAATGGAAATAGTCGTCCATGAAGCAAGACTTATAGAACCAATTGTAGTGCCAACCGGATGCCTCATGAATGCAATTTTGTTTACCTCTATAAAACCAGCAAGGATAGCCAGCTGTACAGAAAGATACAAATGCATTTTCGCAGTGAGAAAACATGGCTTGGAATGAATTTACGAAATATGATGGCGTGCTTTCAAATCACTGCAGATAATGCGCACGTTGCCGGGTGGAAACACTCTCTGCGATGCCACCTTGAGCAGAATTACTTACATTATTACTTTTTATTCTTTATTAACGCGATAGCGTTCAAGAGCTCGTTTCGCAGAAATTCCGGTGTCGGCGTCGTTAGGTGTGAGCGCCAAATATCGTTGTCCGTCAGCGAAATTTGAGGTAGATGCAAAGAAAAAAAGCCTTCGGACCGAGTGGGAATCGCACGTGCGATTCCTACTCCGCTCCAGAGAGCGATGAGCTACGCGCTAGACCACGCCGCACGCATCGCATGACTGATAACGGCGAGCCTCTTATATAAGCAATTTCCCGTTTGTGATACGCACATCGCGGAGGTGCGTCTGGAAGGTGCTTCAGTGTAGCAGAGACGTGGTGGTCTACCGCGAGATGGCGCAAAGTGCCCACGGCGCCTAGGGTGCCTATTAAACGATACTTGTGCAGGGTGATTACAACCATTGGCGACTGAAACGTCATTTTGAATCACAGTGACCTGTTGGGCGTCTGTGTGGTGCCCGTACTTCGTTCGAGACCCAGACGTACGCCACAACCTGTATATGAACGCGAGCGCAGCTGAATACAGAGCTCATGTGGTTCAATATAGCGGGGGTTGTCACCACCCTCTACACAGTAAAGCGCATAGAGGCAGACTAACGGGGCCTAGTTGGAAGCCTCTGCAGAGCGACTAACGGCGCCATGTTTCGCCGCTCCGCATGCATGGAGCAAGCAGGAGAACGCTCGCAATTTGGCTTAAGGGCGTGGTCGCCTGTGCTCGCCAGCGTGCTGGCCTTCATTCAGGCCATGTTGACAAATGACGTCTTTGATAGATTATGTGCTGTCTACAAGTGCCAGGTGAACAGCGCTACCTTCATCGTCGGCCAGTTTGATGGCGCATCAACACTTTGCACTTTGCCCATTACATTGCAGTAATTCACGATATCAACTGCACGATTCAAGACATACAATAACAAGTGTGTTGCCATGGCAATTACGCGGCTAGGCGACTCAAGAGCATGGTAAGATAAACAGCGAGATGAAAATGGGGCCACACACACTTACCACGTTTAACGATTAAGGCGAAGTTTAAGGGTCGCACAACTTTTCTTTGTTCATCAGATACGCCGCAGCGCCCATAGGCGTTATAGCAGGGGGTTACAACATTCTTGAATTAATTCTTCATTGGTGCATATACAGTAAATACATAAATATACACAAATAAATAGATCACACATAAATACATCAGCTTTCACGTTGTTGTTTTGTGGGGTTTTACGTCCCAAAACCAGTTCTGATTATGAGAGACGCCGTAGTGGAGGGCTCCGGAAATTTCGACCACCTGGGGTTCTTTAACGTGCACTGACATCGCACAGCACACGGGCCTCAACATTTCGCCTCCATCGAAATGCAGCCGCCGCGGCCGGGATTCGATCCCGCGACCCTCGGATCAGTAGCCGAGTACCTTAGCCACTAGACCACCGTGGCGAGGCAGCTTTCACGTTGCAGCAGGGTGTTATAGCATAGAATGAAATACATCCTCATTCACACAATTCACTTGTTCTTCAGATGGCCTGTTCCACTGTCTAATACTCCTAAGGAAAAATGAGTTGCCATACATGTTCGTTTTAGCTGCATATTGAAGAATTTTGCAAGTATGATCAAAGCGCTCCGGAAGTGTGATGAGGTTTCTCTAGGGAAATTTTCCTATTAATACCAGTTTTATTACAGTAAATCAAGTAAAAAAATTAATCTGTTTATATGGACGATCAGAAACATTCGCATCCAAGTTCTGCCTTCATTGCAGTGCCGCTCTGGCTCCTTCCGTACCGTCCTAAGACGAACCTGGCGGCACATTGTGTATTTTTCAAGAGCAGAAATGTAGCAGAAATATGGGATAGAGCAGAAATATGGGACCTCGATGGAGTCCCACACGACACAACCCTATTATAATATTAGTCTAAGACGCATAGTCTGTGCTATACGTCTTAAATTTTCTCTGAATAAAGTTTCTCTTAAAGTTTCTCTGAATAAAATCTAACCTTAACCAGATTTGGCTACGAGAGCGTTTATGTAACGTTTCCAAAACATTCAGACTCAGACGGTACTTAGACGTAGTTGCTCCGTATGGTCTAACGTCCCAAAACCAGCTCTGATTATGAGAGACGTCGTAGTGGAGGTCTTCGGGAAATTTTAACCACCTGGGGCTCTTTAACGTTCACAAACATCGTACAGCACACGGGCCTCAACATTTCGCCTCCATGGAAATGCAGCCGCTGCCGCCGGCTGGGATTGTAGTTATGCATAGTATCTTAGTATCTTTTTCAGTAGTACAATCTTCAGGTGGTACCCTGACTGTAATGGTTTCTCTCTCTTAGCAAAGGAAAGATGTATGTACGTTGCAGAATTCAAATTCATTTCTCATTTCGTGGACCAGTTTTGAATGAGCGATAAATCATTCTGAAGTTCTAATACAATCGTTTCGTGCACAACACAGTCACCCGCAAACAACCGTATAGAAGATGAATTCCTACAGTGTTACCATTAAGATAAATAAAGAAAAATAGAGGGCCTAAAACGGAGCTCTGTTGGACTCCTGATGTGAGATCAACATAGTAGGAGCATCTTCCATTCAGTACAACACATTGTGTTCGTTGTGAAAGGTAACACACAATTTATTTAAAAATATATGCTTATTATATATCTAGCTAGCCTATATCGATGGCATAAATCTCATGGGCAACACCGAGAACGATTTTCTGCGGCGTTATGCAACAACCGCTTCCAGAACGCTTAAATCCTGCCTGCACTAACTAGGGTAGGGCATAAAAGAAGCTGTTATTCAAAGACAGCGCCTTCTCGTCCGTGGACTTAACTGTTGGTCAGGCCCTTTTAACTGCGCTTAACATTTATGGATGGCGTGTTAAGCAAAAACACAGGGGAAATTCACGGTGTATAATTAAAGTGCGTACAACAAACAGTGTATGAATGCAAGTTTAGTAGCGGTTACTATTAACAGCTTGCAAAAACCTTTACTCGCAGATGACACCTTGAGTGGCATTGCAACGCCACCGAGCTACCTGTTTGCAATAGGACACCTTTACTCAACATGACACCTTCCGTCTTACGTCTTCAAGGCCTTTTTGGAGGCAACGCGAACCTTGCAATCCTGAGCACGATAAAAATGGGCAATCTACCAGTCAACCGCGCGAGCCTGGTCGGCGTCTACAGGTTCATTCAAAACGCTTTTTTCACCAATGTCTACGGAATAGCCCGTAAGCAAAATCGTTGTTTATGCTCCTAAATCTTAATTTTTAATTTAAACAGGAGCTGGGGCCACTTTACCCATTTTATTTGCCACTTGCGCGAATACACTAGTAAAGGGCCCGTTTATTAGTACCAGTAAGTAAAAACAAAATAGTTTTGTTTTCCGCTAGCGCGACAATACGACAATACTTCCACTCCCGGAGAGGCCAAATGAATGAGAGCTGTCACCTTACCTTCTTGTTGACCTCCAATGTCTGGAATATATCCTTTTAATTCTACAAAACCAAGAAAGCATATTTGACTGCAGGCGAAGACAACGTTTTACAAAGAAAAACCAAACGTTTGCTAATGTCTCATAATTTTCTCTTGACCCTTTGAACGCCACATGATGAGGTCGCAAACAAACGCGTAAGTGATTTTTGCAGTTCACGAAGGCCATCTAAATCATTCTTCATAAGACATTTAAATGACTAAGCATGCTCTTTCCTATCAAATTTCAAACCTCTTAGGTGGAAAAGCTCTACATTTTTTATTGCAGTGTTTTACAATTGTCAACCATCTGTTCATCTTCTGTTCAATTTATTTATGATAAAAATGTTACACAACATTTTCTTAGTGCCAGAACGCACAAAAAATGCTTCCCTGCGACAAAAGCAGCCAGTTGTAAGCATTTATAGATGTGTTCCGAATAAAAGTTATAATTGCTACGTTTCCCCTGACAACAACGGATTACGCGAGTGAAAGAAACTCGGATGCATGGCGCAACATTTGGGCGAACAATAACCCATTATTCGCATTTAGCAATTTTGAAAAATTTTTAATGAAAGCATTTAAGGCGTGAAAGCTTCTCTGGGAATTTTCAGACGGATGTCTAAAGATACGCGATGCGTTACTTCAGTGTGATGCTGGTTGAGCCAATTAGTGCGTGCTCTTCTGCGCACGACATGCTTTAGAGAGTGCTTGCTATGCATTGCGTCCTTCCCTGCATTGTTGCACTCGGACGATTTGGGCACAGCGCATTTCAGTGTGCTTGTAGCATTCGTTACTGCGTGGAAGAACTCCACAGAACGCGCTTCCCTCGGCCACTGAAAACACATGGAGTTCACAAATAGGTCTTCCAAAAGGAAAACTGAATGCTGCTGTGAACATCTAACGGACTCTCGCGTGTTGAAACTACCTGAAAGAACCTTTCGATCATTTCGTCCTGTTGTGGCAGCTTTCGCAAGTTTTCGCTTCAGAGTAGAATGGTCTGTCTAGTAGGAGTTCCCGAGTAATCATGCGAGGCTCCTGACATTTCTGTTTTCGGTATCGGTATCCGGCTACACTCGCAACCACCGTCGTTCCGTTTATAATTTCCTTTACAATAGCCAGGAAATTCTCTCGTAAGTGTGAATATCATTCGAGCAACTTAAGCACGTCAATGTTGCTATGTTCAGTACCACGTCGCTCCGATTATTTAAACTTACTACATAATTACCTTTGTAACATCATGCTTCCGTTTACACCCTACGACGTTGTCGGGCTAGTTTTCATTTTGCGCTCAAAACTTTCAGAGTTCTTAGAAGTACTTCTTGAAGGGCTCAATGGTGAAACATTTCTACAAAAAGGCGCAAAATTCCCACGGCACAAAATCAAGGCAGAAAACAGGACGAGCGCCTCGTGTCCTGTCTTCTGTCTTGCTTTTGTTGTGTCGAAATTTGAGCCCTTTTGTAGGAATCCTTTTAGACTATCAACCAACTCGCGCATGAAAGCATCCTGATGTCACTGTAAGTACGTCGTGGTAATCCCACTAATGTGCCTGCCCTTACATAAATGCCATATCGTAATTGCGCAAATCGCCCACATTGCTCAAATCGTGATAGAGGCACATATGGCTATAAAAGACTTGCACGAGTAATGTGATGTACGATTCTGATACATATTGGGAAAATATGGCCACATTCGGACAAGCGCCATGTATAGCTAGACATGTGTACATGGCCTTATATGCATACCTGGCTATATGTGGCACATGTGGCCGTATTTGCTCAATAAGTGTCAGAATCATACATGGTATTCTTCGTGTAGGTCTTTTAATGCCGTATATGCGTCTATCATGATTAGGACAAATACGACCATATACGGACATGTGCCATATATAGCCATATATGCCCAATTCCTGATACCGCTATATATGGAATTTTCGTAAGGGTGTTAACCTTTCGAGAGGAGTGCCTAGAAAGGTTCGCCAACACAACGGATTTGTGTGGTGCGACACCATGCCGAACCACGTCTGCGGGAGATGTGTAGCCGCCTTCGCTTACCATCGTTGCAACTGCATGGGTCACTACGTTCTGCCCTGCGCCTTCTGCTTGACCATGGCGAACTGCTAGAAGAGGAGGAGCAGTGAGAGCTCGTAATTCTTAGCTGAATTAACTGAAATTAGTTGGTTCTCTTTCGACCAATCGACAGTGCATGTCACTTATGAGAGCAACAGTGACATCAGGAATCGCGCGACCTACTTAAACGGTCAGAGGGCCAGGCGAGGTTGTTATTCAGGTTTTGTGGTGCACCCATGTGTTGTATCGCTCGAAGGCACAGTTAATGGTGACGACATTCTGCTTTCAATTCGCGTATTTGCTTGAAACGTTTAAACATATTAACTGATTTGATTGATTTTGTTGGATTTAATGTCCCAAAACCAGGTCTGATTATGAGAGGCGCCGTAATTGAGATCTCCGGAAATTCCGACCACCTGGCGTTCTTTAACGTGCACTGACATCGCACAGCACACGGGCCACAACATTTCGGCTTCATCCAAATGCAGCCGCCGTGGCCGCGATTTGATCCTGCGGCCTTCGGATCAGCAGCCGAGTGCAGTAACCACTATACCACCGTGGCGGGGCGTTTAAACATATATTGTGGGCTAGTTTACACGACCTTCGTGTTATCTGCGTGCACGGAATGTTCATGGTGTGCCGAATGATTTACTCACCTTTCTTTTCAGTGCACTGGTCCACCACCTATGGAGAGAATAAGAGGAATTTATATTGATGCAACGATTGAGACGTCATTGAAAAATATTCGGTGGCATTTTCAGACTACTGTGGCTGTTTGTAGCGACAGTTGTATTTGTTCTACTTGGGCCTTCCGCAAGAAATCATGGTGAGGCCAAATATTCTAGCAGGAGTACGAAAGAAACAACAACGCTTTGCTAATTCGAGAAGTTAGATCACAACAACAGTATAACAAGTTTCAAGGAGATGCACCATTGATTAGGCAAGCTGGTGAATTCTCTACAAGAGAATGCTATGCTACCTTCTTCTCTGTGTGCATGTGTGAAATTAGTCAGCGATAAGCGTTTCCCTCTACACAAAATATACTAAAATGCGGGGGCGAATAGGCTTGTCAGGTTGTACTCTTAATATGTCATCTCTTCCAGATAAGAAATGCTAACATGGGCAGCTAGTGTCTGCCATCTACGTCTGATGGTTATTTTGAAAGAACCTTCATGTGAATGTAGGCCATTTACTTCGTGGAAAAGTCGGATTGGGCATTTAGGAATATGAAAGCTGCTCCTGTTTTATGATGATGATGATTATGATGATGATGATGGCCTAACTGTAAAGGGCGCACTGCCTGCTTATGCTGAAGTTACTGGCGAATGACTTTTCGACGCCTTGCAGTAGCTTTCGAGTTCTTGTCACTACAGGAATGATAGAAAATGCAGGCCTGCCTTTATTGACAACTTGGTGCTTACAATACCGACCTCCAAATGTGCAAAATTTCAGCTTTGGACATCAGACTATTTCTGGCAGCACATAGTTCATCGAAAGTGGATATATCAAAAGCCGTAGCTTGTTCAAAGCATTTTGTCACATATTTACACATGCTCGCGGAACTGACAAGATTTGCTTCAACTTCATATTCGTCTTCATTTACAGCACGGCAACACTTCTGATAAATCTGCGCAGTTTGATTGATGTAGAAATCCAGCCACAGCATGTTAGCACATTTAACGCACCTTTGAAAAAACTAGTTTTGGATGAACTACCGTAGAACGGCCTTAGTCATCCCAAACACGGCACGTTATTGCGACTGTTCCTTCCCGCTATTTTGGCGCCACCATATTTATTACAAGACAACACCCTCCGAGTGTTTAGTCACATAAATCTGCATAAGAACGCAAGTGGCTACGTTTTCTTCGGACCAACCATGAGCGAATTTGATAACACTCGCATTATCTATGGTCAATGCTTTATGGAGTACCAGCTGTGGGGCACGAGGATATTGAAACCATTTCCGTAGGAGAAACGTATTCGAATCTTCCAATACTGCACGCCGCAGAAATTGAGTTGCAACACTACAATACGGCATACAGAGAGAGCTAATATAAAGTGGTGTAGCTTATTTTAGCAAATATAAACGAGGCACGAGGCGGCTGCTGAAGAGTGACGACAAAGGCAGAGTAGCTCACTTCCCACTGTACTGGTTGGAAAATTATGAATGTCGGGACATAAATGACGAAGATAGTAAATATTATCGCTGGAAAATGCCTGCAGTGCCCCTTAGGAGGGAAACAATAATCCTGATAGAAAATTCTGCAGAGATATAATTTTACTGGTGAGACTTCGACTCTTGTTTATGTCTGCATGAACGTGCTTATACTAACTTCGTTTTGGTAGGTGTTGTGGTGCGTTGTAAGGATCGCTATAATTTTAGATATCCGAACGGTTATTCAGGATGCACACATTGAGAAGAGTATACGCTTCATGTCGGAGGCACATTCAAAGTTAACTTCACCTATTTGTTGCAGTGTTTATTCGGTAAGTAAACGATCATTTCATGAAAGCTCAATTTGCTGTATTTGAATCGGCATAAGGTGTCGCACCTTAATTTACCGCAGAGGACGTCTACTCGTCGCTAGAGAATGCCAATAATGTCTACGTTGCCTGTAGTCTTCCTACTTAAATTTGCAGCAGCCAGTGTTGAAGGGTAAGGGTCTGCGGCAGTCGCAGATAATAGCAGAAACCGCGATTCTCGACGAGGGATGCTTCGATTTATAGCAATCACTAAATGGAAAGCATTTACTTTGTTCTTCTTCCAGCGTCCTAAATTATGAAAAAGCCGAGTCTGTAATACGGTCATATAGCCGCAGTAGCAATCAGCAGGAGCAATTCTTAATATTTTTCGCGCACTCAGTTATTCAAAGGCAGTAATAAGACATAACAGTGCAGATCTAGGCGCTTTCGTATCTTCTGTGTGTTCCTCCATATGGTAGAGCTCGGGAGATTCGCTGCCCTATGACGACGTAGTGAGTATGTTTAACACGCTCACTCGAACCACCATTGTCTCTATGTGCGAAATTAATCTGAAGGGTGAAATAGCGTCTGTCTAACTAGAAAAGCATTCGCATAAAAGGCGTCTAATCTACAGCGCTAAAGACGCATACAAGGGAGTGCCTATTAGATGTACATATATTTACACATTGCACAGCACTGCGCGCTCCTTAGTCCATGCTACTTCCCGACAATCCGCGCATGCTCTCAACATGACCTAAGCCTCACGTCTCGGACTCATAAATGCATACACTTATTTGGTCTTGCTATTCTCCGCGGTATTAGCTCCAGGGCTCAGGTACGTAGTCGAGCTGAGTACAAAGCGAAAAGTCCGCCGTTTACATATGAAATTTAGTTAACCTTTGGCGTGCATTGGCGTTCCAGCTGCTTCGGAAGAATTGTAATTTAGCCCACTTGTTATTCACTGCTGGACATTCTTTCTGAGCTTGTCATCACGCATGTCGGCGTCTAGCCCTTCTGCAGTGGTAAAACTGTCGAAGAGTAAATTCCAGCCGCTGATAAGTTAAAGCGGTTTATAAATGACACAAATGTTGTTATATTCTGGTTGATTCCGAGAAAGAAAATATGTTTCCGAAGACGAAGCTATGGCACCATCAAGCACAGTTGCGAACAGAAAAGTGCTTACGGTATGTACTTTCGCTAAACCTCCTCCATCTCTCCACCATCATGCCCTTCAGCCCTGCTATCCTTTACCAGTCACCAAACATCCCGAAAATCATTTCAGACTCCGGTGCAATGGACGTGAACACGAGGTCAGTAGAGGATCGAGAAAGCTTCCACTTTGAACAGCTCCGTTGGACCACTACTTCACGTGTGCATGGCCATTTGTACGCCCGCGGGTACGGAGAAGGGGCACCTGTGGCGGACTTTGCTTCTTCCGGCGCATCACGACTTGGGGACATCAACTACTAGTGGACAGGCTACTAAACAGGTGAAAGAACGGGGTCGAACGAATGAGGAGCTTTCTCTAAAGCCAGTACTTATAAACTACACTGCGTTGTCAACTCTGCTCAATAGTGCCACAAGGCAATTTCGCTTTGCCTTAGCTAGAAATAACTTTGCGAACAACAGCTGTCTAAAATACAAGTTCTCCTAGCACGTTCCATTCATTTAGCGTAAGCCATTCGTGACAGTTGTCCTTTTAAATCCGTGTCCGCCGCGTCGTACATGATCAATTTACTTTCTCTCTCATTAGTGACTACCCCATCAGATTCACACGATTGACTCGCTCTTCAGCCAATGCCCACAATAGCGGCGCCCACGGGCGTTCAAAAGAGTGCAAACTCCAGTCAGTATATGCACCCAGCTGGCACAAAAGCAGCTTTTGGTGCGTCCGTTTTTATGTACGAACACTGCCCCCTCAAGTAGGCACACAGCAGAGGATGGCCTACATTGAACCCCGTAGTATATTTTGCATAGGGAATTGATTGCTTTTAATCTTCGCTATACAATTAGGCCGGTTGCTGGAGATGTGAAATTGTGGGCCCCAGAGCGTAACGTGCGCAGAAGCGCGCATGCCCCACCCCGCGTCGATTCCCCATTTAGAAGTATTATGTCATGTTTTCCGAGCGTTCGTGCTCCCGTGATTGGTTGACAGCGTATACTTTTACTGTCCCCTCTTATTATAGTATCAGCGACGCTTGTCAGTATGGCAACTGCAGTTTCAGTGTTCACTTGTGAGTTGTGAATTAGGGTATGGGTTCAAGCTGCAATATGTGTAGTGTAGTATGCTTTGCGGCGACTGATTTGTTGACACGCACCGTCGCTTTTGTTACATCTGATGGTATATGTATGCCATGTTAAGTTTTCAGGCCTCTAATGTGATCCTTGTAGGCGAGAATTCTCTGTTTTCATCGCGTGGTGATAGAATACGCATATATAGAAACTGCGTCCTCGTGGTCACCATAGTAACATCACTGAAACCTCCACTTTCCACTATTGGCGCGTATACACCCAAAGAACTGAGGATCCACGTTTTCAGCTGTTTGCAGTGCTATTAAGGAAATGCTGTATCTACAAGTGAACAAAAGTAGGCGGCCCAGTACACAATACCTTGTAAATAAAGTCACTCACCCAGTGTCGATGCGAAGAAAACGTGCAGGATTAATATCTTTTTGAGCATAATAAAATTTACTTGACCAGAGAGCTTGCGGTGTTCTGAAGACAGAAGGAGCATCTCACATATTTTCTTTAAGCATGTATGGTCAGCCACGTCGAAAGAGCCACCCGCAAGCGCAGCGACGCCTGTGCGTGCATATATATCTATACACCTTAGTATCTACGTACAAAATGCACATGTGATATTTGCGCGCTCGGCATGAAGATAATAACATGGTTAACAATAATAACTTCATATATTCGCAGCGTGTCGTAGCCTTCGTGCTTCATCGGTCATTAAACACGCCTTGAGAAACAACCAGTGACTCCGGTGACATTTTATAAACAAGTAGTTGGCGCACACATTGGCTGGCCTATTTCTTAAAATGCTTTTTTTTTTTTACGTTCTGCAAATGACCGTCATTGAGTCCATCGGTATTGCTGCATTAGGGCGGAGAAGTCGTTGGCCTTTCTCGAGGGCATTGTAATTAATGCCTGTTTTCCGGCTGTAGGCCAAGGGTGAATAATCGTACTTTACAGTACAGACCTATGGGGCTCTGAGGTCAAGTTCAATAAATTTGCATTATTTAAACAAACGACAGCCGTATCAAAGTTTCGAGCTGGGAGACCAGCTAAATGTTTCTGACCAGCTCACTGACTGACCAGCTCCGGAAATTCTGACCAGCTGAATGTTTTCATCTGGGCAGAATTTTCAGTGCCTTCCACTAGGGCGTCTCTCATAATCAGCTTGTGGTTTTAAGACGTCAAACCTCACAAATCCATCCATCATCAACCCTTCCCGGCGTAGTCAACGCTATAGTCGTCACGCCGAAACTCGCAGGAAAATGCAATGCCCTGTGCCTTTCAAAATAATAATGTTGCCGGCGCTGGGATTTCAACTTGGGGGACTATCATGTGAAGCCCGGTGTCTGAACCAAGGGACTACATAGCCACGCTTGAGAGAAGTATGCTTATCTGAAACGTACAAATCCGTGTGGCCCACCCCCATCTTAGACGAGTGGTTACAAGCCACACATAGGAGGAAAAAAAGGAAAAATTCGCACATGATTCATACCGTCTTCAGATATGCATGCTGCTACGAGCCCCACCTTATTCAATTCCGTCAATGTCTCCCTCGCGAATGAAAATGCAACAAATTTTTTAGCATATATGGATCGATTTGCGGTCCGCTTTATCATATGTAGGGTTCAGGTGTGTGCCATGCGGACTACTCCACCTACACGGCCGTTGTGACTTTCGTCCCTAAATGTGGTCTATTGGCGCTGCAGCGCAAAGCGCTACCATGATAGGGACGTCCAGATCACACTATCCTGTCCGCACGTCCACTCCACTCGCGTGGGGCCATCACCTTGTATCTCCGCCCCTCTACACTAGAGAGCCTCACCCACATCTGGGCTAAACAATACTTCGCTCTGCACCCGAGCGATGAATTTGCATAGCCATTTCATCCTTTGCTTGAACAAAAGATCAGAAATTGGTAGGGCATAACTTTCCCAACTTCTTTGGAGCCGTGCTGGAAGTTCATGCAATCACGCCAGAGAAACGACGCCACGAAGGCGCCTTTGTAATCGCCCTACAGTTTTATGTGCCAACTTGTGGCCCAATGCTCCCTGAGCGCAAGCTGAACTTAGTGCAAGCGGGACCTCACAAGTACTTTACACACAGCGATACACTTGACCGTTGCCACGATATTAGGCTCCGATACATCTTATTACCTAAGTACCTTCCACGGTACACTATGAACTCAAGCAGATGGTTCCCATTCGTCTGGAGACCTGTTGACTCAACTGACTTGAATACCATTCTGGAGAGGAAATGCTGATTACAACGATGGAAACTGGTGCACCACAATGACCAATTAAATGGCGAGTTTTGTTTCAAGGAGACATGGATTGGTATTTCGCTTAACCTGCTCCTATGGTGCCTCCCTCCATCAGCTCAACTGGCACGAAAGGCCTTGACTACTTCAGTCTTGAGCAGGTGCTCTCGGACTGCATCTGCATACGGTCTTCTTGAACACAGCCACCCCTCATGGCAGTGCCGGCTCTTACGCTGCACGCTTATGCCAACGCCGAATTCTCTGCGGTACGATTTCCTTAACATTATGGCGTTCAACCACTCAGTCAATCTCGGCGCAGCTATCCGCATCAAAAAATAACAAAAATGCAGCCTCGCAATGAACTGAAGAACCCGCAGAAGCAATCTTTCTAGCTGCACTGCCGCTTTGCAAGACCAGCCAGCTGCTGGAATTAGCGTGACCCTGAATTCCAAGTGCGCTGGTTTGATGCCACACGGTTGCATTCAGCATCCTTCACCAATGCAACGTTCGGTTTTTCTTGAGCGGACCTGCTAATTGTGGTTGCAAGGGCACCGATACCGCATGATGGCTTTCTACAGCTTTCGCCTTGGCTGGATTTTGTCGAAGCACACACGCGCACTTCGAGCCGTAAAGAGAAATTGCGTTGCCCCAAACGAGCTCACGTCAGTGATTATATCTGTTGTGAATAAAAACGGAATATTTCAGTCATAATCATGACCTGCCATCCATGCTAGGTACCCTTGGCAAACAGGACTGAATTGTATTTATTAGGGCAGAAAAACAGAAAAGCGGTTTTATACATGACAAGCGTTTGGATCCCTACCATAAAGCTAGTCTGGATCCGTGCATAAAAGATAACACTCATATATATGTACACAATACAAATTTTAGCAGTTATCTGTTTAATAAACAGGTAGCTTGCATATTGGGTTGTATATACGGTTCAACATTACTACAGACCTTTGAAATGTTCTTAAAATGTAATATTCCCATGTTGCCACCATAAAACTGGCGGCATGTGACACGAAGAATACTATGAGAGCTCTCATTATGATTAGTAGAGTTCAAGGTACAGTCTGACTGCATTGTTCGCGAAAAAATAAAGTACTTCTGTCCAGGCATCCGAACCTGGAATAACGTGCCTTGCATGAAATATCCAAACATTTGCTGTCAGGAAAGCGCCATTTATCTCTTTCTACTTTAACAGAACAGGGTTGGGAAAATGTCATACTGATCACTATCCTCGGATAGTTCAAGCTCTCTCTTCTTGCAAGGAGTCAGAGACCTGTAGTACCACATATCTATTTCTGCAAACTCCTCTAAAATCTTAACTACCGCATGTCTAATTATTATCAAAGGGATAACATCCTAGATGATTTCCTAGACTATGACATTATGCAAACATATTTCGTTGACATTATTTAGGCATGAAGAATGTAATACGGAGCGCATAGTGTTTCGTAATTATCTTAACTACCGCATGTCTAATTATTATCAAAGGGATAACATCCTAGATGATTTCCTAGACGATGACATTATGCAAACATATTTCGTTCACATTATCTAGGCATGAAGAATGTAATACGGAGCGCATAGTGTTTCGTAATTATTGGCGATTTCAACCAGCTCTATCCTGTGGTCCATGCTGAAAAAGAACCACAACAACCCAACAGTATTTGACGTGAAAGTAAGTGGTTCACTTCAGAGACGTAGCAGATACGTGTAACGTGGAAATTTGCAGTCTTTGTTCGGTTGTAAATTATTGCTTGTGAGCAAAAGCAACTGCGCTTCGGAAGGCAGCGTACTACACTCTTTCATTGTTCGGAAGAAGAAATCGGTTGTCTTCGCAAGGGGCTGCCATCTAATAAACGCATAAAGAAACTAAATCTTGAGAAACAATTCTACAACGCAAAGTTTTTCGAGGATTTTCACCACGGGCGGGTTCTCGGGAGACAGAAGCTCGTCATAAGCAACACGAAGGCTTCACACGTATCTTGCCTCTCCGCGGAAGAAAGATAACTATTAGAGATGAAAAGATGGTCAAGAGCCGCAGTATGACTTGACCTTTCCACGGTATGCATAAATGTCGTCAAGTGAGAATATTCGGAAATAAATTGGTGCAACAATAACAAAAAATACCTCAGCTAAATTTCGTTTTCGTATGAACGCGTGGCCTGCGCCTGTGGGGAATATGCACTGCAGGTAAGGTTGGATTGCGAGAAACGAGGAATCGTTACCGCTGGCTGCCAGTCAATGTGGAACGGAAAAAAATATATTCATTAGCTTCGCTAAACGCCGTGCCGTATAGATGGTCAGCAAGAATTTAGATGCGTACAAAAGTGACCATACGCTACGCCATTACTTAAAGCGGGCCTACTAAAGAAAACTGACCTCCCGGAGAATGCCGATATACAAGGGTGCTTAAGGCACACAATTCGAAATGCGGAAAATGCATCTCTCTTTGAATAACACGAGATTGCACTTCCCCTTGATGTGAAGAGCATATAGCCACAACATTATCTTGTTACGAGTGCACACTAGCATTGAACGTATAAAAAAGTTCGACGATCCTTAAGCACATTCTTAGGAGATGACAACGCGAAAGCGTTTGTTTTGGCTAGGTTGTCGTTGCGGAGGAGTGCAGCGAACTGCAGTGTTGCAGAGCTGTGTTATAAAGAATGAGGCAATATGGGTGGCCGGATTATGTTTGTTTACATTATTTCCTGACATCAGAGTGGTGTCGACACTTCACATGTCCTCTTCTATTTCGTCGTCCAGGCAGTATTGCAGATATGCCCAAGGCTGGTCTCGGGCATATCGAAGTAGTACGACCGCAGCGGCGGTTTGGGTGGTGTCAATAGACATTCGCCGGCGTCGTCAGCTTTTTTTTTTCCGGTGTCCTCATACTTGGGCCGTGATACATAGACACTATCATTGCCTTGTGATCCGAGGGTGAAAGCATACATCACATCTCGCACAATGTATGGGTCGGTGGTGAATGCGAGGTCGATGCACTTGCATCTCAACGTCGTGATGGCCTCACTGGGCGTCTTCAATTCGAGATTGAACCCGGCACGCATAGCGGGGAGGAACGATGGGCTAGCTGGCGCGTTCGCGCTCCGAGTGTTGCCAGTGTTCCTATGGTGACGCCACGCAGCTCCGCGCGCGCTTTCGCTAACCCGACGAAGAAACGCGGCGATGCAGCGGCACGCCCTTGCACGGCCGTACTCCACTCTCCTCACCTCCGCGCTCGGAGCAACCTAGCCAACCTAGCCAAGAAACGATTTCGCGTTAACACAACGAAAATAATTATTGACTCCACAAGGGGTAATCAAGCAGGGTGACAGCACTTCTAGAGCACAAATAGAGCACAATTTGTCGGGAGACAAAAGGCGGCAGCTTCATATTCTTCTGACAAGTGAGAGAACGAAGTCGACCACTGTGCCCCACCATGGAGGCTTAGTGGAAATGGAACTCGGCGATTGATACAATGTTCGCCGGAGCGAATGCCCACCAACGAGGCTGCATTCTCCCGGTAGGGAAATCTTGAGGCCGTGTACTGTGCGATGCCAGTGCACGTAAAAAAAAAACATATGGTCGGAACTTCCGGACCCTTCCCCACGACGTTTCTCATAATTATATCGTACACTCGACACGGAAAACTCCAAGCAATCACCGAAGTGGACGGCTGCGGTGCACGTAGTTCCTGGGATAGACAGCTGGCGAAACGGATGTCCAGAAGAATGCAGCAAACACAGGAAACGACCACCGCCCGATCTGCCTGGTCACCTCTGCGAGCAATGGAGTGCAGCAGACGAACAAAGGAGAGCGGCTGCGTCGGCTTTACCGCAAGTCGCAAAGAAAAAGCCATAAGTCCCGCAGACAAGCATTCTGATGTCGCGACACAGTAGGCCACAATGTCATCTCGGTCAAGGAAAAGAGCGCCGGTGACGCCACGATGGCGAAGTCGCCGCAGAAGCGGGCTGCAGCCGAAGTGTCAAAGATGACGACGAGAAGAATGTCCAACAGATGGACCACAAAGACAAGAAAGAAAATGCCGAGTCTGAGGACAAGTACGAGGAGGGTGCCGATGAAGACGATAGCTTTGATGACGATGATGTTGATGTAGTTCAGGATGGTAAGGACCATGATAAGGAAAGGGACGACCCCAAGAGATATGACAGCCTTGAGGACGATGATGAGGATGATGCATAAAGCAGCTAGTAGTGGGACGATTGCAACGCAGACGACGGCCCGGAGGTTCGGACGGTAAGGACCACGGTCCGGAGGTATGTTTACTCTTGGCCGGCACCTTCCACGTCCCGATGCGGCTTCTCACAACCTCCCACATGTTGCTCATCGGAGGTGGCCGGCCGGCGTCACCGCAGTCGGTTCCATAAGTGAGCGACAACACCCAGTGGCTGTCTGCTGGGTGCACTACAAGGAGAGAGGTTGGCAATGGCGATCGGTTGTACTTAGCACAAGGGCTCCGTTTAGGTCCCGCGTGTTCCTGCAAGAACTTGAGTGGTTTAGGACCACGGGACCCAACAAGACTTTATGCCCGGCTCTGCGCTACCTGACCTCGTTCGCCACCTCGCTCGGTGCCCCAGCTTTCGAGGCTGGGGCACCGAGCGAGCGAGCTTTCGAGGCTGGGGCACCGCTGGTGGGGGCATCGATCATTGTGCGGGCTGTTGTGGACCAGTGCCATCACAACCACCGCGGGAGGGAGAGTGTGGGGATTGCCAACCGCCCTCCTAGAGACTACAACGAAAGGGAAGGGGTCAAGGGGTCGTTTTTTTATTTGTTAGAAACAACTTAATGAGCAAACAGATAATGAAGCGGTGGAAAGCATAGGGGAAGGTAATTGTAGTGTTGTAATTGTGGAGTAAGTAGAAAGGAATTAAAGTGGACGAAAAGACAAACCTGCCTTCGGTAGGAACCGAACCCACGACCTTCGGATGACGCGTCCGATACTCTACCGCGGAGCTATGAAGGGGGTCCTCCCCCGTCCACGTTGGTGGACGGGGGCACGATAAAAAAAGACCCTCAATCTCTTGTAGTTTGACTGGTAATCCGATTAATGCCAGATTATACAGCATCGGCGATATCACGGGTCCCTGTGGTGTGCCTGTGCTGCCCATATAAATACCTTCCGTGACGAGGTCCGCCTCGTTGATATTCGCGTATCTTCCAGTTAGAAAGTCACGAACATAATCGCATGTTCTCCTTTCCAAGCCCAGTTCTTCAAGGTTTCTGAGCACCAGTTGCGTTTGTTACACGGCAAAAAGCTTTCTCTAATTCTAGGCCGAGAATGGCTCTAGTGGATTTGCATGGGTTGTCATGTCCGTGATGTTGTTCCTAAGCTACAGCATCGCATCTTGTGTGAAGAGATTCCTTCTGAAAACCAGCATAGTGGAATGTAGCAAGCTCCTGCTCTCTAGAGAGTTCGTCAGCCTCGCTAGGACCGCATGCTCCATAAGCTTTCTAGCGCAAGACGTAAGAGATAAAGGTCTCAGATTCTCGACCAGCAACGGCTTGCCTGGCATAGGTTGTCGTGTGCCTCCTTCCATTGTTGTGACATTTGGCCGGTTTTCCAGCAGTCATTGGTATATTCAATTTTGTGATAGAACTCATCGTTTAGGTACCTTAGTGCCTTATTCGTGACTCCGCCTGGTGCAGGTGGGAATTTAGTATTGAGTTTATGCAAGGCTGCCCTTACTTCTGCTTCACTAATTTCCTTGTGAAGTTCGTCGTTGGCTAGTCCTGTAGAGTCTGGGTGTATAAGCGGTCTTGCCTGAGAGATACTTCTTTGTCACATCTCGCAGGAAGTCCTCTTCTAAACCTTTAAAGCCATAAATCACCTTGGCAACACTTTTTTCTATACCACCTTAGTCTCATCTGGTTTGAACAGATACCCGAGAAGGTTCCATGTCATTGCAAGCCCTAACTTACTCCGTGTTGCTACATGTCTCCTCCAATTGCTGCGTACTCAGCTGATACGCATGCTGGTCGATTTCTCTGCTTGGTCTCGCTCTCCTCTTTGATTTGCGAGTTGTGCGAAATATGTTTTCTAACGCCATTATCATTCTAACGCCTTTGTCACAAAAGAACGTTCTACAAGCATTAGGCAGTGTACTTTCCTAGGATTTCTTGTGGCCCTTTCTGTGTTGTTTGTGTATACAGAACCACACGACTATTTGAGTACGCTAGATCTTGTGATTATTTGGGCAAACAAAGAATAATGATCGTGGCACATACTAAACAAATGAGGGCCTTGCAAAGCAGACGCTCTATAAGGCTATAAGGGCACATTGAACAATAAATGGCGATTTGTTGTTGAACAAATGTAATATTAAACGGCAGTTGCATGAGGCCTATTTCCATCGTAAGAACCCTGGTTTCTAACACGTGTGCCACATTTTGCGCACTATCGAACACATATGTGTACTAATGAACGCATGTGTTAACATTCCGCGGAAGCGCGACATGGAACTTCATTCAGTGAGCGAATTGGTTATTCACTTCTACGTGAGGTTTTATATTGAACGAAAAAGGCACTGAGTGTTGTCATAGGATCCTGCTATTAGGGTGAACGAAGGACCTGCACACATTGTCTTTAAAGAAATTTAATATTACGAACTATATTCTGTCCTACTTATTTTAGTATGACACTAAAGAGTTCGCGCGTTCAGTGCCATTCGTGATATGTCTCGTCTCTCCAAGGAAAGTTATTCGTACGAAGAAACCAGGTATAAAGAACACAAGCGCTGACACTTAGCCAATGAATAATTTCTGGCGTTTTACTGACGGGAACTAGAATATGATTGTCATCATAGGTACTTCTGAGTTATCTTTAGGCGCCTGGGGTTATTAACGTGCATCTAAATCCAAGCATTCAGGTATTCTCTGTACTTCACTCGCATCGGAATGCGGCTCCCGTGGCTGTGATTCGGTACGGCGAGCTGGAGCTCAGGAACCAAACACCCTAGGCGTTAATGTGCCACGGCGACTGTAAAAGAGAAGACGATTCGACGCTTGCATTCGCTTCTTCTTTTTCTCTAAGTATTTGTTTGTTCATCTAGCGCTGTAATGTGTTCCCAAGATTTGAACCATCTCTGCCAACAATAGTTGTGTAAAAGAGCTGGAGTTTCCCTATTTACTGCCGATGTCGATCGACTTCGAACACGTCGTGCAAAGGCCACGTTGCGTGATGCTGTTAGCCCGTGGAGCCTGACATATCTCATCAAATCAGAACAAGCGTAGCTTTTGTGAACCTTGTTATTTCTTCCTTGCCCCGCAATGGTGGTCTAGTAGCTATGGCACTCCGCTGCTGATCCGAAGGTCGCGGGATGGAAACACGGCCGCGGCGGCTTAATTTCGATGTAGGTGAAATTTTGAGGCCCGCGTACTGTGCGATGTCAGTGCACGCTAAAGGAAATTTCCCGTACGCTACACAACGGCGTTTCTCATGATCAAATCGTGCTTTTGGGACGTGAAACCTTAGAAATCAATCAATCAAATGATTAAACTTCTTCTATAAAATGAAGGCGACCAGAAAGCCCTACGGTTACATATAGCCTAGGTCCAGAAACGTCCTGACGCTGAGACAAAAAAAAAAAAACAGCCAAGTTTGTAGATCGCGAAAAGCGGGTGGGGCGGTCACACAGGCAGAAGGGCAGTCATAGCTATCACAGCTGACCATTTGTCGGTATATCGCCTACCTTTTGTAGAGAAGCATTATGGCTATATTGCCATTATTGCAAAGTCGTATGTTGTTTATAGGCTAAAACATGAGCGCCGCATGAAGGTAAATACATACAAATAGCCGATGCTGCTTGGAAATAATCAAGAATATGGGCACATCCCTTCTGAAAAATTCCGTAGATACGGAAAGAGCATTTCCGTATATACGCTATTATGGTAATATGTATATCCGTACATACGGATTCCGCATCACTTCCATATATACGCTCCGTATCACATCCGTATATGCACATTCCGCATTAATTCCGCACACTGCTCTCCATATCACTTCCGTTCATCCATACTCCGTACCACCTCCACATAATTTCTGTATAATATACACTCTAAACCAAAATGCACGAAAATGGGGTATGCTGTTCGTCCTTTCGGACTAACTGGGCTGCCACAGATTTTGAACCAATTTTGGAGTAACTGAGAGATTAACAGCAGCGGTTCAATTTTTTAGTCCCCTGCAGTTCCCACTCAATGGTTTAAAAGTTGCCCTCAGTAATTGAGAATTCAAGGCAGAAGAACTGGGGAACCACTTCCGACCAACCGAAAAAAAGTAAAATGGAGGCTTCCCATTGCGATCACATTTTCACTCGATTTATCAGCATTTATATCAGACATACACACTTTATCAGCATTTAATATCGCATATAGAGGCTCCCATGAATTCAAAGGAACATAAACACCTACACACCCAAACATACACGTAAGCATATCAAAGTAATGCACTACATAGACCACTCACCTCATGCAACTGTACACCGACGGTCAGGTATATATACCCACACATATTGCCTAACATGTGGTGCCGGTGGTATGCTCCTGTTCAGCGCAATTACGAAATAAATATTCAGAGAACAGCCGTGCGGTTAGCGTTGGCTCTTAGATAATCCTGCACCACACAGAGCTGTTAAACAAAATTCGCCATATACTGAGGGCTTTCTTAATGCAGTTTCTGTGTCATTCTGTATCGCCGTATCCGTATTTCCTTATCTCCGTATCCGAACCTCCGCATCCGTATCTCCGTATCCGTATCATTCACGCAAATTGTTCTAATTCCTTGCAGCTGCTTGCATTTGCTCGTGAGGCCTCCGCATCGTCCTTCCATACTTTTTCCGTATGTGTGTCATCAACATACGCGCTTCCGCATCATCTATCACTTTGTCCGTTAATATTCCGTTCGTCATATGTCATGCCTTCCGTATGCTCCTTATCGCCGTATGGTATATCCATATAACGGACACGGAAGCAGTTCATTCCGTAAATTCCATTCTTATGGCGAAACGGAATTCCTTATGTTCCATACGCCTTCTTTCGCATGCTCCATATAAGTTCCGTAGGCTTCCGTATGTGCCCGCATGTGCTCCGTGACATTTCCGTAAATTTTGTACGGAGAAGGTACGGAATCCGTGTGTTTTCCGTAAAGCTGCATATGGATTTTTTCAGAAGGGATGTTGCCTTCACTGCACCTTCGCTAAAGAGGCCAAGAAATTCTATAACGGAAAAACAACGTATCATTTCCAGTGGGCAGCGCTGACGAAGGTCGACCAATGATCCTGTCGACGTCCCTGGTGACCTCCACTAGAATACATTGACATTTTCTGTGACTGCTTTACAATGCGATCTTTTTCCAAACGTCAATGCCTGGCTTTGCCGCCACGGCGCATTCAGCTGCCGTGCCTCCGTGAAAAATCAGGAGAGCTCAATTCTGCACTGAAGGGCGGGGATCCTCTTACTGAGAGAGCATAAAATAGGGAAAGAACAGAGGAAATGCAACGGTTATTTGTGCATCTGGCATCATGCCTTCTATAATGAGAGCTGCAATGTGACACCTCAACGGATGCGATACCGCTTTCCATGTTGCCCTCGAGAGTGGTATTAACCCATTGAAAAACATTAAAAAAAGAATGTCCCAGGCAGCTCGGTCACAGCATATGCAAGATTTTCCTACATTTTCCGTAGTTATTTTCGTGCAGCATTTGTTTCGCGTTGTTTTTCGACCTCACCAACTTGCACTTCCGCTTCCAGTTCCTTCTTCAGTTTCGCCTAATTTTTTATTGCACTTCCCTATATCATGCCAGTCGCAGCGGTCAAGCGTTTATGGTGCTTGACGGTAGACACAAAATACGCCCCTTTGAAAACAAACTGCGGATGGTCTGTTCTCATTGGGTATGCACATTCAAGAGTTGTCTATACTTCCTGCGCAATCGCACTTGCCTAGTTTCGGAAGATTAGAGAAGCGCAACCAACGAAACGCAAAATTTACGGACGTCGTCCAGGTGATGGCGATGCAAGAGTTAATTCCAATGCGGCGTCCACGCTTCCGTCATGGTGGATGCCGCAACCATCTATCCCACACAGTACCTCTGACGCTATTCGGCCACGGCTTTTAAGTCTTTTCGGTGTCCCAATGTCTGCATATTACACCTGTGCAGCACTATCGTCTCGGCTCAAGAGAGCGCACTGGCTCCTGCATTCTGGGAATGCAACTTACGCTTCACATGGTAACGAATGCTCGGCCTCAGCATTCGTTACACGAGAACTCAGCCGCTCATTGATGCTGGCGAACCTCGCTAAAAAATGCATCAAGCCATTGTGAGGAACGATGCCAGCGAGTTCTGTATGGTCACGGACCCTCGATCCTTGATTGCCTCGGTGAATCCTCTCATCGACAGTGAAGAGTGCCATATCTTTCGTGTATGTGCAACAGGAAATGGCCATGACAACAACCTGGATTATCGCATGAGGTATTACTATCATCGAATGCACTAGTACTACTTGGTCTTCTTTGCTTACAGGAGAGGACACTGGTGTGCATGAGCCCAATCATCTCTGAAAGGAAAATTTAACATCCGCGTGTCTGTAGCGCAAAGCTGCAATGAAGTCGGTACAGATTTATTACAAATGAAAACTTAGTTGCTGAAAAATTTCTCTTTGTCAGGGGTTCGAAACTGGTAAGAACGCGAGCCCGGGGCGTTAGCTCCGCTGTTTAACCATAAGGTTAGCGAATGACAGTGCGAGGGCGCATCTCCCGACAAGTGGAAGCGTATGGGCATGCATATGGGAAATGAGTTCTACGGAAGCCAGCAAGGTGGAGTAACGTTTATGAGAGGAAAAATTAACGTCCACTCGTTTATAGCACAAAGCTACGAGGTTTTCTCAGAAAAGAAAGCTTCTTAGTTGCCGAAAAATTCATTCTGGTTCTGAGTTCGGACCCGCAACCAAAGACTGTCGGGAGTGCTCGCTCCGCCATTTTAGCTAACCAGCAGGCCAGCCATTGACAGCGCGAAGGCGGATGCATCGACAACTCGAAGCATATGGACACGAATATGGCAACTGCGTTCTGCGTAAGCCAGCAAGGTTGAGTAAGATTTATGGAAAAGAAAATTAGCACGAACTCGTTTGTAGTACAAAGTACTCGGGTACAGGTAAAAACAAGCGGCGCCTAGTCGTCAAAGGACACCGTCGTGCCTTTTTTTGCGGGCTCTGCCACCGTAACCGTTGCGGAAGACCGCCTCCTCGCCGCGCTCTGATTTCTGTCTGGAGCACGCAGTGGTGGCGGTCTGCATTTTCTCTTTAATAAATGTTACTCCACCTTAGTGGGCTTCCGCAGAACGTCTTTGTCTTATCCATGCCCATATGCGTCGAGTTGTCGATGGATTCGTCCTCGCGCTGTCAATCGCTAGCCTCCTGGATAACTCAACTGGCAGAGCGAACGCCCTGGTTGGTGTTGTTCCCGGGTTTGAAGCCCGGACCAGGACGATTCTTCTTTGTAATTATTTCAGGGATTTATTCAGTCCTGGGAAATGACCACGCCGACGCGTCTGGCCGGTCTGCTCACGACGGCATGTCGCCATTCCGCTCTCCAAGTCCGACGCAACCAGAGAGCTTCGCGAAATAGCACGTCGACTGCCGCTTGACCTGAGGAACTCGCCTTCATTTTCTGGCGCAATGTTTCACGTGCTCGAACCTAACCTGCAGCTGCGCATCCCAACTGACCTCTCACGACATGACTCTAGCCTTCTTGTCCGTCTATATGTTGGAGTAGCCTTCTCCGATGCGTGTTCCTTCACCACTGGAATGGCCGATAGCCCCTTATGTGAACATTGTGGGTGCAGCGAAGCAATCGTATACCATCTCTGCTAATGCGCCAGTTTCTACGCCGAAAGAGCAACCCTTTCAGCCACGCTTGGTCAGATGGAGAACGGCCCGTTTACCGAACAGAAGATTTTAGATCACTGGGTTACAAAGTCGTCAAGGCAAACTGCTGTCAGAGCATTGCTGCGATTTCTTCGAAAAAACTGGACTTGGTGATCGATTGCAATAAAGCCGCGAGAAGCGACAGTGATGTTGATATGTCCGTCAACTCTCTTCTGTTCTTTCCCGCTTTCATTCCCCTGTCCTCAGTACAGGATAGCCAACGGAACACCTCCTCTGGTTAGCGTTCCTGTCTTTCCCTTGCTCGCTTTCTACAGCCATGAAGGCCAGGTAGAGTCTGCTGCACCTGTGGCCTGTCAAGGTTCGCCAATTCCATGGAGCTGTATAGTGAACATGCCAGTAACATGCTGTCGAAGTGCAAGTTGTGTCGGTTAATATAACATTTTATTGATTAAATGTACCACCGACTGGCGGGGAGGTATTGCCACATTACATAGGCCATAGAGAGCTGCTTAACACCATTGTATGTCCCGCAGTGAGGTTAAAACGTTCTTCAGATACGCTGCGCTATTACGTTGGCACCTTCGCCACTGAAATTAGGCGCAGGTGCCGCTCATTTCAAAGGCGAAAACTTCAAACTGGGGGTGTTGGCCCCTTAGGTGCTTTTGCTTCTTGTAGGTCGCCCAAGTCTAGTGGGCGTCTTGAAGGAACGGTTTCATATATCAAGCGGTTGCTGTTCCATTAGATCGGCCGGTACATACAGCGCTGATAAGCTTAACGCTGCTTCAACGGCAAGGGAGCCGCAATGCTGTCATCGCTCGGCATAAGGAACATCTTTATCCAGCCGAGCCACATGCATAATTATCTACGATTCGATATCAAAATTATCCCTGTAATCACTATAACGCATGTATGCACAGATATAGCCTGCATCGTGTCTGGACTTGAATTGTGGAAGTCGGGCCAGAGCGCGGAGCGGACATCCAAATGACGAAGACGGCTTTTGGTTTCATATATTCTGCAGCTCATTACTTGATCAAGTCAATACTGTGGTTAAATGCAAAAGCGGGTTGGTCGTGTTTGTTCGGGCTTAACAGTGAGTTGATTACCGTAAGATACTTTGTCGGCGACACAGTATGTCTTCTTCGAAATACCACTCAGCGCGCACACGCCTAGTGTGCTTTGGGACAACTTCTTGCATTTTGCAAAGCCTGCTGCTGCTATATACAGTGTTGCTTGTTGAAGGAGTGTGTAAGCCTGCCGCTAGTTTTGGCTCGGCGAGCGGCAACATCTGTCAATGGGACGCGTTTTGATAGACTGACTTTTCG
Source organism: Hyalomma asiaticum (assembly GCA_013339685.2). Taxonomy (NCBI): domain Eukaryota; kingdom Metazoa; phylum Arthropoda; class Arachnida; order Ixodida; family Ixodidae; genus Hyalomma; species Hyalomma asiaticum. The sequence continues at coordinate 46,262,585 of CM023487.1, read as the reverse complement.
TTTGGTGGGCCCCGGCTGGAGGACCACCCGGGGTACGAGTAGAAAAATCTACGCATCTCCACGATTTGAATCATGACGAGTGCGCGAACCACTGCGAATCGTTCTTACCGTAAACCATCCGTGACATTGCCCACTCGCGCATGGAAATGAGTGACAACGGGTGTGTACAGTATATACAATGCTTTATTTGCAATGACTTATATGCCGTGTTGAGTTCTCGCTTCCGTCTTCCCTTCATTAGAACAGCTTTGTGCTCCATTACATGTAGAGCCAATAATTTTTCTACCGGATCAAGCCTGTAGTTGGCAAAAACAAGGCCTATGCACGTTCCCCTGGTGGCTGTCGGTTGTTTCCAGTCATGCGAAATGAATCGCAGAGCGTATGGAGCCGGCATAGATTGCACAAACCAGTCGTCCGTGATGTCTACGTTGAGGTCTCTGACAAGTACATGGGGTTGTTCAACTTTGCTTCTTAGTCGCGCATAGCTAGATCTATGTACTTGTCAACGTTGCCTCGGGAGAGATTCGGGGCCAAGCACGCTGTCATGATGACGGTTCCGTCGGATACTTTTATGGCAGCATGTTCGGTGTTGCGAGATAGGCTAGTTATTGGTAGGTAGAGACTCACGGCGATATGTGGCAACGTCACGTACATTCCATCACCACCCGCCGATCGCTCTGCTTCTTGTGTGCAGGCGACGGGGCAGAATCCATTGATGTGCGGTCTTTTCGCGTTCCACGTTTCGTGAAAGCCAATCACGTCTGCTTTCGTTAGTATCGGATCTCGATCAATGTCGTCTGCGCGGGCTTTGAGGGATAGAGCGTTCACCAAGAGCATGGTAAGCTCTGTCGTGGAATCTCCAAAGGCTGTGAGGCTCCGGTCGAGTATATCACGCTTTAACCGCGCATCGGCGCCTCCCATCTCCGGCAGGGAACATTTCTGGCGTTTACCAGCCGCTTCCCGCATTCTCGCCTCCGTGGTAGCACCTTGTCGACGTTGACGTTGAGCCGCTGCTTCCCGAGCTCTGAACTTTGAGTCCGCTTGGCGTTTTTGCCATTGAGCCGCCGCATTCCGCGCCCTCGCCTCCGGAGTAGCAGCTTGTTGTCAACGTTGACGTTTTGCCGCTGCTTCCCGCGCCCTCACCACCGGAGTAGCAGCTTGTTGTAGGCCTCCGCATTGGCTTTCGCGGTCGAGAACGCGTTCACGTTCGTTTTCGTCCATGGCAGAAAGAGAAGTTGTGGTCTGGAACGCGCTTATGTACGCATTTGCACTGCAATAATCTCTCGTGTGTTTTCACTGCAGCGTACATTGTACCCTCACTGCCCTTAAATACACGCGATGCTGGGCGTGGGCATCGCACTGGGTACTGGGTGCTGGGTTCCTCTACATATACCCTACATATACACTGTCTGGCTGCACTGCGTCTAGGATCGGCCCACACAGGCACAAACATCGTCCGGCAGCACTTCCTCCAGGATGGGCCTGCATGGGTCCACACCCACACACGCATGTTGTTCTGTATTTGAGTAGCAGCGCGCCCTCGAAAGAGCTCTGGCATGCCCTGTGGAATGTTGGGGGTGCATGCACGATGGAAAGTCCGAGAACCCACGGGCTCGAGGTCGAGGTGTGCGGGTTCTTGTGAAACAGTTTCTCAGGTGGCGCCCTCCCAATTCTCCGTGCAGCGCCAAGACAAAACCGCAGCTAGATCTTGATCTGCAATGTAGTGGCGGTGGGAGATTTCTCTTGTGGGTAGCCGAACCATAAGGATTCGCAGCGCGTGCGTTAACTATGGTAATCCGGTACTCCGCAGGATCTACGATGTGGGAGTGCAGGAAGCTCACAAAGAGCAGGAGCATGAATGGCAACGCGTGTGTAAATATACACGCACGTTGTCACTCATTTACATGCATGAAGGGACAATATCCCGGGTGATTTACGGTAACACCGAACGATCCCTAGTGCTTCGCCCACTCGTCATGGTTCACTCCGTGGAGTTGCGTGAATATTTTTTTTCAAGCGCCTTGCACTCACCAGTAGAGGAAGCACGTGGGTGCTCACTTTGCAGCGAAAAGACCAGGAGGAGGAAGAGGCGAAGGGAATAGGAAGGGCACGAAGGTTAACCTGGGCTGAGCCCGGCGTAGCGAGAAGAACAATCTAGCTATGAGAACTCGAGAAGAAACTTGTTGTCATTGCTTCTTTCCGCGCTCATCGGTAGATTTCGAAAAATGCGGACGCGATATTTCTTCCTGCCATACGACAGCCGTGCGCATTAATTGTCCCTCTCGCAACAAATATTAGTTGAAGGCGACCCCAGTCATATATACTTTCTAGCTGATATAAGTTTTAGGGGCGAAGGTCCTTAAGGTTCATGTCTGTCCATCCGCTGTAGTAGCGCGTTACCTACTAGGAACGCGCTACTAGGAGGGCGCGTGTGGGAGGCGCGCCCTCGGCCCATGCCTCCCGGCGCGTGAGCTCTCTAACTCTTCCATCTGCTGTCTTGTGAGAGAGAGAGAGAGAGACAGAGAGAGCGAAAGGCGCGCATTGGCTATGGAAACGCTCTTTCTTCGATGAAAGCCTACCAGCTCGCAAAGAAGGAGAACGCGCCCTCACCCGCGAGAGCCAAGACGCAGGCAGCGTCTTCTAGCGAGTTTCTTGAATGAAAAATATCGACTGCTCGCGCTAGAGAACCGTTCACCGGGGCCACCCATATATATATATATATATATATATATATATATATATATATATATATATATATATATATATATATATATATAGAGGCGCTGGATCTTGACTTGCAATGAAGTGCCGGTGGGAGATTTCACTTGTGCGTAGATGAACCATAAGAATTCGTAGCGTGCGCGTTAACTAAATTAATCCGGAACTCAGCACGATCTACGATGAACATCCGGAGCTTCGCCCACTCATCGTCATTCACTCCGTGGATATGCTGTGAATTTTTTTTGCCCTAAACACAAAACTGATCCTCGATACATATACGTGAAGTATTCGTGTCGCATAACATTCCAATTTAAATATGATGAACTAGAATTCGGAACACCAAGGTCATAAAGTAGCTAATTTACCTGGCGTTTATTTGTGACATCCGAAGTTCTTCGACTTTGTAGAATGCAACAGAGTCTAGCTTCACAATGCCCACATAATAATGCCACTTGTAATCACTGGTGTAGTCCGTTACGGGACAGATCTTAGAGCGTACGACATACTTATTATGTTTTTATTTATTGTCGCAGGTTCATCAGACATCGAACTCTCATGGGATAATGAACCCCCTCCCTTAGTATGGTGCAGTCGGGGATTACAACGAAGAAATGTCAATTCCTAGATTAACATTATTTCTTCTAAACAGGGGGACTGTTCTGAGGACTTCATGTGCTCAATTCTTCAATTTTTGAGCGCGAGGTGCATGATGCGTATCTTACTACGGAGGACACTACGAGCGCTGTGCGTTAAAGCATTCCTTGGCAAGAGTGTGTGGTAACTAAGGAAACAGAAATATGCATTATGTGTATTTTGAAAGCAATACAGTGGGATACAATACTGATGCTGTGCGCCCTTGAAAGACGTTTTTGCAGACTAAAATTTCGTTCCCCACAGGTTAACAACTATGGGGCAACACTGCACCGTTTACATTTTGTTTTTGTCATCTGGACATTGCGTATCTTCGGAAATACAGTCAGGTGGTACCTGCAACTCATTCTGCTAACGCGGAATAAATTTACATTCCGGAAGGAATCTAGATACGAGCCTGATCTCGCATCACAAGAACGAATATCACTCTGAGCGCCAAAGGTCGCAACTGCAATTGCCGCTAATGCATGATGTGCAAAGTATTATAACGTTATAATCGGCGTTCTCTTGCATATCCGGGAAACATCGTTAATTAAGGTATCAGAAAACGTGGCCTGACCTCAAGTGTGTCTTCAAATTCTCACCGTCTTACGAAGCCGTCTTATGAAGAAACGCTTCTCTTTTTCTTACTCGCATTTATTTCAAAATAACACAGGTTATAGTACAGGAAAAGTTCTAGGTTATAGGAGTAGGAGAAAGCAAACTGCAGCCGATGGATATTGCCACCTGTTCTTCACTGTCAAAGTCATAGGTTTTTTGAGCACTGCTGTTCGAGTTGTCTCTTCTCAGACTCCGGAAATTATGGGAATATGCTGCCAAAACTAAACAGAAGAAAGGAGAATTTTGAATTTTTGATCATGGCTCTAAAAGAAAATTTATAATTAGGAAAGCGTGAAAGGTAACAAAAGTATAATGCATATGTCTAAGGGTGGCGGGATTTCATGCATCTCACGCCCGTAAACCAAATTTATTTTTCAAAACTCCCTAATTCCAAATCACTGCCACGTATGTCACATCACGGGAAGGCTTCCCTTACACTCACCTGCAAAAAGAATATCTAGATCATAATAATAAATAAAATTATTGGACAAATTTTTGCACGCTCTATTTATCACAAGTTCCTTATTTAAAAATTCGATGAAATATTGTCTGCCTCATGTACCATGCCACTATAATGGTCTGCAATGGCTGCAATAATGTGGTGAAGTGAGTAACTCGTCCAATTCAACGGTACCATGACAAAATGTTGTCAGCAAGACGCACATACATCGCAATATCCCGATCATCTTCTTGAAGCGTTCGCAGTAGTCTTCTAGTGATTTCCTTTCTGCACTTGGGTACCATTTGTGATTACCTGTTGCTATGTGATTACCTGCTCGCCTTTAACTCTACCAGCCGCGGCCGATGCATGGTTGCGTAAGCAATCACAAAAGAATACGCCTGGTATATTGAGCACAGCGACGCAAGATGCACGTGCATGCTATTAGCCTTTTATTTCTCATGTCAGGGAACTTTATAAGGTGGTAGCGTGAGCTCTCAAGTAAGCGCACGGTCTTGTCGGCATAAATGGTATCATTCTGCTCTTCAAGTATTGCAAGTTACACACATGCACCAATTATTGCCATACGACGTATATGGGTGGTGATATTTAAGTGTCATGTTTGGCTGTAATGCATTACGAGCGTTGCAAATGCAACTGTCCTAACCGAACCAAATCAAACGCTCGTTATATATGGATTTTACCTATGCTACAGAATAATGTGGCATGCATATGACCGGTTTGACAGTTAAGCAAGGCGGTAGTGAGCCGGAGTACAGATTAGGGTTTCACGCAGCGACATACCATGACAACCGCCTCTAGTCTCTGTGGTCTTCTTCGCTGGGTACTTGTTTGCCAAACAAATATGGCTATATTTAACACGCAGTTCCTTTATTCTTGCACGAGGATAACAATAATGTGCGAATCTAAACGCACTTCTAACACTTCCACCTTGTATACCTCCCCTGCCCTTCTCACGACAAATATTAGACGCAAGTGGACGCCAAGCAGCACCGCCGCACACAGTGGTTGTTCTAACACTGACCCTGCATCCCTGACTCTTGCCACGATTACTGGCTGTGAAAGCTCTGCGTTAACGATGACACACTGGCTGATCTGATGCCAGCACGTCACCTGTGTTGTTTAGTGCATGCCTTGCTGCGGATATTACAACATCGCAGCATCAAGTGTACATTGCATATATATATTCTTGCAAATATCTTCTAACTATTAGATTGAATAGGAATAAAAGAAAAAGACTTGTTCAAGATTCTAGAATACAAAATTTGTTTTTATGAACAAGTTGAAGTAGAAGCCAAACTTGGTTTCGATACTCACCTTCACTTATCCCAGCCGTCGTTATCTATGTATGATGGCAGAGTTGGTGCTACCGTCTCGATACAGACCGAAACTAGGAAACAATGTTCGTGAATGAGATCGCTTACACGCGAAGCATTTTGTTCTCGAAAGTGAATATTTCTAAGCCGTTTCATGTCTGAATGCTGCTCGCTCACAAAATTGTATCTAAGAAGAAACGTCATGAATACTACAGCCTAGTTATCCACCCACTGAATGAACACAACATTGGAAAAACCTGATATTTTTTCACTCAGCAAGCAGATAAAAAATTAAAACCAGTTCGGCGCCTGTGCAATCTGAGTAAATACTACAGCTGGAAGCAAGCGCCACAACCTGGCTAAAGCAGATTGAATTCTTTCATCTTTCTTGTCTTTCATCTTTATTAATCTTCTTACACATACGCTTTTGCGCATATGTTTTCGCGCTGCATCGTCCATTCTTCTCTACGCCTTACGCTGGTCAACCTGATGCCAGCTAGGAAGTATCTAGACAGGGGTGCTGGAAGGGCAACACAGGGGTGTTTTGCGTTCTATGCTGGGGCTCCCCAAGAGCTGCCCCGTAGGAGCGAGCCTTGCAGATGCTATACTCATGCTCCAGCGGGCACTCAGGAACATCGACCACCTCCATTTTGCCGCCCACGGAAGCGCTCTGCTGGAACGCCTTCACTGCCAGCCGCACTCTCGGATGGGTGGCCTCTGCCAGCTGTACCATGAGATGATTCCGGGTGCACCCGGGCCTGTTGCGCCTCCACTGCCAAACGACCAGCCACCTGAGATCCATCTCTCCCTGGAAGGAGCAACAAAGTGACGCACTCCTACGGACACTTTGCAGCAGGAAGCCTCCTGAAAACGGCAGGAACAACTGAAGGGGCAGCACTGGGTGTTCACAGATGGATCCGTCATGCCTGACCAGACGCAGCAGCAGCATGCAACATCCCTGCCAGGGCCAGAAGCAGGCAGTGCCGGTTGTTCTCTGTGCAAGCTCTATGGTCGCAGAGCTGGCGGGACTCCATCTGGCTGCAGACATACAGGCGGAGGACATCCCTGCGGAACCGGTTGCCATCCTCTACGACAGCAAGGCGGTTCCATAGAATTGGCCGACCACCAACGTGCTCGGCTTACCGCGAGCCTCCTAGCGACCAAATTTGAGGCTCCTGCCTCTACAGGAGTGTTCGTCCCCTTCCACTGCCTGCCCTCGCACGCGAGCATATTTGGCATAGGGAAGGCGGATACACTTGGCAAAGCTGCCCACTTCCGCAGTGTCGTGCTGACCCAGGCAGTGGGGGCGAGGGAGTGCACCCATGCCCGCCTCTAGCGCCTCCTCGTCTCGGTCCGCGCTGACGAAAATGTGGCAAGCGGGTGAGGCCCTAAGCGACCTCCCGTGAAGGGCCCCACCAGGAGGGAGAGAGCCACACTGTTGCGACTGCGCACTGGCTACATCTAGACGGCACCCTGCCGATACGCCACGGGCCTCTGCGTCCTCCTCAGCCTGCAGCTGCTGCGGGGAACCTGAGACTCTCGAACACCTCCTCTGTGCCTCTCCCGGACTGCAACAGGAATATTTGAAGGCCGTCACAGCACACGGGAGGCAGGGACTTCCAGCCACCGCACGCCACGACTTGCTCTTCCCATCTGGCCCCCATCTACCAGCGCTGCAGAGTCCGATGAAATTCTTAGACAAGACCGGCATCGCATCATACCGCTGCGCCCGGGTCGCCCAACCCCTTGCCGCCAGTTTATTTCGGCCGCACTGAACGACATGTTTCATAATCTTCCTGTCCACCTTTATTTCCCGTTATTCCCTCCCAAGACGCTGCGCGGTGCTCCCAATTTGAGGTGCAGAAATATGCGTCCCTTTCCTAATCACAACCAATGCCACCACCATTTAAGGAGGGCATCGTATGTCGATCTTGCAGGGCCCGTGCAGTCAACAGGATCATTAGCTGATGCTAGGTAACGCGAGGTGCTCCGAAAGCACTTTTCTGCGAACACCAATCTTTACGGCCGGCTTCGCTGTTAATACACCAGTTGAAAACTAGAACATACGAGAAGAAGTAAAGCAAAAAAATTGGCCAATACCTCTCTTATAGGAATCGGTAAAATACGAGTGTAAAACCTGCATTTCTAATGTTGCAGAATACATAAGCCGCAATATGGCGAATCGAAGCGCGGGAGATGGGTTGCGTATTGTGGACATGTGAACATGTTACATGTAGACGTCAGCAGCACCTCCGCACGGCACAGATATCCTCAGCAGTTGTACACAAGCGAAAGCTCTCGAACAAGTCACATTGCACTTCGCACACTGAAATGCAGGTGCGAGGGCCCATAGCCAGGGACCATAAACTAGTGATGTCCGCATACGGTGAAACCTTTCAGGCCAAACCGAACGTGTCGTGAGCTGATTGTTGTGTAAACACAGCGGCTGCAGCTCAAGGCGCATCGATACCTTATCGACGGCCTTCTTACGTTCTCGGATCAGAGCGCGTCGCAACTTAACACAGATGGCCACGCAAGAAAAATTTTGTAGCGGCCAGGTCTGTACTTTGCCCAACGAACGCGCCGTCGCGACGCCACCATGCCCTAACTTCCGCGGCGATCGAGGCAAGAAGACCACCGAAGCGATGACTGCCAGCGCTGATTTGCACGACATTCTGACTCGCTCTATCTTTCCTAGATAGTGTACCGCCGCGGTAAAGCTAAGCGAACCAGAGTGCAGTGGAAAGGAGGCGATAATAATTTCAGTAATTTTGCTTACTAAACACTATAACTGACTCTACTACTACCTTTACTCCAGCCGGAACTCAGTTAGATGCAACTTGTAAAGCGCTGTAGTAGAGATGTAAGGCGCGTCTGTTCCCTCAATGGTGTGGGGATGTGTCAGTAGAGCTACCAGTTCTTTTCGTCGCATCCCGATGAATGTCGCTTCGAGTCTGAGCCGGTCGTAAATGTAAACTAATTTTTCCAGACGTACAGCTCCGTTACGTGAGTGCTGCACTGATTGCTTGGTGGACTCCAGCATGAGACACTTTCGTCTTAATAGCCAGAGCGCCGCGCGGCTACTTCCCCACATCATAAGCACCGCTCCGTATCGGATCATCAAGACACATACAACTGTTGGACCGATTAACCTCCGGTTCTCCGTCTCCGCTAGAATAAACGAACAGCGATGTAAAACTTGATGCATACCCTGGTGTCACTAACTGGCAACGCTGCCGGTTAGTGATACCGGCACCACTGCCATGGCGGTGTAGTGATTATGGCGCTCGGCTGGTTCTATGCCGACCACGCTGGTTCTATGCCGACCGCAGACGTTGCACTTTCGATGGAGGCGAAAATGCCACAGGCCTGTGTACTGTGCTTTGTCAAAGCACAATAATGAACCCAGGTGCTCAAAATGTCCGCAGCGCTCCATTACGCTTTTCACTCCTTTCTATCTCTTTGGGTCCCTTTCCCCTACCCCAACGGAAGCTTAACCGTGCTCCTGACATGGGTGGCACATTTTGGCGTTCACTGCTTAACCGAACTGTAATCTAACCCGCAAGTGTTCTTATAAATGCGGCAAGTCTAGTGTGTGGTGTGGTACGTATGATCTGAAAATTTCATATATAGAAAGAGAAGTCGTTCAGTTTACCTACTCCGGGCTGTTGGCATGCCAAACCTAGACATTTACTTTATTTCTACGCCAACATTTTATTCTTCCTCTAAAGCTACCATGACATATTTTTCTAAAAAATGCAAAAGTGATCTTGTTTATAATAATCCAACTTTTGTGCTGCATTATAGCACAGTACATGTTGGGACATTATGAAATTTTCTTTAGCTTAGTTGTCCCTAGGGGTTTGCCAAAGTAATATATTCGCTAAAAATTGCTTGAAATTCTTACTTTCGTTGATGATATAAAATCAAGAATTGTTATGATTCCCACCGTACAGCTAGCATGAATCTTTTGCGCCTTTATTTTGGTAGGCCAGGAAGTTCAGGACATTTAGGGCAGCACTACACTTGTCAGGGGTAATGAACGGGTTAGCTTGAAATTTTCATCCTCTCATGAATTGGGTAGCATAGAACCAGAGTTTTAAAAAGGCGTAGCTGTGTGCGCAACTTGACATTAACATCAATAAAGCAGGATTTTTTGTCGTTCCAACAGAGTTTGTTATGTTGTCTTGTATATAGGGCAGGACTTTGTAAACAAAGTGTATGTAATTGAATTATGCAGGCCAGAGACTTACTTTTGCACATTTCAAGACATTCCTCACATGTTTTAAAGTGGTTAGCACCAACTCCACAGTGTTGCCGATCATTAATATGGCAGAGGCGGTCCTTCGGATTGTAGTGCCTGCCTGGCCTCATGGCTTCGCATGAACTTGTACAGTTGTACCGTCTGCAGGGGGAAGGATCTGGAAGAATAAGATCGAAAATAAATTCCGCTGCCATTCTTATGGGTCGCATGAATAATTGATTCTCGCATTATCCAATGCTATGAGTTTCACTTTTTGTTGGAGGTTGCCGAATTAGCACAAGCGACAATAGGCAGCAAGAAAGGCATATAATGGCATAATTTGTTAAAATAAAATGGTTTCTCTTCGGGAGCACTGTGCAGCAAAGCCTATGGTCCTTATCCAACAGATCTAAGCCGTGTTCCTCTGGACGTGCATCTACAATATCGAGGAATGCCACGTACGCGCGACGAAAGGAGTCGCCGCTCGAACCGACTGCAAAATAAGTCAAACAAGAGAAGAGCTTGAAGGTAGGCGGTCTGAAAAAATTCATACATAAGAAATGACATAGAAAAAATAACTTAAAAAGAAACGGCGCAGGCAAGACTACTGACATAGTTGATCTTTGAACTGTGGGTTCATCTATTATGCATGCTAGTGTTTTATTTTCGAGAGGTAGGGCATTAAGTGAAATGCTCTTCTGCCGTTCTTCATAATTACACATCTTAAAGAAAGCGAGAAGGTTCCGTGGAAACTGGAACAATGAAGCATGCCTCGTTTGTTATCGCCCTCCTTAAACTGTAATAGAATAGTGTCACGGTGCGGATAGATAGATAGATAGATAGATAGATAGATAGATAGATAGATAGATAGATAGATAGATAGATAGATAGATAGATAGATAGATAGATAGATAGGAGTCAATGTTGCAGAAGTTCGTGAAGTCGTTTCATTTAATAACAAAAATTAACAGCTAGCTTCGCATGAAGGGCGCAGCAATGAATGCAATAGCGACGCATCGATGACAATACGGAGTAGCACTGCACCGGGGTACAGGTCAACAAAAAAACGGCTTCTGCCTATGGAAGGACCCCAGCCAATAGTGCCGCTCCGTGAATCTGACGTCGCGGTGACCGTCTCCCTGCTGCGCTCTGATTTCTTTCTTGAGCGCGGCGCGCAGGCAGTCTTCCGCGACGTCACGATGACAGAGCGGCACCATTGGCTGGGGTCGTTTGACGGGCAGACGCCACTTTTTTCTTGACCTCTATCCCGCGTATAACTAACACCTCTAGGGACAATGTGCTTCTGCTTTGTGCAATACGACTACAGTCTCTCCGGCGTTGAGCTGCAGTGTCGCCTACGTGCTACTGCACGTTCTTCCTGCTCGTATAACGTGGAAACACGTGATGTTCGTTCATCGCGAATAGTCTTTCGTCGAAAGTGTTCGGCCGGCGTCCGCTCGACGCACTACTCCGTTTGCGACCCACGGGCACGACCCGGTGGGAGACCGGCCCAACAAGAGCGTTGTCTATGGCCTTGCTGTCTGAGGCACGCGTCTGCGGCCGAGAGCTTGAACGCTCTATTCCCTATCGAGGCATCATGCAAGAAGTTGTGTTTGTCTTGCTCTGCTCGGAAATTTAAATCCCATAATTGCACGCTTGTGCACACACCGGGAATGAAGGCGACGGCAGAAACCCCTTTCAGGAGTCCATGCAATTGCTATTGCAATAATAAAAACGAATATTATACAGTGTAAACCTTTGCCGTACCTTAAGTATAACGGGAGACTGTTAACCGCACTGGTTATCCAGTCTGTGCTTTCATGGATAAATGACGTTGAACGTAACAAAATATACTAAGGCCCCAGCTCATGTTCACGAAAGCATGAGCGCTTGTGATACAACGTACGCGCATAAATAACCTTTCCACGCTCCCCATGCACCTAACGGATGGGGAGCGTGAAACCAGCTTATTAACCCTGTCCTTTCCGATCAGGTCAGCACCAATCTACTTACAGTAAACAACGAGATTTGCCCTCGTGTGCGAGCGGTGATGCTTTCGAAGTTCCGAATCATCCTGGCAGTACCCCCACACGTGTGCGATGTTTGATAATGGCAGCGTGGATTGCTTTTAGCAATTGTAATTAGCCAGGACGACGAAACAGCCAGACTGCCAGCAAAAGAAAGATGATCGCTTTATTCCAGCGCTGAGTATATAGGCGCGGGATAGTGCGTAGAGAGCATATGCCCCATTCACATGCAGCGTCATGCTTTGCCGGATGCAGAAACCACTTGAAATGCCAGGCAAAGCACTGGAAATGCTGTACCTTGTCGCCTCTCTCGGCTATCAATTTATGATTATAGTGCCTTCTCAGCATGAGTGGCGGAGTTCACAAGCCGTTAACTTCGCGAATGTCTTTAGCATTTGGCGTACTGCTTTCCCCCAGTGATATTTCTATCAACAAGATTCGCCACTATTTTATCTCTAGAGGACTTTCCTGTTCTTCAGGGGGGGGCTAATTTCGTCTCAGTGTTTAAATGTATCCTGTGACGGAAAACCATAAAATGTTGCCACATTCAATTATTTCGATCTATATATGTCGCCAACTATCCTTAGCCAACTACAAGCAACTCACAGATCACGGAAGCGCCGCCGTGACTTCTCTTGTTATTAGGCGGAAACCCTGAATGCTTACTTTGTTGTATGATTTCATATCGGTCGCGGTCAATCACGGCAAGCAGGAAATGAGGACGTATTCACACTTGATTTAATGGTATAGTGTTAACTTTCCAACGTCAGCTTTTGATTCACGTGTTAGGAGCGTGGAGCACGGGAAATTTGCATAACAGATCGTAACCTTTTCGGACACGTCATTCTCCTATCGCGATGTCGACTCTCTGTGTAATTTTTTGCAGCCCGTGTTCCCAAGCAATAAATATTGTAATGTTTAAGAACGTTCCGCCATAATGCCTTGCCGACACCTGTAATTGCTTTAACCTTCAGCTGATAATGAGGCGATGAGAATGTGTGGTAGATATGCAGATTTAGATATTCCGACGCACATTTTTATAAGCATCACCATAATTAAATATGCTCCGCCTTTCCACGACACCGTCATTATTAGAGTCATTAGGACAAATTTACTTCAGAATACGTGGCACATTCACTACCATCCTTTATATTCCAACGCTTTCACCACTGATATAGGTGCTCACGCACATCAGGACGCCGCTGTAAGTCCTGAAGGATGGACGCACTAGCTTTTGCTTTGGCCGTTATTCTCCTGCTGGAAGGATGGAACACAATTTCTTCGAAGGCGCGTAACGGAAAGATACAAGGATATGACATCCGCAAGGTAGTAACTTATGCTGCACCTCTGTAGATGAATTACGACATCTGTGTTCGAAGGATTCCACTTAAGAAGGAGGGCGTCAGACTTCTGTGTTACCAAGAAGTCGCGGAGGGCTTCGTTTTGCTGTGTCGATTGTCGCTGTGCTCTCAAATTCTCTGCACTCTATGTATAGCATTATCCCGCTTCCCGCCAACCGAAATAATCGCAGGCGCGGCGAGGCTAACCGCGCCCAGGCGGTGCATGGGCGGGGTTAGCATGGGGTTAGGAATTTACATGGGTGGGGTTAGCAATTTCGCCAGTACGTTTCAAGCCGCGTCGTCACGAGCATGATGCTCCCGTGCCTTCTTTTGGCTTGAGCGAGCATTTAAAAATTGCCTCATCATGGATTACGAATTCAACATCGTGTATTCTTTCCTTCATGTCTTCGTGAAGAGCAACACGCGAACAGCAATTTCTAGGAACGAAACAAGTATGAATTATGGACAAAAGGGCCAATACTTTTCTCAAAATGAATAAAAAATACTTATCAGCTATGCATGGGTGCTTCAAAAGACTCAATTACTAAACGCTGAATATGTGTGCTGCATTTTTAGAAAGTCTTGAGGATTGCATTTCTCCGTATTAAACTCTGGCAGAGCGAAGAGCGGATCAGTTAAAGTGAATGCTTCGTCACTCTACATCCTAGGGGCTAGTTGGCAATGACAAAATGGATGTAATTTGCAGAAATTCGCTACAACTTACTATGTGGTCAACTTAATGCGCATCGTATGGACAACTTATAAGCACAGTGCTAGATTAGAAATGTGTGCCTCTTTCGAAGCATCCCTAAATAGCTCTCGTCTCTTCATATCATTCAAAGCCGAGCATGGTGAGAAGCAATGCACCAAAAGAGATATATATGTTTGACATTTAGTAAAATGAAAAACGTTTGTCACGAAGAAGGGAAACCGCTTTTACCTTGTGCGTGACACCTCCGCTGTTATATATCCACGTTCCGTACTGATTTGCCCCTTCATCACGTCTCGCATGTATTCGCAAAACCACGCCTGGTATAGGTGGCTGTGCATCTCACTTCATGAAACTTTACCATTATGACCTCTCTTTTACCAAATCGACCCAAATTAGAACTTCGTTTTATATAATAAGACACTTTGCGCGCATTAAAGAAATACGTGGTTTTCGCTAAGACTGCCTGTGTAAAGACAGCCCACAAACAGGGAATGTACCGCCACGGTGGTCTAGTGGCTATGGTACTCGGCTGCTGATCCGAGGGTCGCGGCATCGAATCCCGGCTGCGGCGGCTGCATTTCGATGGAGGCGAAATATTGAGGTCCGTGTGCTGTGCGATGTCAGTGCACGTTAAATAACCCCAGGTGATCGAAATTTCCGGAGCCCTCCACAACAGCGTCTCTCATAATCAGAGCACGTTTTGGGACGTTAAACCCCACAAAACAACAACACCACCTCACTTCTTCAATTGTGAAAATCAGACAGCCATCATTGTTTCAGTCATCAGTGTCCAATATTTTTCTGTGAACCGTAGCGTTTTAGCACTTGCACTTCAATGTACGATGCTTTCGCCGCATGTGTTATCTGGACAGTGTTCTCTTTGCTTTTTTCTTGACCACTTGTGTATTTCATATATTTTTGTGTGTGTACTGTATTACAGTGGCAAATCCCACTCCCCTCTGTAATATTTAACCTTGAGGGTATCAATAAAATAAATAAGTAATAAATAACACAAACAGGGAAGTTCTTACCGACTTCGACTTGCCACAGCAGGCAGTCAGCCTGTGCATATCACGAAGAAGTTTAAGCTGTTGTAATAATTCTCGTTTAGTGTCAAATGTGAAGGCAGTGACTGCCTATTCTAAACCGCTCTTTTAGCGTGCGTATGACCCGATATGACAGTGCAATAAATAATAGAGTTTTAAATCATGATCTTATCCGATGAAATCAAAAGCAGTGAGGCGGCGAGAGTCTAGGCGTTGCATAAGTTCCAGGCAGGAGCGACGTTCCATAGTGATGCACAAGGATGTGCACAACCCACGAGAAGGAGCTTCAGGGGATGACCAGTCATGGAATACCTATATCTTTCACGACAAGAGTCCTTTCCTGACCCATGTTTTGGCGATCGACGTGGACAATGTCTCGTCCATGGCTACGCATGCCCGAAGGAAGTTGTACGGCCACAATCACATAATCGACTGGAGATGCGCGTCCAACTACATGGTGGGGTACTTCGTACTTGGCTAGCAGCTTCGAAAACAGAGCACGTGCGGCGGAAGGAACGGACAGTCACACAAGCTCTGCAGGAAGGAGACCCGGCGCCGAGGTGGTGTCGCACCGGATGCTGTTATGGCACTCCTTCTCAGCCGAGGTAAAAGGTTTCGCGAGATTTCCGCCTGCAGCAGGAATAGAGGCACGCTCAGAAGCATTCTGGTTGTACGGAAGGATCGCGTCAATTGCGTATTACAGGTGGTGAACATAAAATCAGTGAGAACAAAACAGTGATGTTCTGAATACAGGTGATATCCGCTTAATTGAGGCGGCCCAGTTAATGTCGTCGGTGGCATAGGCGGAGAGTTTTTGTTTTCCCGGGGGGGCTCCATGTCCCCCCCTCCTCAGAAATTACACACACACACACACACACACACACACACACACACACACACACATATATATATATATATATATATATATATATGCTTCCCCGAACAAGAGACTGTGCCAGAACGCGTTAGTGGAACCTCATCTTTCGGGCCATTCTTTGGCGTGACCTTACAGCACGCATGCCCTCTAAACGTGTATTTTAAACGTAGATCTATATGTGAATATCTAACGCGCTGTTTAGCTAGCTATTTAACACGTAACGGAAATGTTTTTACGAAATCTACACTCGAAACTGGGTACAGTGTAGCGAAAACATAAGTTCCAAACTTCACGAGTACCCCTTTTTTATCGGGCGCGGAGGGCTTGTCACATCAGTAGGTCAACAGTGTTGTGGCCATGGCCACCGTGCGGAACCTCCGTCATCAAGTTAAGTAGGTCTACGTAATGCGAAAGCAAGACAACCGTTGGTCATTAAGGGCCGCAGAGTGGCTTCCTAGAGAAGGGAAGCGTGGCGGGGGACGGCCGAAAGTTAGGTTAGCAGTTAGATCAAGTAGTTTGTAGGGTTAACAAGGCCACAGCTAGCTCAGGACGGGGATAATTGGATTGGATTGTAGTGGGCGCAGGCAGATGACCACATGTTGTGTACAGAAAAGTATATTAGGTCCATGCGTGTACACACGCATGGACCTAATACTTGTGTGTACAGAAAAGTATATTAGGTCCATGCGAAATACTCTACAGTTTCGCCATCGTTACCTATTACCCAGACATGTTCGGATTTATTGAAGCACTTGCACGCCCCTACTCCGTCATTCTTCTAAGTACTACGTCGTAAACTGCGTACAAAACGACAGCAGGCGGAAGAAAACACACAGCACACCAGGACGCAATCGAATTCCAGATGGGGCGAGCGCAAAATTTCTAGATCACCAGCAAGGTTGCTATTCCCATTCGTACAGCCCCCGTCGTACAGCAAATGCCTATGGCTTTCTTCCTTGTGTGTTTCTCGGAATAAGATAGGTCCAAATAGCTTAAGTTCGCCAAAAAGTGCTTGGCATTTAACAATGTGTCGTGAGCACAACATGCGACTGACTCTTCTTTATCTCTGCACATTATCATCAGTTGTACAACTTCACTCATCTGCATCGATCATAATCAGCTGCTCTGCTCGATCTTCATCGTCGTCAAAGCTGGAGCTCGGCTGCAATAAAAGCGGTTCCTCACAGGTGGTGGAGGTGGAGGTCCGTTGTCAGAGTCGCAAGCGACCAACTGCCCCTTCGGGCCTCCTGCAACCTCTTTCTTGACCCGCTTCGCCTTTCGAAGCACAGACTTGTACGGCCCTCCTCCAAAGACCTCTACTAGCAACCGCCGGATTATCCAGGCCATTGACCATCCACCACACTACGCGGAGACTACCCGTCTGCCGCTGAAGTCGCCGACTTCTTCTTACGCGACATCTTTTTGCGTCATGGTGCAGCACACCATGGCGCAAAGAGATATCACGCGCCTCAGACACCATTCACAAGACCGTCAAGTTCTCTCCCGCAGATCAATGACCTTACAGAGCGTTTCACCGTATTCGCTCGGACATGCTCGCAGTGTATATCGCCGAAGACCACACGAACTAGAACGTAATCCTGCCGTGCGGGGCATTTGCCTGCAACACGGCTATGCAACGCACCACTGGCGTTTGTCCATTCTTCCTTGTCTATGGCCGCTCGCCAAGTTTCGCTCTAGACGTCTCATTTCTATCGGTTCCTGCACCCTCAGCATCTACTTTCACCTAAAACTTTGTCTCGCTTTGCGGACTGCCATCGCCGCGATGGCATTAACAATGACGTTTTACAAGAGGCTCACTAGTCTCCCTACGACCGTGGCCACTGCTCTATGATTTTTTTTCTCCTGGAGATGAGGTTCTTCTTTGGACCGCCGTGCGTGTTCCAGGCTTATGTGAAAAATTAACCGCTCGCTTCATTGGTGTTTACACAGTCACTGTACAGACATCACCAGTCAGTTACCGTGTCTCGCTCCTTGCGGCTACATCTGACCACCGTTGCCAACGGACAGAGATCGTAGACATCTCTCGCTTAAAGTCATATATTCGCCGCGTTTCGTAATATCACGGCGCGGTCAGCCGGTCGCTTCCGCCGCGGGAAGGAATTAGTGTGAGCACAACATTCGACTGGCTCTTCTTCATCTCTGCACATTATCATTCCTTGCACAGTTTCCCTCATATGCTGCGCCGTCTTTCTTTCTTTCTTTCTTTTTTCCTTGAAGTTTGGCTCTTGCCCACTACGGGGGATTGGCCATGAAGCCGGCGGTTAATATAAAGAGGGAAAAAAAATTGAGCTAAAACAAAGGAAGAATAAAGAATCGGTAACGTAAGTAAGAATGAAATGTTAGAAAAAGATAGGCTATTTATAATAGAAATGAACTATAATAAAATAATTAGAGGTTTAATCAACTAGTGGAAGCAATTTCGAGGTACGAAGATTTGGATTGAATGATGATTAGCAATGAATTCTTTTTGTGTCACGAAGGAAATTGCACATGGCTAAGCAGACGTTCCTGTTGCTATAACCTAGTGAGGACGCTCCAAAGGAAAGAATGTTCTGAGAATTTAGGGGAATGTTTAAATTCCTGAATAAAATTTTGAAATGCCTTTTTCTCTGACTACTATAGCGCTGACAGGTAATTAAGAAGTGATCAATGTTTTCAGGCTCTCGACAATAACAGCATAGCGGAGATGGCACCAGACCAGACCTGTGTAAATAAAAGTTCAATGGAGGGATACGACAGCGAAATTTTGTTATTGCCACTTCCAGTTTACGAGAGGGACACCACTTATTATCCCAAACAAAAGAAAGATGTCCATATTCTTCAATTGGTAACTTCATTTTTAAAGAATCTTGAACTAAAGAGTACTTTCGGAATCTCGACAAAGTAACGAAGGCAGTAGTAGGCACCACGGACATTACCGGCCCATCTAGGGACCACCGCGCGAGAACATCAGCCATCTCGTTTATAAATATGCCACGATGGCCCGGCACCCACACCAATCGCACTTCACGCACGTGGGGAGGAATTAATGATATGAATGTGTTTAGAACAGAAGACTTGGAAGGAGAAGCTGAAGCGAGGGATGTGCATACCGAAAGCGAATCAGTCACTATAACAACTGCCGAATTTTGTACAGGAAGTTTGCGAATGGCTAAAAGAATGGCTAAGAGCTCTGCTTCAAATATAGGAGTATAATCCGGGAGGCGCAAGGTATATGACCAGGAGGAAGTCTCTGAAAAAATGCCCACTCCCGCTTTCTCCTCACGCATGGATGCATCCGTCGCAATTATATCATCAATTCCCAATTGACATAAATGATCTTCTAATAAGCCTATTAAATATCTGGAAGGTAGGAGTTTGGCATTAGAAGGGAATATATTATCCAATTCAATTTTAGCATTGGCCAATGGTTTATCCGTTGAGACGATATCGCAAATGTTAACATCTAAAGCCTCTAGTTGATTCTGCACAAACAAAACTTGAGGTCTGTATATGCGAGACCAAGGCTCATGAAAAAATGTTAACGCTTCAGTGCAGAATACGAAGTGTGACCGCCTCTGTGCAGACGCATAAATTTGCAAATATGTTTTGACAGTGAGGATACGGAATCTGCAAGCTAACGTGGGGATTCGGGCTTCTTGGTACAGAACATGATTTGCAATAAATTTTGGTACCTTGAGACAACTCCGAAGAGCCTCTCGCTCTAAAAGAACCAAAGGATTAATCTTGTATGCCGGACCACCAGAGTATAAAATGCAACCAAATTCTAGAATCGGACGAACATACATACGGTATATCATAAGAAGAGTGTCCTCTGCGTAACCCAGAGGGGTGCTGGCCAAGTCTGCGTATCATCCCAACAGCGCGAGTAGCCTTACATTTAATGTGCTCAATATGGTGGCGCCAACTCAGTTTATGATCATAAAACACACCTAAATACTTCATGCACTCTGTTTGAGGGATTATTTCCTGGCGATACTGAAGGGAAATGTTTACTGGATCATTCAAAGGAAAAACAATAACAGAACTTTTACTAACATTTAAAGTCATGCTAATTTGAGTAAACCATAACTCTAGTCTTCCTAAATAAGCTTGTAAGATTGCATGCAATGAGTGAATATCACCAGCAGACGCGAAGAACGCAATGTCGTCTGCATATACATACACTTGAATGTTATTGTCTAATGGTATTGAGCTTAACAGAACGTTAAATAATACAGGAGATAAAACAGAACCTTGAGGGACTCCTCGGGACTGATTATATTTCAGTGAGGATAATCCACGCTGGGAACAATAAAACTTTCTATTATTTAAAAACTCATACAACCAGTTAATAATATAGCTCGGGAAATTCAAGCTTTTTAATGAATTGAGAAGGATGACATGCTCGACACTGTCGTATGCCTTAGCTAAATCTAGAGTTACTAGTGCTGCATATTGTCGCCTGTGACGAGCAAGCTTAATTCGTCCCTCTAAATCTACATGTGCATACCATATGGAATATCCAGGTCTAAAGCCAATTTGACACGTGCTCAATATTGAGTGATCTTCCAAAAATTTCATGATTCTAACGTAGAGCACTCTTTCAATTAATTTTATAACATGGGAAGTTAGTGCGATTGGTCTAACATTATCAATATGCATATCTACTCCTCGTTTTTTAAGCAGCGGGATAATTTTTGCAAGTCTCCAATCTGGAGGAATCCAACCTCTTTCGAGGGAGTAGTTGACGAGATTTAGGAGGTCCTGAGGAGACACATCAAACAAAATTTTTAGCATGCCTGTCGTAATGCCGTCTGGGCCTGGAGCCGAATTGGGGAGCGACTGAACTGCGCGCGCAAGTTCTTCTATAGTCACCTTCACGAAATCATCTACACATACAGGTTTGGGGAATACTGTTTGTATTTGAGTGGTAAAGCGCCTTCCTAATCCCAATGCAATATCATTTAATACGGCAGACAGTTCTTTTGGAGCTAAAACAACCGATTCTATGGTTACGGGTGCAGAAATAGCCTTACGAAATCGAAGAAATCTGAAAAGAGCTTTCTTGTTTCCACTTTGTGAGAGAAAGCTGTATTGGTTTTCGTCATGAGTAGCTTTGGCTATGAAAACAGTTCTTTTAAACATGGCTGAGGCATACTTGTAGTTACTCCAGTTAGTAGGGCACTGGTTAACAAGGAGTTTTTTCCATGCAGCTTTTCTGCGCCTGTATTCTCGTTCACAATCAGAGTCCCACCAGGCACTTATAGGCTTACTTTTCGCCGAGGATACGGTGAACTGTGCTTTTCTCATAGAGCATTTTAGAACACCACAAAGACTCATCGCTTTAATGTCATTTCCAGAACTGGTCAGTGAAGATAAGCTTGAATGTAGACTTTTTTTAAATTTTGAGTAGTCGACAAAAGTCAGTGTCTGAATATCTAAAGGAATCACTGGATTATTAATGTCCATGAATATTGGGCGGTGATCACTATTTGTTGCAGTATCAACAACAGCCCAAGAAGAGACGAGCAAGCTTGAGCTGGCGAATGATAAATCTAAAACCGATCTTGTGTTGCACCGTACAAAAGTGGCTGCTTTAGAGTTAAGACATGTATAATTGTTCGTACACATCCAATTCCACAACAATTTACCCGATGAATCAGTGCGGTAACCCCAATAAACATGATGCGAATTAAAGTCACCTGCAAAGAGACAGTTTGCTTTACAGAAGCTCTGAATGATGTCCAGAGTACCTTCCTCTTGTACACCAGATGGAAAGTAGCTGTTGACAATGCTGAGAGGAGCACAACCTGGGAGTGCTAGTTCAAGCACTAAAATTTCGTAATCACTTGATATTGCCTGATAAACCAGTTTCGCTCTATGGCAAAATTTTGTTGATATAAAAAATGCCAATCCTCCACCTCGTGTATTCCTGTCCAAACGAAAACATTTATAATTTGGTAATTGATAATTTTGACCTGATGATAACCAAGTTTCTTGCAATAAAACTATGTCGGGAGACTGTTGAGATATAAGGTAAAGTAAATCAGTAGTTGCAGAAAGTATAGATCGGCAGTTCCACTGAAGAACCCTAAGGTTCCCTATTTTGCTGACAAGCGAGCAGCCGCAACTGCTTGATCCAAAATACTATCTTTTAAAAGGTCAGTTCTGGTCAAGGGCTCTTTCACACATTTTTTGGCTTTAGCATTAGAAGAATTCTGTTTTTTGTTAGTAGGTGATCTGGTGCGTTTAAGAATTCGAGCGTCCATGTCTACATCCTGAATATCTTGTGAACCTGAATCAGAAAAGCAATCTTGACTAGTGTTTTGTGAATTAGAAGGCCGTAACTCATTATTGTTAGGAACGTCTGATTGGGACCCAGATGAAGAATTAAATAAGCTAAAAGGATTCTGGAAGCTCTTAGCGAACTGCTCCGAAATACCAGCCAGCTGCGAGGATATGACTTGGGCCAATGTCTCAGAGACAGTCAGAAGAAGTTTTTCTAGTGATTTTTCTACTGCTTTTTCAACGATGGTCGAAATGGACTGAGCAACTGATGCATCCATAGCGAGAGGCGAACGGGCTGTAATTCCGGCATATCCATGCATCCTGCTCTGAACTTCAGCAAGAGCGTCTCGACGCGAACAACGCCTTCTCTCGATAATTTCAATAACCTGCAGTTCTTTAGACCGAGCAGGACAATCGGTGTGATCAGCTGTGCAACTGGCTTGGCATAGGCAACATGACTGATTATCAGACTTGCAATCTTCAGCACTATGATCAGCTCCACAAACACGGCACCGAACATTAGATCGGCAACCGCTTGCGCTATGTCCATATCGCCAGCATTTGCCACACTGTAGAGGGCGTGGGGCAAGGGGTTCTACCTTGTAGATTAACGGCCATGCTTTAATCTCCGAGGGACGCGATGTGCCTGCAAATGTAGCAATAATTGTCTCGGTTGGAATCCTGACATTATTAACTAGCCTGTTACAGCGGTACACTGACACAACGCCTGCTTCAGAAAAAATCTCCAAGACTTCCGCCGGACTTAGGCTGACATCTACACCTCGAACTAGGCCTTTACAACAAGCAAGGTGGGGAGGGATGAAGCAGCTCACCGGATGAGTGGCAAAGGAAGTGCAATTTAGAAGATCTCGGATACAGGCCTGGTCTGGTGAGCAGCAGAGAATCCCGCCTCGTCCAAATTGACGAACCTCGGTTATTTGAAGGAAGTGTGGCGTAGCCGTGCGAAGCTCTGACTGGATGGCCTTAGGGTTCTTCATGCGAATGGCCCCACCATCCGTCGGCACCAAAGCAACAGGAACGCTGCTGATACCACTGCGCAGAAATAGCTCCAAAGGTACATCCTGAGAGGGAATAGAAGCAGACCAGAGGGCAGCCCTCTGGCCTGGAGATGAGACAGACATCTCAAAAAGTAAAAGTTACACTTGAATGCGCAGATAACTTAATACGGTAAACTAATAAGACAAAATAAAAAGTAACCGCCGGCAACAAAGCAAAAGCTCCCGAGAGAGACTTCACCAAAACAAGAAGCCAAGGAGAGAGCAAGCGCAGAGCGTTCGAACGACCAACGCGCGTGTCTCGCGCAACATTACAGGGTGTTCTTGCACAGGGTGGCACCTCACTGTTTTTGTTCTTCTTCGTCGTTGTCTTCCTACAATTTTTCCTTTCGTAGCTAGTGGCTTACTTTTGTTATTTTTTTCCTCTGTTACAGCCTTCGAGCAGAAGTGGTAGGGAAGGATGTGAGGGTGCAGAGGAGTGTTCCTAAATGTAGGGAACACTGGCGGCATAGTGTAGCTTAATAAAACTGCTTCTTGGGCTAGTTGGTTCATTATAAAGTGCAAATGCTTACAGGGCGCAAATTGAACAAACAAAAGAGAGGGACAGTGTGTGTCTGTGTGTCCCTCTCTTTTGTTTGTTCAATTTGCGCCCTGTAAGCATTGGCATAGTGTAGGGCACAAAAATGTCATAGTGCCACCTAATCGCTCTGCGTAGTGGCCTCTCTTTGCGGAGGCGCACAGGTTTGTTCTGTAGAAGACATGTCACCGGTACAACTAGTGTAGCGCTGGACACGCTGTCACAGACTGTCCCTACGTCGTTTGTCAATGGGCAGTGAGCCATCTCAAGCCGCCAAGCGAAAGACTTTGCGACTTTTATTCCAGCGTTCCTCCTCTTTGTTGTCATATTTTGTTTGGCTGTCGAATTTTTCAGCATGAAGTTGTCAATAGCATTCTCAGCCGGAAGCAGCGTGTCAGTGACCGTTTTCCTCTGCGGGGTTCGGGAATTGTGGACCACCCATAACTTTTTCACGACGTTGTTCATTTCTCAATGTCACCAAGGTGTCCTAGTTTCTCCTTCGTCACTGTGCACCGTGGGGGCTGGTTTTTCTGGCAAGTCTCGAAGATTCCCATTGTCAACCTGGCCTTGGACCACTTCTGCGATGGGTGTCGCACGAGCTGTTGCTGGATGGTCTTTATTTCGTTGCTGAAGTGCTGGACGCTATGTCCCGCCAGGTTCTCTCTGGCTGGCAGCACCGCTTTGCTCACGGACGTCGTGATCATGGCAGTACCGAATTCACATGTCGTTGGTCGATGCTGGTGAGAATTCCAGCTGAATTTCGCGGTCGGGTCCTCGGTGCATGGCACTGGTGTTACCGTTCCCGTCAAAGCAACACATGCAGCTGCTGTCGCATTCGAAGCCTGGCAATATTTCCCTGCACCTGGTTGTTCCTTTCCTCTCTGTCTTGCGCCTTCGTCGCGACCTCGTGCCAGCAGCGTCTGAACCATACCTCTTAACCATAGCCTGAGGCGACTCTTCATGAGCGTCCTATTTTTCTACGAAATCTCCACAGAAGTGATCCTACCCTGCAAACTCTTCGCACACTTTCTGTTTATCTACAAACTCCCATCGAACTTTCTCGTTCCCTACAAAGCCTTCGTACTCTTCGATCCAATCTTAGCATAATTGCCCACTCGACCCCTCGGCACCACGACATGGGACTGTAGAAGACATTTACACACTTGCTCCACTTATAAGCCTTTGGGTATTGGGCTCGCTGCGTCCCGTCCTTAGTTAAAACAATGCGCACTGAGAACTCGGAGTGAAGAGCAGAACAATGTATTCGCCGTCAACGTGCCGCTTACTCACGTCGCCACAGTGGCAAAAATAACTGACACGGGATCATGGCAGCGAAAGAGAACAACCCTGGGCAGACGAGCAGCAGTGATCAACCACAAAAGTGCGGCAGCGTTTCCGCAGCTCCGCCACGGTGGTCTAGTGCGTAAGGTACTCGGCTGCTGATCCGAGGGTCGCGGGATCGCATCCCGGCCGCGGAGGCTGCATTTCGATGGAGGCGAAATGTTGAGGCCCGTGTGCTGTGCGACGTCAGTGCACACCTAAAGAACACTAGGTGGTCAAAGTTTCCCGAGCCGTACACTACAGCGTCTCTCGTAATGACAGCTGGTTTCGGGGGGTAAAACCCCAGAAATAATTCAGCGTTCCGGCGTCGAGGGCATCCACAATACAAATCGCTCCGGCTGCGCGAAGGCTGCCGCTTATCAGGCGTACTAGTGGGGCACGCGCATCGCCACTGCCCACTTCGTGGCTGTATCAGCAGACAGCCGGCGCGCGCGACTCGTTCACGTGAAAAAAAAGGAAAGCGAATATAGCTTTCTATTTTTTTGCGAGATGAAGTTATTTTCACGTGGGACCACGAACACAGCCACCTTGTTCTAGACGCGTGGTATAATGTGGAGTTGCCACTCATTAAAGAGCGTTTTTTAAATTAATCGCCGATATTGCTGGCTGCGTCAGCGATGAAAGCAAAGATACAGTAACACAAGCAGCTTTTCCTTAATGTGACTTAACACTACAATGAAGCAGCAAGATAGTGAACATATTTAAAAGGTTACGCATTTAATTACCTTTAGCGATTGCGGAACGTAAAAACATCCTTTTTATTGCTGATGGCTAATAATATTGATTGTTCGTTTCACGCGCAATCCCTACCACGACAAAAAAGGAAATGACACTGCCGGAATCCCGCATGGCGGCGATGTTAGCGTTCGAGAATGCGGCAAAAATAAATCTTTGCGGCCCGACAAACCTCATTAGGGCTAAATGTTAAAGCCTATACGCAAGGCAAGAAAATACTTGCGGGGTGTTGTAATTTTGTGAAAAGTTCCATCTCGTTTGCTGGCCGTGAGCGCTGTCGGCGAGAGTACGCCCTTTACGCTCGAAAAGTAGTTCGCCGATCTACCTTTCTGCGAAGGAACTTTACCGGGAAGGAGATACTCCTTTGTCGTGTGTCACTGGGCATGAACGCCGTTCCGGTAGATGTCCCCTTACCTAAAGTACTTTAGCGTGCCCGTGTGTCAGGGGTATTAAACAGCTACAGATAGAAAGGAAGACGCTAAGGAAGAACCGTTGTGAGTTGAACGAAAATTAACAAAACTGGCTGATCCCACGTGAAGTGGGAATCAAGGAAATGCGAAGCACGCATCAACAACGTGAACTGGTGCTGCATTGTTGCCTCGCTATACCAATTTTGGTACATACCAAGTTAGGGGAACGGCCGCAAGAGCACCAAGACTGTTGCATGTAAACCATGTCGCTCAAGACATGCATATCATGATTTTCATGTTATGACGTGTCATTTATGTTGGCCATGCAGTCACGTTGTGGCCTACCCATCTTTGTATACATCCCTTCAACAAAACGGCCAAGAGAGCGCCAAGGCTGTTGCATGTAAATCATGCCGCTCATGATATTGCATGTCATGATTATCATGTTATGACCTGTCATTTATCTTTGTCATGCAGTCACGTTGTGGCGTGCTAATTTTCGCAAACATCCCGTTAACGAAACGACCAGTAGAGCACCAAGACAGTGGCATGTAAATCATGCCGCGGATGACAATCTTGTCATGATTTTCATGAGCACCAAACAATGGCATGTAAATCATGCCGCTCATGACAATCTTGTCATGGTTTTCATGTTATGACACCGTCATTTATATTCGTCATGCAGTCATGTTGCGGCATACCAATTTTCGCACACATCCCGTTAACGAAACGGCCAGAAGTGCACCAAGACCGCGGCTTCTAAATCATGCCGCTTCTGACTTGCTTATCATGATTTGCATGTTATGACCGGTCATTTATGTTCGCCATGCAGTCCCTTTGTGGCATACCAATTTTCGTATACATCCTGTTAACGAAACGGCCAGGAGAATACCAAGACCGTGGCATGTAACTCATGCTGATCATGACATCCATGTCACGATTTTCAAGTTATGACATATCATGCATCTCCGCCATGCAGTCGTGTTGTGGCATACCAATTTTCGCACACATCCCTCTAACGAAACGGCCATAAGAGCCCCAAGACTGTGGCATGTAACTCATACCACTCATGACATGCACTGTCATAATTTTCATCTTATGACCTGTCCATTAACGTTCGCCATGCAGTCATGTTGTGGCATAGCAATATTTGTATAGATCCGATTAACGAAACGGCCAGGGGAGCACAAAATCGTATGACGGCTAGATATATAGATACGCTCAAAGTAGCCGAAGTTCGCGAAGAAATGCTTCGCATTTAATATCATTTAAGTGCGAGGGCGACATATTTAGTGGTTGATAAGCTCACCCATTGCAAGATCGACAGCGACGACGATCACGACCAATAGATCAGTTCGCATGTCTCTAAATCTTTAGTCCCGCAATTTGGTGCTGCTTCGTGAGCCGCAGCTTTTAAATGAAATGCGGTTGGCTGCGCCCTAAAAAATCCAAAACAAATAAAAACGTGCGCACTAAAAGAAAAGCCGCGGATGTATCTCTACATATGGCTCTCGTTTTAGCGGCCACGGGGACCTTTGTGATTCTTTGCTGGATGTAGTAACGTATTCAAGGAATAATTTCAATCGCCGTTTCCTCGTGTGTACCACGAAACACTCAAATGTCGTGCCTCAATATGATCTCTTCAGCAGGGCGTTTCTTAATTTCGTATACGCTCTTGTTTGTCCTTGAACACTATCATGGTAAGCTGATGCTTGAACTTTCACGCACGGTCACGTTTGTGCGATGAAAGCAGCAGTTCAAGACATGCGCCTGATTTGACAGCAAGTGTGCGGAAGATGTGCACGTGATATGGCTTCAGTGTAAAGCGGGAATGAAAACGTATTATTGCACGAAAGTACTTTTTTCCGGGTGCCCTCCAAGAAATCACTCGCGTACTCTCATCACGGAAGTGCATGTCTCAAAAAATGACCGCGCATTTGATAACAAAAAAGTACCACACGCTAGGATTCGAAACCATAACCCCCGCCGCGATGCGACAGTAAAAGCTGGAACCTGTACCCGACCACATAACGAACACATTGAAGACGTGACGGTGGGAGGGGAGGGGGTTAACCGATTTCTTGCTACCTTCACTACTACACCTTGAAGGTTGCATATAACTGATGTACTGTGAAAGGAAAAGAGTTCAGGAAAGCAATTTTAAAATTTTGAAACGAATTTTAAGATTCCTCTGAAATTAGCATCGCCTACCTTTCATTGCAGCCTTGGTTCCAGCGGCGGTAACGCGATCTAGGAACGATGGAGGGAAGCACCACATTTCCTTACAAATGTACGCCGGCAGTTAGCGCTTCGTCAGTGTCAGTGCCTCTATCGTAGCGGAGCGCAGCGGTGTCCTGCCGGCGCGTTGGTTGGGCATTATAGAAGCACGGCCGCTTCATGATTCTTTTATGCGGCGTATAGTGGTGTCTGCGATATGCTCTGCTCAAAGATGGCCGTCGAAAACAAGCAACCGATGAACCCGTGGCTGCAGCGGACTGTGTTCCCAACAACTCGTTCGGTTTCGCTTGGAAGGTTTCAATGTTTGCGACGCTGCTGGTGTATGGCGGATTTGCGCAGGGCTGTGGCGTACGCAGCGCAGTGTCTCCGGAGCAATGTGACTCGTTCGAGAACTTTCGCATGCGTGCATCTGTCGGTAATCCCTGTGCAGTGGCACGTGCGGATGATGCCTACATGCAACGGGTTAACAGGTACAGAGTACCCAAGCAGTCTCCCGCCCCCTGATTCGCAGGATTGCAGCTCGTGTATTCCACACTGTCTCGAGGACAGATTTCACTTTCTTATTTGTAAATTCCCAAACGCTGCAGGCGCTCTGTGCTGCCTGTGTTCGGTAGTCCCAGAGGAGATTTTTGTGCCATTCGGATGAGACCGTCGGCCTGTTTCATTTTAGTTTGGTTGAGTCTTCTGAAAGGGAGGCCTTAAGTGATGCGAGTGATCGCAAACTCTTGCACCAGCCTGATAATTTCTTCCTCTGTAGGCCTGTCGAGGCGGCGTTCCACTCGAAAGATGACGCGTGCCACGTTCTGAATGATTGATTTTAAGCTCCGCGAATTGTGGCATCGGCGTTGCCGTTCTCTTCAATAAGTCAGCCAAGCACTCTCACTTGGGTGACTTCAAGAATACCGCAGCCCTTGAGATGGAGATCTATTGTTGGGATACCGGCTTTCTTGCGACGCTTAATGCGTACGGTGATGAAATGATTTGTCTGTTACGCATGTCATACGCGCGTGCTTGGTTAAATCTGCCACTTTCTCTATGGCCTCGTGTAGCAGGGCTTGTTTATCGCCAGAACCCCGGTGTGCCTACAGTGTGATCTAACCGGCATAGATTGTGCATCCGAGGTCCCGTACTCGCTCATGTTCTAGGGACAGTGGCCTCTACCCGACGTTGCCAAGAAGTGGCGAAAAGATTGAGTCCCGTGGAGTGTCTCGAGTGGGCATTGCGAAGATTTTAGAGCGTGTGCTGTCCAAACTACTCGTTGCCTTCCTGTCGCGAAGGAAGCTAGGGATGTACCGAAACACCTGTCTTCGGCAACCTATGTCTTCTAGACCTTCGAGGACTGTTTTGTGTGAAATTTTTTCAAACGTCTTTTCTGGCATCAAGCGCCGCAACTATCCGGGCTTCCTTGTTGCGACATGGGTCCGAAATTTCGTCGCGAAGCAAAAAGAAGGCGTTCTGCGCCTACACGTCCGGTCTGAAACCAAAGATACAGTCGGGAAGAAGTCGATGCCGCTCGATGTGGTTGTTCAGTCTAGTTTGGATAATTTTATCAAAAAACTTCCCTACGCACGACGTGAGCGATATTGGCCTCAGCTTATATAGATCTCTGCGTTTAGGCGGCTTTTGTATAAGTATGATGGTAGCCTCTTTCCAGTTGTCCGGTATTGCCCCGTTGTCGGGCCATACGTCGTCGTTTAACTCGGTAGTTAGCTGGTTGAATGATTCCCGACTCAGGTCGCAGAGCACCGTATTCGTAACGCTGGGGACCCGGAGCGCTGTGTTTTTCGAAAGACTGCGCGGCTCTGTCCATGTCATAGGCATGTTCAACTCAGCGTAATCAGGCCCCTTATAGCTGCATTGCCATTATCGCCTGTCCTCTGGCCCTACGTCTGCTATCACGGCTGATACTCACGATAGCCTCACCGAGGGGGTCAGTCGTGCCATCGTACCCATGCTCGATTAATTTCTGCTTTCGGCATGTGGTGGTCCGTGTTCGTGCTGGATCTATCCTACTCTGTAGAATAGCCCACGTTCGCTTTGTGCTAAGCGTCCCTTTGAGGTCATCACATAACTGAAGCCACTTGGTTTCTTACAGCTGCCGCTCGTACTCACTGGCTTCCTGCACAAGCCGGGCTGAGCTTATCTTGAGCTTTCTATTTTGACTCTGCCCCTTCCATTGCTTGGTAAGACTTATCCGTACCTTCCAGAGGTGCCGTAAGTGCCCGTCGACTGCCGGCGTTTCTATCTTAGCCACAATTTTTCGTGTAGTTGTTTTGTGTATGGCCCTGGTGATGCTGTCTATTCTGCAGCACTCTGGCACGGTACGGTTTGTCTTCTCGTTATAAGCTACCCAATCTATTAAGTGGGCTCCTCCTAATATATGCTGGGCCCGCGTTGTATCCATCGAACCACTGATGATGCAGTGGTCACTGCCGAGGTCATCACCTGGGTTGTTCCAGGTGACGCCTCTGACGTTGTTACTGAAGATTAGGCCCGGTGACGTGCCCTTTAACACATTCATTCCTGTTCTGGTTGGTTCATCGGATCTAGTGAGCAAAACCAGCCGTCGCTCCTCCGCGACGTCCGCTAGCATTTGGCCCTTAGGTGTGCCTCGATCGTAGCACCAAACAAAGTTCGGCGCGTTAAAATCGCCAAGGACAATTTCTCGGTATTTTCGTTACACTTTTTTCAAGGCGGCCGCCGCTAGCACGTAAAATTTTTCCTGCCTATCCGTTGGTGGGTTGTAGACAAAGGCGATAACTGTTTCCGATTTTCCGCGCCTACATGCCAGATTTTGAGGATTTGATGTTGGACACCGCGGTTAGGGGCGCAGTCCATGCTTACAGTTGTAACTGCCCGTGTCAGTGCTGCCCTCTGAAAGTGGTCAGGTTGCGTGTGCACCTTGCATCCTACGAGGTGCGGTATTCTCTTACCTGGCTCTTGTATACATGTTATATCCGGAGGTACAGCCATCACATCTATAAAACGCGTGAGTGCTGCAACTTTCCCTGTAAACGTCCTGCAGTTCCACTGCCAGACCTCAAGGCTCTCAGTTACTCTCCTGCCGTGGTTAGGCATCTATAGTGATTTGGCTATCGATCAGCTCGACCTCTTTTGGCCTGCGTGTCGGCGTTCCTGGGCTGAAACTTTTTTGTTTGTTCTGTCCCTCTTTCGTAGTGTCAGAAGGGGAGTCTTCTATCTCTCGTGTCAGCTTGTACAGCTCCGCAAAGAGAAGTTGCACTTCTCGCTCAGTAGTGCTCAGTTTATCGTCTTTTTATGTCACTTGTGGCATCGCGTTCTTAACTTCTTGTGTGGGTTTCTTTCAATGCGAGTCATTCCGCTGTTGTAAATCTGCTTAGAATTTCATTAAGGCTTGCCTTTAACGTTCTATTTTCCTCCATAATCGCTTGATACGCCGGACTCTGAGTAATTGAATGCACTGAGTAACTGATGGACATTGGGATGCACTACCTGCGCCTAGCTTACCTCTTGTGACGCTGTGCCCACCGTACGAGACATAGCTTGTGGAGCCCTCTCCTGTTCGGGCAAAAAAGGCTTGTCATCACATGCCATTGATATTTACGTGGACGTCTGACGACTCCGTTGTCTGGTACGATATCTCCATCTCGATCTTCCAGCTTGCCGATGTTCGGAGAGGGCCCCTTCTTGCTGTTGAGGGAGCTCTGGGGAATCGCTGATCTCCAATTCTTCCTCTTCTGTAGCGAACAACCATGGACGCTCTTCAGCAGTGCTGTGCATCCCACTCTCTCTGTGTCTCCTAAGAGTCTTTTCTTCATGCGTTTTGGCAGCTGGAGTCGCCCATGAAGCCCTGGTCCCGCAGGCAGAACATCACGGTGACCATTTTTCTCCGTCTTCAGGCTCGCGAGCCCCACATATCACTCACACATTTGTGTGCGCTTGCGGGCAAACGTCTGCGCGGTGGCCGACGTTGTGGCAAGTCTTGCAAACTTGCACCGAACTGCACTTGGAATGACATACCATCTCCCCACCGCAACAGTGGATGAACCGTAATAGGTAGATAACTATGGAAGCGCACACACAAAAAACACGGACTCAGGAGACACGGACGAGCGCTAAACTTTCAACTAACTTTATTTTTCGTCGTGTCAATATGTAAGCCATACATCACGTGGTCACAACGCTAATCGCAGTTGTCACTGTCAAATCACAACAGACCGCGCAAGAATCTCTTTTCACCTTGCAATAAGGAAACCGAAGACTGGCTAACACACGCGTCACCTCTAGTTGATATATGAAAGGCTTCCAACAGTTCCCGTGCCGGGCTATCATGGCTACGGCCCGAAACTCGGATCGCACGAAAATCTGGTACACACATGCAATGCCGGACATGCGCAGGTAAATGCGCGTTCTCTTTATTAATTATGGATAATTCGTGTTCCCTTGCACGAACGTTGACGCACCTTCCGGTTTGCCCGACATAAGACCTGCCACATGAAAGTGGAATCTCATAGACGACGCCTACCGCGCAGGCTCCATGAGGCATTTCGTGCTTCTTGCCACACCCTCTAGGAGTAATCTTAGCATCAGATATTTTCGGGCAGAGCTTTGCCAGCTTGCGCTGGGCTGAAAAAACCATCGGCACATCGTGCCTGCCCGCAACCTTCTTCAGATTATGAGAAGTGCGGTGCATGTAGGGCATCACTACCGGGCGGCCCCTGGATTTCGGCCCGGGTGTCTTGCCCGGAACGGGGTGCTTTTGTCTCCCGCAGGAGGACCTCGGCGACTGCCGTAACGAGCGTGCGTGGGTATCCGGCTTCTAATACTCGCCTTACTTGATTATTAAAACTGTCCTGCATAGCATGTGGGCATGATTTCGCAAGCGCAGACCCAAGACAAAGCTTCACAATCGCCCGCTTAACTAATTTCGACTGTGCTGAATCATACGGCAGCAGTCCTTTCTGCGCTCTTGGGCTGTAAGACCAACAAACGTGAGTGCCTAAATGAAGCCGTAAATCTAAAAATTTCAGGGAGTCATTGCAAGGGATTTCATGGGTAAAGGTCAAACCCTTTCCGCACTGCTGAAACGCGTCAAGGATACAAAGAACAGACTTGTCAAGGTTAAAATCAGTGGGTTTTTGTAAAAGAAATTAAAAAATCGTCTACATATCTAAAAACTTTAATAACATTGGTTACCTCTATGATGCTAGACAGAGCACGATCCACGTCTGATAAAAATATATTACACAAAGCAGGCGCCACACAGGACCCAATACAAGTCCCTTGACGCTGTAGATAAAACCGGTTCTCATGGGTTACAAATGTAGAACGAAGATAAAATTCAAGTAACGACATGAAGTCATTCACTGACAAACCAGCGCTGTTTTGAAAGTCAATGACCCCACCGGCTTCGATGCACTCACGTACCGCTGCAAATAACTGTCCTTGAGGTACTGATTAAAATAAATCTTCAACATCAACGGAGAACATATAGTCAATACGCCTTTCCTCCTGTAGAAACCGCACAACATCATCTGAGCTCTTGGTCCCAAAGGGGTCGTCGACTGTTAGCTCATTTAAATTTTGGAGCAGGAATTGGCTTACTAGATGCTGCCAAGAGCCCTTTTCACTTATTACTGTCCGAAACGGAACTTCCGGCTTGTGCGTTTTCGCAGTGAAAAAAGCTCTGAGTGTGTTACCTTTACAAGCAATAATGCCTCTGGCCAATTTCTCCAGCCGAAGCTCCTTACACAAATTTGTTGCCTTTGTTTTCACGCGAATAGCACTACTTTTGACTTGAATAAAATTCTTAGTAATGGCCTTCCTAGCCTTCTCATTGAAAGTTCCAGCATCTAAAACCACAAACCCGCCCTCTTTCTCGGCTTGAAGCAGTCGGAAGTCATTGTCCCTAAAATGTGTCACGACGAGGTCGATCGTAGCCCGGCCCTGGAAGTCCTTCGAGTTGACAGTCCTTACCAACGCATCAACACCCTCAAGGAGGCACCGGTCGTGCTATTCCTGTCGCGCCCTGTTCGCCACACGCCTATTAAACGCCAAGAACTCATGAGGCTGGACGACTGCTTCAAGACTGAACTACGGCCCCTTCTTGAGCAGACTGTAGATATTATCCGGGAGTTCCACGTTCTCTCCTAGCACCAAAACCTGTGACGCCCCTCTTTCCTTGTCCTCCTTCTTGTTCTGCTGGCTAAGAACGTTGGCCAAGTAGGAACCCCACCAGAATTCGACCATGCGGGCAGTTAAGGTCCTTAATGAACAGAGATTCACTTCTGCTTTCCAGGCAGGGTCACTAATGTAGCACAGAACTCGCAAGTAGTCCTGAAGAAGCCTTATCTGCCGCCACAGTTCAGCGCGTAGTATCCGACACACACGTCTTGCATGTCCCGGGGACGGCCACGCGAAACCGAGCAGCCCAAGAACTTCCGCAGGTACCATTCCTTTCCGCAAATAAAATCCGGGAAATCTTGCGCGGCAGGTTGCCGTGACAATGTGGCTTACCAAAAGGTTGATAGTAGACGACGACGGAAAAGCAGAAACATTGAAGAAAGGGCCCACTGTATTAGAAATATGGTTCAATAAAACTTGCTGCTGGGCGAGTTGGTTCATACTTGGTAGATAACTATGGAAGCGCACACACAAAAAACACGGACCCAGGAGACACGGACGAGCGCAAACTTTCAACTAACCTTATTTTTCGTCGTGTCAATATGTAAGCCATACATCACGTGGTCACAACGCTAATCGCAGTTGTCACTGTCAAATCACAACAGACCGCGCAAGAATCTCTTTTCACATTGCAATAAGGAAACCGAAGACTGGCTAACACACGCGTCACCTCCAGTTGATATATGAAAGGCTTCCAACAGTTCCCGTGCCGTGCTATCATGGCTACGGCCCAAAACTCGGATCGCACGAAAATCTGGTACACGCATGCAATGCCGGACATGCGCAGGTAAATGCGCGTTCTCTTTATTAATTATGGATAATTCGTGTTCCCTTGCACGAACGTTGACGCACCTTCCGGTTTGCCCGACATAAGACCTGCCACATGAAAGTGGAATCTCACAGACGACGCCTACCGGGCAGGCTCCATGAGGCATTTCGTGCTTCTTGCCACACCCTCCAGGAGTAATCTTAGCAGCAGATATTTTCGGGCAGAGCTTTGCCAGCTTGCGCGGGGCTGAGAAAACCATCGGCACTTATCGAGCAATGCACTTATCGATTTGACAGTGACAACTGCGATTAGCGTTGTGACCACGTGATGTATGGCTTACATATTGACACGACGAAAAATAAAGTTAGCTGAAAGTTTGCGCTCGTCCGTGTCTCCCGAGTCCGTGTTTTTTGTGTGTGCGCTTCCATAGTTATCTACCAAGTATGAACCAACTCGCCCAGCAGCAAGTTTTATTGAACCGAAATAGGACCGTTCCTATGAAAGGGATGGCTACGCTCTTCGGATCAATTAGCATTTTTGCCTGGATTATTTCCACGCCTGGTGTCCGGGCTCGGAGGTTTCCCTCCATTGTTTCTCCTGGCGTACGCGGAGGGATTCCATGATTGAATCCTTAACTGCGTCTCCTCCGGTCGCAGCGTACGCATTGAACGCATGCGTCTTCACATTAACTATAGGGGCTGTGATCATGCTTACGAGATTAACGGTCTCCTGCTCAGATGTTGAAACTATTGCGATGTTTCAGCCCTGTTTTAAGTGCAATGTAAATTGCTTTTCCTTTACTTCATTGTGGCAGACTGCCCTTACTGCTTCTGCGAGCATTGGTGAGCACAGTAGGTAATTAGCACTGTAAGTAAAGAGATTATAATCCTAGCCAAGACGAAGTCTGTAATTTGGTCGGGACAGAATGTGAAGATCCCACGCACTCATAGCTAGGCGAATATCACTATGAGCTAGGTGGCCGAAAAATAACCAGAGATGCACCCTGTAGAAAATGAACTATCAATTACCCGAAGTACCACAGCAATGGCTGCTTATTGTTTCCAATTCTTATTTACATTACTGCTATCCTGCGCGTGTTTATTCTGCTGCTCCTTTTCTACAGCCCCGCCATGGCAGCTTAGCGGCTGCACCTATCAGCGCTTGCGCCAATGGTCGTGGGATTGGATCCCAGTCACGACAGCTGCAGTTCGATCAAGGCAAAATGTCGAGGCGCGTGCACTGCGCGATGTCAGCGCCCTTTAATAAACCCAGGAGTTCAGCATCTTGGGGATACGTCCACTACAGTATGTGTCCTGGTCATATCGTGCTTTTGGGACACAAAACTGCAGAAATTATTACTGCATTGTTTTTCGAAATCCCTGCCATAAAGATATTGTGCGTTTGGCACATACAACCCTGTAATATATTTTCTTTCTCTCATCTCTCGGAAAATTTTGCAAGGCCTTTTCTGGTCGAAGGAGACATAATGCCGCTTTTGTACGTTCTTGTGTTCGGCGGCGAGCGCGCTAATAGCCAAATAGTTTACCCACGCCCCCTCCTACCGACTGCCTTGGCGTTGGCAGTAATGATATTGAAAAAAGATAGCGAGATCGCGCATACAGACATATATTCTATGAGGCGACGGTGCGCGTGACAGATGACCTTGAATGACACGCGTCTGATGTAATTCAAATGAGCTTCTGGGAACGCTCCCTGAATGCGCCAGAGTTCAAACCGAAAGTTGCGCTTGCTGGAGCCCACTGCAATTAGGAAAGGAAATAAATGAACTGACGCAACAGTATCTTCTCCATTATGCGCCCACTGCACGGCCGTTTCTGCCGCCGCAGTGATACAGCCGTTACGGTGCTTGCGTGGTACACGTAAGGCTTGGTTTTGATCCCTGTCATGGCGTTCGCTATTTAGGTGGAGGCTGAAATGCTCTAGGCCCGCGTACTGGGTGCCATCAGTGCACGTTATATAAACCCAGGGGGTGTGAAGTTCCGGAGTATACGCCTGATTTTCCACGTAAAGGGAGAGAGAGGGTGAGGTTGCAGAACTTACTGAAGCTGGGCACATAGAACCCTATATACAGATTTCTGGGCTTGGTTCCCACCCAGAGGGCATGGAAGAGGCTGTTTCTTCGAGCACCTTCTTCGGACTCCCCAGTCACGCACGGTTGCTGGTGAGATCCTAAACTGAGCAATGCACTTATCGTGGATCGACAATGTTTACTAGCAAGTTTCTTCTGTTGCCTGCTGACGTGGTTTTATTCTTCTTGTTAATCGCAAGAATTGTTTACCATCTCTACTGAAAAAGCAGAAG
Organism: Hyalomma asiaticum; assembly: GCA_013339685.2. NCBI lineage: Eukaryota > Metazoa > Arthropoda > Arachnida > Ixodida > Ixodidae > Hyalomma > Hyalomma asiaticum. The sequence continues at coordinate 46,224,731 of CM023487.1, read as the reverse complement.
TATTGCTAACGCTTTCCTAGAACTCGCACCCACACGTTAAAATGTTAATGGCATTAAATCTTCGGAGAGCTCTCGCCATCTCTACTCGAAACATGTTGCGGCTCCTGGGTTAAACCGAGGAGCTCGCTATCCCGCTGTTGCCGGTCGCATTTCATGCGTCCGGTTAGAAACTACGTAAAGGAAGCAAGTGATGGGCGCGGTGTTGCGAGACTGTCACATTCCTCTTTCTGTAGTGACATTTCTAATAAGCTTAGCGTTTGCCATTCTCACAAAAACGCCGTCACTCTTGAAGACAGACGTGCCGCTATTTAGGTTATCAGCCTTTAGCGCGAATGTCGTTTTTTTCGACATGAATATGTGTTCACGTGGGATCGCCATGGCTCTTTCCTCTTTGTAGCGCAGAAGTATCGTGGAGAGGTGACATTTAGTAAAGACGACTTTTTCAATTTGTCAGTCGTCGCTCTTGGCTTCGTGAATCGCGAATGGAACTGTGTAGAAAAATAAGCTGTATTGAATATAAGTGTACTAATCAGGTACAAGCGGAAGGAAACTTGTAAACCTAGAAACATATCCATTAGGGCGAAAACACTAGCGCATCTATTCACCCAGTGCAAGATCCACAACGAAGATGAGCATACGAAAGACTTTACTCATCATCACACTGCACCCCACAGCAATCGTTACAGCTTGCTGCTGCTTGGACATCGCGGTTTTTAAATTGCATGGGCTTGGCCGCCCCCTGAAGAAGGAAATCCTAAACGCGTAAACACATATGCCCTAAAGCAACCACAAACATATTTCAACAAATGGCCGCGTCCCACCACCAATACATTTTATTTGGCAGTTTCCGCACACGGCAATATTGTATTGATGCTACCCGAAGCCTGCACCGTGAGCTTGCGTTAGCGGTCACAGCGACACTTTGTGCTTCCTGGCTTGACGAAACAACAGACGATCATGCAACACAGTACCATAATGAATGCATCCGAATGGCTGATAGGGCTACCCAAACAACAAAAGGTATCTATGTCGACAGGAATTCAGTCACTACAATTGTCACATGCCAAATAGGTCAAATGGAAGAGGACAGAAAGACCTGAGGAGCCAGATAGTGGCACCTCGTCAGGCCGTTGAGAAGTACGAAGAGAATGTCAACTAGATGTGGGAAGATTAATTTTCTGCTGGCATCTGCTACATTCGCGAAAGAGCAGCGGAGAAAGACGCGTCAGAATTTGTTCTCGTGAATCAAATTACAAGAAAAAATTGTGTACTTGCTCGGAGAAAACAACACGAGGTTGTGTGGCATTCAGGCACTCATAAACAAAACCCTACGAACATATTCTAGGGTAGATGCTTTGCTTAGGCTAGCAGATCGGAAACCCCAGCCAACTAAACTGGAAATACAGGCGGTAAGATTAGACTCAGGAAGCACGGCTGATATCAGGAGCCGAAAACTTGGAAAAACCGCCATGACAGGTCTACTCGCTCATCGTTGACCAGGAGAGGACCAAATAGAAGCTCACACAAAACAAGGCACGCGAATGCTTTGTTGGGCAGGTCGACATTGGCTCTAAATAATCAAAACGGTGACCTTGCCTCAGCCAATCTGCTGCTGGTGTTTCTCATTCGCTAATTGACTTAATGAGCTTTTCTATTTGCACTGTGACATTTTCATGCTGATCGTGGAGAGCCTTACCTTACATAATCGACAGCGCTGCCAGCAGGGTACATTTTTAATTCGTTAAATCTAGAGCGTAGCCCACGCTCCTCTATTAGATTTCAATCGCAGCATTTGCTAGCATACATCGGCTAGTGTTGCCGGAAGCGCACGGGAGAACGCGCTGTTTTTGTTTCTGTCTTTATGCTCTCACAATTTAACTACTTAAGCTCTGAAATGATTGAATCAGACTGCAAAAATCATTTTACAGAGTCAACTGTGACTTTCTTTCCGCGGCGATAAACTTATTTTCAAAAACGTACGCAGGGAACGCAAAATTACGTATCGCTTTTTGTGTGGTCTATCAACATTACGCGATATTTAGCTCACGCACTCCCACCTGCGTGTAGACGGTTATACGAGTAGACATTGTGCTGCTCTAGCATATTTATCACCATATCAGATATTGTCATGGTAAAATTGCCTTTCTTGTAGAGGTCGAGAATATCTTTAACTTATAAGTGGATGATTAATGAGGCCGCAGAGCTGAGTCTTATGAAATGCCTCCGCCTTTATGTAGTAGTGTACTGATGACGTGTGCGCAAGAGAAGCAAGAAGTGCGCTTGTAAATGCCGTGAAATGGGCACTTTATCGAAGTGGTCGCACACTCATTCCAGTGATGATGATAGCATTGTCTTGATATCGGCGGACTTTTTGGTGGTTCATTGAACCGTTTGTTCAGTAAATCGCCCATGGCTGGGCAATCATCGCCAGGAGCTTAGACCTGATACAGCCTGCCAGTGCCATTGCCTTAAGAAGGTTGTGTCGCAGAAAATCCGGTGTCGGCCACGTCTTCAAGGTGGGCATGCAACGTGCTACGACCTACCTTGCATTTGGCACGGCGCTTTCTACGTGTATAATTCAACGACGCAAAGCATGTATAACCATCCGCTCTCGCACTCTATACGGACATTCATCCCATTGTTAAGGCTTGGTTGAATGCAAAACAATTCGTGATATGCAATTTTGTCCGTAACTGGAACGCATGACGCCAAACTCCGTAAGATCTAGAGCTTTTCTATATTTCTGTTTTTTTCTCATTCCACATTTCCTTCGCACACTTTGCACGTATGGTTCTTTCTTTATCTATTCCTATATTGCACTATCTCCACACTGCCAAACCACTCCTCCTCGCTATATTTCTTTCCCGAACTCGCTATGTTATACTTTGTATGGCAATGAGTTGTCTGCCCTCTCGTCTGCTCATTTGCCTCCTCCATATCCATATCCATGTTAGCACAGCTAGATAATTAATATCCGTGAGAACCTTCAAAAATGCTCAAAAAAAGGAAGCGCTAAATGGTACTTAAAATGTATTCCTTGTGAATTAAGACGTCGTATTGTATTGTAGTTACTGTGCACTATAGAAATATAGTAATGACGAGCCTCAGGGCTTTAGAAGTGCACTATTTGTTTTAGGGAAATACGAGATGTGCACATGGGGGAACACATAACTATATTGCTATTCGACAATGTCACACTAAGTCTCGCTAAACAAAAATCTCTGATGCGAGAGCTTCATAATGGCACTTGCGCACTGAATGCGGTCAGTGCGCAATATTACACAAGTAGTGCAGGTTCAAAGTTGTCTTTTATAGCAGAAAATGTCACGTGTCCTAATGCTCAAACGTATTTTAGAGCGCAACGAGTCGTGGCATGTTTGAAAGCCATGCAGGCGCTACGCCGTGCCATGTAACTGGTGGGGTGTAACAGAGTGGCGCGCACACGTACACATAGCTCGCATAACGTTTATATTCTTCAGCTGCGCCAGGACTTCCACCCAGAACTTTCACCACTTATGAAGAACCAATTTCATTACAGCCGGGCTCTAGCTACGACCGCGAGTATCGAGTAAAGCTGCTGATGGTGATCTATGCTGTTGTTGTTGTTATGTGGGTTTAACGTCCCAAAACCAGCTCTGATTATGAGAGACGCGTTGTGGAGGGCTCCGGAAATTTGGGGCACCTGGCGTTCTTTAACATGCACTGACATCGCACAGCACACGGGCCTCAACATTTCGCCTCCATCGAAACGCAGCCGCCGCAGCCGGGATTCGATCCCGCGACCCTCGGATCAGCAGCCGAGTACCTTAGCCACTAGACCACCGTGGCGGGGCGTGATCTATGCATATGAGGAAAATATTTAGAAGCGAACATGATGCGCAACGATCAAGTACAGTCACTCGCATGTTGGCTTCCACATGCGCAAAGCAAAAGCTGTTCGCGTCGCGTCGAGACGGAAAGAAGTGGGTGTGCTTCTTTCCCGCAAGCAACAACAAAAAGAAGCTTTATTATCGTAAAGCATCGGATTTTATCGACCGCATCACTAGCGCCCTCGTGGCGCTATAATTGCCGACACTTACGCTGCCACAGCTGGCGAGCTATCTTATCACACGTAAGCATGCGCAAAACAGGCATTGCAAAGCATACCTGACCGCATTTCTAAGGATGTAGTATAATGTATGGATTTCTGCGCTCAGTACTTTAAGCAGGCGTCCGGAAACATCTTCCTCGCAGGCTCCAGGGCGCAACTCCTGCTTACAATGTGTGTACGCGCCTTGTTCCGTCTACCATGGTGGTGCAATGTCTATGGAGCTTAGATGCCGACCACAAGGACGCAATTTCGATCACGGGCACGGCAGTGACATCTTTAAGGAGGGTGCTAGAGGCCCGTGTATGCTAGGTTTTGGTGCACCTTGAGGCAACCCCGGTGGCCGAACTTCCGGAGGCGGTAAACACATCGTGGCTATTGCACATAAGACACCAGCCGGTGTGTTATGAATGAAGTATGAAAATTTAGCGTATAGTAGCTGAGATAATAAAGAACGAGATGTATACATATATGGATCGGTAAGTAGGTCTTAATGTTTTTTTTTATTTACTCTCTTTCATTGGAACCTACAAGTAACATATGCTGTCTATTTTTTCCGGATCACTTGGCAAACATGAGGGGTAATTCGGACACATTAGACTTGGTGAGTTCTGCTTGAAAACGGACGTTCTGCCGTGAAGTGATATTTCTCGTGGCGTAACCGACCCTTAGGGCCGGCCTCAGGTCGAAAAAAACCTGTGTATGATGTGCACCCTATATGTGCACGTCGATTAAAATGTAATATCCGAAACAAAACCTTAAACAAGCAGTTCTAGAAGCTTCGCATTGACAAGATGTACCTGACATGTACGTTCAAACGGTAACTAACATCTGCAAATACTGCACGGCCACACTACTCATACATGAAATGAGCAGAAAAATTGCGATCACGAGAGGATTCAGACAAGGAGATACAATCTGCAAGATGCTATTCACTGCATGCTTTCAGGAAGTGTTGAAACGTCTAGACTGACAAGAAAAGGAATTGGAGTAGACAGAGAATATCTCAGCAATTTAAGGTTTCCAAACGACAGTGTGCTCTTTGCGATGCCGGTAACGAACTACAAAACATGATCGAGAACCTCAACAGTCAAAGTTGAAAAATAAGACTCAAAATGAGTCCGCAAAACAATAAAATTATGCTCAAGAGTCTAGCTGAGGAATCGGGATTCAAAATTAACAATGAACCCTTAGAATGCCCGAACGAATACGTATATCTGGGGCAGTTATTACTATGAACGCCTAACCATGAAGACTAAATCCTCCGTGGAGAAAGGACGGGACGAAGCGCATGTTGTACACAGAATTTGACTGCTTCAAAACCTCGCCTTTCTGTGCGGCTCTTTTCCTTCATGCCGCCCTTTCTTCTTCCTTGCCTACCTTACCCCGCCACGCGGTGGCGCCGAGTGCGTTTACAAATGTGGCTGCAATCGGGAACAAGAGCGCTGCGCCTTTCATGCCTGAATACCTCCCCCGTTCTTCCCTCCTGGGGCGCGTTGCTGTGCAGCGGCACCACAGGGGCAACATCCAAACCGCATAAGGTACGCCACGGAAAGTGTCGTTAGTTTCGCCAGATATAAGCCGGCGCCACGGTTTACGATACCTAATTGATGGATTGCTCTTAAAGATGTCTACGGACTCGGACAGCACTGGCGCGGCGGGCGGCACTCGTCCTTCTCGCTGTTTCACCCATTTTCGCCCCTTTCTCTTTTTCTTCTTTTCTTTTTTTTTTCGTCTTTTCTTTCGCTCTCTCTCTCTGTGGTGTGTGTGTGTGTGTGTGTGTGTGCGTGCGAGTTGCCTTTGCGTGACTTGCTCATCTTTTGTTGCAGTGAAGATGCCAGCAATCTTTATTATTATTTTTATTTTTTATCTTTATTATTTCCGTATATTTTCAACCCACTCATTCGCTTTCCCACCCTTGTCCTTCTCTCCTTACTATAAGGCAAAGTGTGTATATAAGGCCATACTGGCCTGTGGTTTACATGTCTTGAAAAAGGTCGGGCTCCCACCGAAACGTTGACTTAATAAACCGTCGTTCTCTAAGAGGCGCATCGTCAATTCTGTTATAAGCTAGCGGCAACCCAAGCTATTTTGCATATACAGTCCTATATATATATATATATATATATATATATATATATATATATATATATATATATATATATATATACACATAGGCACTGGATCTTGACTTGCAATGAAGTGCCGGTGGGAGATTTCACTTGTGCATAGTTGAACCGTAAGGATTCGTAGCGTGCGCGTTAACTAAATTAATCCGGAACTCGGCGCGATCTACGATGAACCTCCCGAGCTTCGCCCACTCATCATCATTCACTCCGTGGATATGCTGTAATTTTTTTTATTTCATTCATTGCATCTACCTCGAATTTTAGCTCTCGGACAACGCTCATTTCTCGCGTCAAACCAGCAACACTAACATCAGCGCCAATCGCAGATTTCTTGCGAAAGAAGCTCTTAACGCTATCGCGCTATAATAGCATCTGCAAGCACATGAAGAGCGATACCTTGAATGGAATCAAGAGGCTTGTAAAGAGATCACGAAATACGCAAGAAAGCTTCAACCTAAAAACTGTCGACAGTAGGCAGTATCAGGAGAAAAAATGTGCTTTATTGCGTACATTTTAAATCATCATCGCCAGATGTGTTCACCTCTTCCAGCTGCTGGAGCTTCTGTTGTCACTCGTTGAACGCAAACAGTGACTGAAAACATGAAAGAAAGCAGCCTTCGTTCATGTCAAGCATCTAAAAGCGTTATATTGGCCTCTACACCTATCGAGAATCCCTCTAGCAATATTTATACCATTAATATATTGCAAAATCTGTACAGCATTACTGAGGCATTGACTCATTATTAGAAAATTATACAGGTAAATGCACGCCGCCCTTTTTGTTCCATAATTCACGCATTTCCATACACACCATCATAATAGGCGCGAATTATCAGTGTCCTTGAATATTTCACATATTTATCGACACTAAGCATGTGATTATACGTTCGAATGTTCATTACACGCGAAATAATCGTAATTTTATCGTAAATGCATACAAGTTTTCTGCCTAGTTAGCCATCATTTGTTTTGTCATAGAAGGAACGACAAGACGGTGGAACGCCGGTGCAGTTTGTTATTGGCTATGTTCAATACGAACCAACGAAATTATGCGTAATTTTGAACTCGCTCTCGCAAATTGTTGCGTCAACCCACTCGTAATACATGACAATGCCATCCGAATATCACTTCTCCGAAGGGACACTAGGCAGACTATAGCAACCTCACCACGCGATCAACACATCGAGTGCTCAATTTATCCAAAGCAATGCCTATCTCGCAATTGCTTAGCCGCTTATACGCTGAGGTGCCCGGAAGCCTTGCGTGAACAACTGTGTACACCACTGCACATGGGGATGAAATTCTGCTAGACTACGCCTAGAATTATGTGCGAATTTTCACGTTTACGGTAACTTACTGCAGTACCGCAATGATTCTATCAGAAAATGTAAAGTGATATAGTATTATGAACTGCGCTTATTTTTTTAGACAATGTCGAGATCTGAACAGACAGCAAATACTTGTCTATACGTAGTCCATTCAGAAACACTCACGCTTCACTAGATGGTATACCCCTGAGCCCAGTACACCGCAGTTGCCTGATACGATGCATCGTCATGAAAATGGAATACATGGAACAGTTTTTTCTCCAGCTGAAGCATGTCTTGCAAGCATGTCTCCAGCTGAAGCATGACATGATTTTCTGTACCCTCTCCAGTGGAGCGCACCTGAATGGTCAACAACCAGGCGTTCTTCGGCGTGCCCTCAAAACGCAGAATACAGGGATGTCTAGAGTTTTCGCCTGTATTGAAAATGCACCTGCCACAGCACGCGTCCAGCCTATATCCTTCGATTATCTGAGAATGAGATAATAGGCGCAGCCTATTATCTCATTGTTCCAACGCGACAAAAAAAAAACAAAAAAACGTCGGAAGTAATAGTGCTTGAAATGAAAGGTGGTTTGCAGGAGCAACTGGAAAATTTCGTTTTTGACTTCGCGTTGAATGCGGCAGTAAAACCTCTTGGCTTCCGCAGAGCATTCCTGATAAGAAAGCTTATTCTGGAGTAATGGCCTCTTAAGCAGTTTCCAAGGTTGCCCGCAACAACTGCGCTACCCCCATTTCACAAACCAAGTGGTCACATATATTTTTTTTCTCAAATGCCGCCATGTATATTTTCCCACCACGAGAGCACGCTGCCTATAATATTCAGTTTGGATCCGAGGTAATTTTTTGTTTCTTGGTATAGAGACCGCATTACCCATCGTGACGGCATTGCAAAGCGAGGTTATGCAGTTGTGTAGCATTAATTAGCCTAAGCAAACTGTGCGCGGGGAGGGGGGAGTTGTAAACACTCTAGGGCCCATATGCTGCTGCACACGAATACCCGTTTAGCTGGTAGCGGCAATGAAACGTAAAGTGTTGAAGATTCGTTGGTTCAGCTCAAGCGAGGGAACAAGGAGCCACTGGTGATTACTCGCCAATATTAATTACTACCTCCAATGAACATATAGCACGTGATGTCAAACAAACAAAGAGGAACGCAGAAAGCGGGACGACTGCAAGCGATAATTCGATGACACTTTAATGAAGCCCACTGATCTACACAGAACTGGATAGAATGAGCTTTCGTGCCGTGCGCAAGTGCCGATTTTGAGAAAGTTGGGGATATTGATCAGAGTGCCTTCTATTTCGTTTTTATACCTTGGTTCAGTTGCCATTCCGCTGTTGGTGCCGTCGTAAGAAGACATGCGGAAGCATAGAATAAGCGATCAGCGCCTCTTCAAAGCCTATGCGTGGCGCATTGTCAAGCCGGCAGCGCTTCCTTAAAGCATGTTGTCTGCCATGTTATGCTGTTGTCTCTCTTACTTCCGTGGTGTCGAAATTGCGCTATTCCTCTCAACCGGAAATGAACACACACATTTTATACATTACGAAGACCTACCGCACTTCAACGGTCTAACCTCAGTATCCACAGCACTACCGCTCCTCCTTTACGAAGCGCCAATGCAGCGTTACTTCCCCCTTGTCGCAACAATCGGTCTTGGTAGCCATGCCCGCACAGGACATATTCCAGAACTGATCCTGCATTGGCCAAATGACCCGAAAATTCTCTTTTAGGGGCGAAGCTCCATATGCCGTGGGTCTCTCCATCCTCCGTTTGTAGTAGCCACCTCTAGTTCGTGAAGTGCTCACTAGATGGCGTGATGGCCCTGCGGTGCTCGCTTCATTCAGATGTATGGGAACGCGTAGTATGGGTGTCCGTCCGTCCGTCCGTCCGTCCGTCTGTCTGTCTGTCTGTCTGTCTAGCTGCCTGTCTGTCTGTCTGTCTGTCTGTCCGTCCGTCCGTCCGTCCGTCCGTCCGTCTGTCTGTCTGTCCGTCTGTCTGAGCGCTGCGTTGCTGCTTAGCTAATACGTGAATTGCAGATGGCGCGGAGGCGTTCGCTGCGTGCTCTAGTGTGATAGGAGAGTGCTAGATGGCGACACAGTGTTTGTCACGTCTTTGATGATGTACTGGGAAAGATTCACGGAAGATTCACGGTTTTTACCGATGAACATCCGGAGCTTCGCCCACTCATCATCATTGACTCCGTGGATATGCGTGCATTTTTTCACCATACCTCCACGACGAAGCCTTTCGCACCCATCTGCCTTTAGCAGCTTTTTTGCCCAGTGTCCCTTCTCCACTGTACTGCTTTGAACCGCATTAATGAATAATAAACTGCCTATTCTATTCTCTTCTGTATACACGCCCTGCTTTTAGGTGTGGTCGTAGACATTGTACTCTTATTAGAGGTAATGAATGGTCCCATTTCCTTTGATTTCAGTAATGTTGCCAGCCCACCTCTTCAATAGTAGCTGTCAAACATATTAAGTTCCCAGAAACAATGAGCAGTCTGCCTGCAGGATTTATATACGATCGTCCTGTGCCTCAAACCCCTTTTACGCTCCCCGTTGCCTGACGTAAATGTCTGACGCTCAATCTCGAAAATTCGAATTTCTTCTGTTGACCTTTAGAGTACCCTTTCTCTAAGCGGAGGTTCAAATTTATTCTTTTGGGCTAGTTACCTGACGTCAAGAGGTAACCGCTGTCCCAATCTTGCTGTAGGGTACCTTAAGGGTGACGCGCAAATTACCGCCGTCGCGCAGATAAAACATGTGATGTTTTCGCCAATTCGCGTCGCCGAATCGTCGTGTGTCGTGGTTTATCCCGTGAAGAACTAAAGGATCATGACACATCCTTCTTCTGAAATTACTCTGATCAAGTTTCAAAGAGTGAGACGTCGGTCATCGCTGAACTACAGCGTACGAGAGTCCTGAGAATGCCTGTCCAAGCATACAATGTAAGTTGCCTGAGATCACAACTGCTCGGACGCCGTTCACCATTTAACGTGTTCTCAAAACACCGCCACGCTTCCTTCATCTTGTGTGGTCGGCATAATTCGCAGATGATCGACCAAAGTTTTTCCATACTGAGGAGAAGGGTCCGAGGGTTCCCCTATTTCTGCCGTGAGAGGACCCACTGAAGAATGCGGCAGTCGCCCCTGTCTTTACTGCCAACGGCCCACAGGGCAGAAAAAGCGCTCCAGGTGAATCAGCAACCGTTGTTACTTCAACACCCGGAACGCTTGTACATATACTGCAGTAGGTCAAGTGCTTCCTGCAGAATTGAACTGGTGAGTGCTAAAAACTCTTTTTTACCGACCTATCCGTAACTTGTTTTGTGCTGTAATGCTTCTGTAATGCTTTGTCATTTGCTTCTTCATATCTACATAAATGATCGCTAAGGCAATTTAACATCTAAAATAAGCTTTCTACCGAAGAGTGCGTCTCTTAAAGGGGAATAAAGACAAGTAATTCCACCTTATTTCTATCCACACTCAACATTACTTGGCATAATCAACGGCTCACAAAACGAAAGGTAAACAAATTTATTAATGTATTTTATGACCCATGTCCTGTTTCTGTACTTCCATGCAAGATAATCAAGAACGCACTCATATTGAATAGGTGAATAATTGCGACAAATGAGTGCTTGGCTCTTAACGCCAACGTTTCTTCGTGCCACCTCATCGATAATGCAGGTTTCATTAGAACTGTGAAAGTCGAAACTTGAGTTCGCTTCATTAATTTAGGGGCCATTTACGACTAATCTAACGTACATACTTGACACCATGCAGAACCGGTCCTGCGCGTTTTATCGCATACAGCTACACCCCTAATGCGAGTATACGACCATAAGATGTAGTCTTGCACTGCCTGACCTGCCATCAGGAAAAAAGCTCGCCCGACTGTCTGTCTTCTATAACATTTATTTTACAAGCCCAGGGCGTGAAGTTCTTGCTACTTCAAAGGCAAGTGCCACTTTCCTCAATCACGACGTTGGTCTTTGAGAGTATTTTACATAAAATAACTAAATGGAACTCTCAATTTCGCTCACTTCTCACAGTCACTCATAGAAATTGCTGGAAGACCCAATTTTATCGCCAAACGTGCATTTGCCGTGATCGTGATCATTGTCACTCACCTAATCAAAGCAGTCAACCGATCTTCTAGCCAACGCTGTCGCGGCAGATACATTGTAAATGGAGACAGCTGCTATATATTCACCGTATGTGAAGTGCAGTGTGCACGCATATGGAAAGGCTAGAGACAACAAGGGCACATGGAGAGAGTGGACTCTCCGTTTTAGCATTATAGGGTGATAGAACGGTGCGGGCTTCCGGAAATTTCTCTCGATGTGGTTTACACGGTTTTCATGCAATCATTATTAGCAGATAGTGCCGGCACCAACTGAGGATAATCTTATACTAAACTGTAGAGCTAGTGCCAGGGATCATGGTGCGCGCACTTCCCGGAAGATGTCCACGCCAAACTTGTAAGGGAATGCTCCGAAAATTGCATAGTTCTTGTAAAGATTTATCTGAAAATTGTATATGTTCTGGAAGAGACTAGTGCTCTTACCATTGCATCGCTTCATACAGTCCTTACAAGTCGGGAAAGAATTGTGCACCCATTCCACATATTCCCTCTCCACTCCTCAAACAAGACCGCAAAGGTCCGTAGTACAGCCAACCATCATCGGTGCTGCCGCTGCATTCAAATGTGGAATAACCTCCACAAGGTGAAAGATCTGGAACACATAGATGTATATATTAATATTTACCTCAACCTCTTTACCAGAGCAAATATTAATCAAGAAATGACTTTTCGAAGTAATATTCAGAATATGTCTACTTAGGCCAGGTGGTGACCCCTGATCCGAATCAATAGGCAGGATAAGAATGGGGTGGATTGCATTCGGCAAGCATTCTCAGATAATGAATAGCAGCTTACTCTTGTTTGTCAAGAGGAAAGTGTATAAGAGCTGTATTTTACCGGTACTCACCTACAGCGCAGAAACTTGGAGGCTAACTAAGAGGTTGCAGCGTAAATTGAGCACGACGCAGCGAGCTATGGAACGAAAAATGGTAGGTGTAACGTTAAGGGACAAGAAGAGAGCGGAGTGGGTTAGTGAACGAACGCGTGTTAGGGACATGTAAATAGCTACTAGGAAGAACTGGGCATGGGTGGGCCATGTAAATCGAATACAAGACAACCGCTGGTCACTAATGGTAACAGAGTGGATTCCTAGAGCAGGGAAGCGTGGCAGGGGGCGGCTGTAAGTTAGGTGAGCAGATGAGGACGTTTGCGGGGATAAATTGGGCCCAGTTAACACAGGAGAGGAAAAATTGGATATTTATGGGAGAGGCTTTGCCCTGCAGTGGGCGTAGAGAGGCTGATGATGATCTAGATTTGCGGAAGTAATGCATAAAGAAAAATTAGAAGAAAGAAACTCAGATGCAGCGGGCAAACACTTGTGTCCAAAAACATAGCGTGAAATGCAGGGAAGCATTTTTACAACGAACGCATAAATCTTTGATCGTTGTGCACCGAATAATCCACAGTGCTTTGATATACTCCTCTTCATTACCGTTGGATATTCAACGAAGAAAACTGTGTGAAATTGCCATAGCCTCGTCGCACCCGGCTTCACAAGTCTGTTCTAAAACCGCAGATACAGTTTTTGTAAGGATGTGGTCTCGTTTCACATTCGTGATAGATACCAGTAGGAGAAAATTTACCTAAAATTCCTGATTAAGCAGAAGGCATTCAGGAGAAAAATGGTAGTGGATATCGGTTCATGCGTAGACTTCTCTACGTTAACGGATACCGGCCTATACAGAGGCATGTATGCGGAAGTGAAATTGCTTGCGGCCTGTTTGTAGGGTTTGGTTCAACAGAATGCTTTTTATATTGGTAAATGGCGTGATGTTCCGCCGAAAGCAAACAATGAATAGTGTTAGTAAATTATTATATCAAGGTAAATCCTGTACCTCCGCAGTAAAGGAAAATATGCTAGCCACGGCAGTCTTAGCTTGTTTAGTTTATGGTTAGGCTCTGCACGATCACTTGTTGTCAACGCCGACAATCACGCAAGGAGATAAGCACGTACTTGTAACCGTTGAGAATTGCACGGATAAAATTGCACGGATACATTTGTGCAAATTGACTGTTTGCTTGCCCTACGTGGGCTTACCAGGCACGCCGATGGCTCTGCAGTAGAAGGGCGGTATCCGGACGACGTAACATGCGCAGTCTCGTCAGTATACACCCGTCTGTTTCCACATGCGCCGCCATCGCATCACTGACACATTTAGTTTGTTTAGAATATGTACCACGTGGGATTATGCGCCATTTTTCCCTGTTTCGAGTATGCTTGCCTAGAACCTCGATTTATCAGTTTCGATTAATAACTTCTGTCAGTGCATTGCGTTTGCCTGTATCAGTCTGCTGAATAAACGAAGCTATCTTTAGCGGCCTGTCGACGATACGCGGCGCCGCATGCATAGGCCTCGCGAGAGCAGAGCTCATAGCGCAACTTCTTTTGCGCGCATGCCTTATGTCCGCTGTTACTAAGAAAGAGTGCGTAGAGTCTCGGGAGCTTTGAGTGTTCGAACTCTCTTTAAATTCGCGGGCACACTGGCAAACGTGCTTCCTAAACCAAAGGACCGGTTCATCAGCGGAGTCCCGGTTCATCAGCGGTTCGGCACGTGCTTCGGGCGTCTGTTCAGCCGCCGGGTACGCTCGCTCAGCCGCTCGGTCAGTGAAAATTCACACATCGCGCACCTCGTCTGTTTCCTGTTGCCTCCGGGCGCGCGTCAATTCACGATCTTTCGCTAGCCGCTGGGCTCGTTGCTGTGACGTTTCCTGGGCACGCTTGAGACGACGGGAATCGGCACGCCGGCGCTTCTCCGCTGCAATCTCGTCGGTCTTTTCCCTGTGTTGTCTGGGCATGTCTTGTAGAGTGTGTTCTATATCATCAAACGGACATTTATGTGTTGCCTTGCCTCAGACAGCGCCCCGTCTATGTTGAATCGGCCACATGTGGCTGGCATTGATGAAATGGAGGCAGCGCTGCGTGAGATATAGACGCCATCTAGCCATGATATCGGGAAACGCAAGAAGCTTGCGTAGTAAGCAGAGTTACTGGTAGGTGGCAGCACGGTGTCGTTTTAGCGAAGCGTAGGAAACGTCCCCTTTTTCGTTCATAGCGTCGCATTTTTAGCGCATCCTAACAAGCACTAGGGTCTTTAGAATTACGCATCTATGTATTTTCTACTAAACGAACACACCAGCTAATACTTACGTATTGATGTTGCGCCTCAGATATGCGTAATATTTGCTTTTTGGTCGATTGTGTTCACAAGTATGAACGCAGCTACCAGCTCAAGATGGGTGGTCGTTGAGGAAGGGGTTAAACTTTCGCCATTACAGACAGCAAAACAGGACAGACACACACACAGACAGACAGACCAAAATTTCTGCATTGAAGTATCCCAAGAAAGACTATCGCCTTTAAAAATCTCGTTAGGCTCGCAGAACACTGATGGTCGTTTGCATGGCCAGCGCAACATTACAGCGAAGCCCTTTTAGCCTTGGTAGGTTTCTCTTGATGCAAGCAGCATCTGGCAAAGTGAAGAGAGTGCGAAATGAGGAGAGAAGTTGCAGACAGGGAATAAGAGAGTCAAAAAGAGCGTGTGAAATAAATTTGACAAGGTGATATTTCTTGGCGAGGCAGGATTCGAACCCTGACCCGCGCGGTCCGAAGGCGAGCATAATAACCACTACGCTATGTACAATTCTTACTTTATTGCTAGCGAATGGACATATGCTTATGCTTGAGGAACATGTGTTAATGGGAACCGTGTATTCGCGTTCTCCCGGTGTTTGTAACACGACTTGCAAAGGGAGAGAGAAAGGGAAAACGCGATAGGACGAAGGAAATTTTGCCGTTGACTGACTAAGAGAACGCGAGAAATGTACCGGCTTTACATTTTGTAAGCGTAACCACGGACTTCCAAAGTGACACTACGTTTGCCAGACTGACAAAAGTATTAGTTTTGACGGAAATACATTTTCTGGCGGCAATCACCTCAGAACTCATACGCAGCGTGGCCTCGCCAACATATGGTGGCGTGTAGCCAACCTTGCCACACCACCATAACGCAGGGCACTAGTTTGCTATGTCGGTTAGAATGAAAGAGACTAATCATACCAATCAATCAACGACAATGGGCAATAGCTCGACAGCAATAACGAAATGTATCATAACACTCTCGCAGCAATAGACCACGAAAAACATGCGGCTAGAATGAAAGTTTAAAGCTCATATTGCTTCTGGGGATTGGACGGCGAGCGTTAGGTCCATAAAAATGACTAAGTACTGTGGCAGGATTTTAGGAAAGCGCCATATTCGCCCCGTGCGGTTCCTCTCACAGGTGTGTGGATTCAGCGAGCGACTTTGCCGACATTTCATGTGATGTCTTCACATTTCCGCTTGCGTCGCAATTTATTAACTACGTTGCCACTCGTCCTTTTGGCAACAGCAGCCTTGACGCGGTGGCATCTCCTGTTCGCAAGGGTTATCCTTGCGCCTATGACACTCATCCAGTAATTATAGCTTGCTGAGGGCTACACGGGTAGACTCAGATGCGCTCCGCGAATGTATGTAGGTCCTGGAGATTCATGTCATTATGCACCGGAAATATCTTTCATGGAGCCACCTATAAGCATTGAACGAACTCATGCGGAGCTTAGGAAGATGGCTCCTATTCTATATTGTGCTGATAGATTCACTGGCCCATCTGGTCTGCATCGCGGGATCGAATCCCGGCTGCGGCGGCTGCATTTCGATGGAGGCGAAACGTTGAGGCCCGTGTACTGTGCGATGTCAGTGCACGTTAAAGAACCCCAGGTGGTCGAAATTTCCGGAGCCCTCCACTACGGCGTCTCTCATAATCAGAGCTCGTTTTGGGACGTTAAACCCCACAAAAAACAACATCTGGTCTGCAGTTTTGACAGCTGTCGCGACCAAGAGAGGAACCGTGACAATGGACGATGGAGACCGTGCCGTCGTCGTTATGTTGAGAGCGAAGGGGCGAGATGGGCCGCAGCGGAGATGGGCCTCTGGCCGGTCAAGATGCCGGATTGAACTTAGGCATTTAATCCCTAAGTTCAAATTGGTTGTGATTCTCCTTGTTGGTAGAAATTTATCATGTAAAACAGCGAACAGATGACATGATCCAAAGAAAGCAGACAGAGCACCAGGACCAGTGGTGCTTACTTCGAATGCTGGCTTCCAGAGCTTGCACCGTTTGAGTTCTTAAGGAGACGAGGCTTCTTGAGCTTGGTCTCCCGCGATGTCATATAACCAAATGCGTGCTCGTGGTGGATATGTTAGTGCGCGACTAACCCAGAATGCTGAATTCCAAGTCAGCCGGTGTGATGTGTATTTTGTGTATCGAATGTTTCATGTCGGGGTGTAATGGGGCCACAACATGTAGGAACATCACCAAATGCGAGTGTCCGCGTAGGAACATCACCAAAGTTCGAGTGTCCGCGGGCTATAGACGAAATAGGGAAAGACGTTGAAAAGAGAAAAAAAAAAAGGAATTAAGAACACGTTAGGAATAATGTTATCTCCAAAGTTATGCTTAATTCACTGTGAGAAACGAGCGTATGTTAGGTCACACCCATACTAACGGTTTATATATCTTTATTTATTTATTTATTTTTATACCCTCAATCGCCGAAGCATTATTGAGGGGAGCGGGTTAAAAGAGATGAAAAAATACAAACGAACAAAGCAAAACGCGCTATATATACACGAAACTAGACTAAAGCAAGTAACATCTCTACTCGATGAAACACAACAGAACTAAAACGTAAGAACTATAAAATAAAAGGAATGAACACATTGCATGTGGTAAAATTGTACACAAGTACTAGCGGGAAAATATAAACGAAAATACAAATGCATAATTAAAATAAACGCGGGCATCTTGACACGCGTAGTAAGAAAGTTCCCACAAAGGCCAAGTATGCGCCCAGATGCTGTAGTTCGAGGACTGGTGATCTGTGGGCATAATTATGGGCCGCAGTAATTAAACAGGTCGGGTCGCTTTCATATTTACCCAGAGAAAAGAAAGGTCTGCGTTGTTGATATGTGCACCTTATTATAAGCTCAACAGCACACATTTCCCATTTAGAGCTGAACCAGTTGCGGTCGACCTCAAGTTGGGGCACTGTATTCCGTTCTTTGTCCATCCGTAGTGTGCGAATTTAGAAGCTCTAACTGATCCGACCATTGCCACGCGGTCTGTGGACATTGCCTAACGTAATTATATGGTTATTTGGAAGTTGGCGTGTCAGTGCTTATAGTCTCAACAATTCCACACCACGAAAATGCAGCGTACATGGGTAATTATTCATTTTAAATGTAATTTTTGCACAATGTTTCTCAGTTACGTTCACTCCACTCCTCGCAATTACAGTACGCATTATACACTTTCATTGGAGTGCATTATTTGGTTTCACGTTTGCCACCAACTGGATCAGCACAAATGTTGACAATACAGCTTACAGCTACGAACACAGTCACCACACACAGAAGAGAGAGAGAGAGAGAGGTAATCGTTTTACTGTACCTTTTCCACCAGGCGGCTGTCCCACTGGAACTGAAATAAAGTGTTCTCTTTACGACATCATGAGGGGCTCAGTGTCCGAGTTAATTGGCTAAATACTTAGATTGTCAGTTCTATCATTAACAGTAAACCACACGTTCGTCAAATTCCAGATATAGTAATGGTCTTTGCTTCAGAGCACTACTGATGATTTCTTTTTTTTTTTCACGGTTTCTTTTGCACTTATGCAAGTGTCTGCCGCTCTGCCCGGCCCGGCTTAAAGGAGCCAAGAGCTCCCTGGCTTCTGCTGCCTTTATTCCTTCCTCTAGCGGCCAAACCTATAACTCTTCAACTATCCACGAAGAAAGAATTCTATCCGTCTTTTTGGCAATTTCGCAAAAATTCCTGTAATGACCAAACTCAATAGAGTTACAATAGAAGAGCCGATGCTCAAAATTGAAGCATTAATAATTGTCGATGTTTCGGCACAGACTCACCTGCATGAGATGAAGACACCTGAACATTGCAAAGTCATTGCTTTTGTTGATTTGCCCATGTAATTGTCATATGGTTATTTACCCTTGAAAAACCACTTTTTAGCGAAATTCAGTAGGAAAAGTCCACCGTAATTTCTTGTGTTGCTGAAATCTGCGATAATAGGATCCCATAGTATTTTTCTCTCTGACATCAAATTCTGTGGCAGCTGCTGAACGGGCACACTCTAGAAGGAGGTGGCCAGAAGGCGCTCTGCTAGTGTCAGCGTGTTCTTTAGATATAGTGCAATTGTCCCCTACGTAAGCCACGAAAAAAACCTGATATCCTTCGTGCAATGCCAATGGCTGATCCATATGAGGTTTTCCCGGTCCGTACGGGACACTTACATTTAAATGGAAGATTGAGAGCATGAATGCTGAGTTTCAATGATAGATTGACAGGAGCCGCGGATTTCGAATTGCCATCCGTAGCAAGAATTCTTGCTCCTACGAAATTGTTGGACTTGACCAGAAGTCCGCGTAACGTAATCTTTGTACCCGCATTTCTTCCCGTCTTGATCGGCTCTTTCCGGTCACGGGCTGCCATGGACGAGAAGAATGTTTCGATCCATGAGCTGCTGTTATATTCCATTTACGAGTGTAGTGAGGATTATTCCGATGCAGGCAATGCGTGCTGCGCGCCAAATCGAGTATAATATTGTTAGGAAGCGACTATAGTCCTTCAGTATGGCGCACACACCCTCAAGAGAGAAGACGACGAAGACGGGACTGGCTGATGGGCGGACTGTCCATCGATCAGCCAATATGTCTACCCATCAGTAACAATATTGTTACAGGAACGACGAGGGACGAGGCACTGGGATTCGAAGCTATATACAAGCTACATTTACAGGAGCGGTTGCAAAGCGGACCGCTCCCGCTCATGTGCCCGAGCCAAGTGCGAGCTTCCTCTTCTTCTCTTCTTCGAGGCGGTCACGCCCATCACCCAAGCTCCTCAAACGCAGCATGCGTGTGGCATGATGTCCCGGCGGCAGAAGTGACGTCTCTGCGCTTCTAAATATCATCATCGGGAGATCGATACGTCTTCAAACCTGACGTGCCCGATATCACGTCTCTGCGAAGTAGGCGAAGCAGCTTGGAAGATAGGGGCCATTACATGAGTCACGGGAGTGACCGCGCGAATCACTCTGTAAGGGCCTGTGTAACGCGACAACAGTTTTTCTGACAAGCCCACGTGACGTGTCGGAGACCACAGAAGGACTAAAGAAGCAGGCTGAAAGTGCACGTCTCGGTGTCTCGGTACAAACGCCGTTGGCTCTCTTGGGAGGTCCAAAGACGCTCTCGGGCGATTTCTCTTGCGTGGGCAGCTCGGTCGATACCATCTAGGGCATACTGGCAGGTGGGCGCCTTGACAGCAGGTATCGACAATTCAGGGGGGAAGTGCTGGTTCTCGGCCGTACAGAAGGAAAAACGGAGAATAGCCGGCGGTGTTGTGACGCGAACAACTATAAGGAAATGTAACATACGGCAGGGTGAGGTCCCAGTTACTGTGGTCTGAGGAAACATATTTGGCAAGCATATCTCTCAGAGGTCTGATCAGGGGCTCCGTGAGGGCCTTTGTTGACCATATGATCTTCCGCCACTCTCCGGCATGAGGGCCCTCAGAGCCCGAGGTGCAAGTAGAATGGGAAATTATATTAGGTACAGTGAAGGAGACAAGATATATCCTGGCCACGGCTGAAATGTAACACGCGGCGCTTGTAGTTGATAACATGCTACATGAGAAAATACCGCTAACTCACGTTTCTTTTTCTTCTGATATGCGCCACCACCTGCGAAATGGTACATAGAGGTACAGAAATAAACATTAGAGAAATCTACAAACCGCTTATCAAGTTTAGATCAGAGCGATTCGGTTGGGTACTGTTGGTAGTTCTCCAGTGAGCAAGCTTAGTATCTTACCGTGACATTGTTTTGCACAATGATTAGGCACCAAGTGAACACAAAGGCAATGCGTGCCAGGGAACATTATTAAAAATATCACTCCGCCTTCAATTATGAAGGCCGCCTTGCTTGATGTAGTTAACCTAGATATAAAAACATATGCCCGCAACTTGTCTTACAAGGGAGCTCATGTTTATTGTACATAAACTGGTCTTCTACAATTTCTATCAACCTCAACCTACCTGTGCGCTGTGCTTCTTTGACTACATTAACTGTGTGTTTCCAAGTGTATTTATTTATTATTTATTCGAAGTACTGCAAGCCAATAATTTCGCACAAGGTGCATGGGCGTTACGTTCAATGGAAAAGTAAATATACAAAGAACGCAGAAATGAACACAAGAAACACAACATAAACAGCATGAAAACCATTTTACAGACAGGGACGTCAAAAGGAAGGAAAAAGCAGCATATCAAGTCGCTGAAAGATGTTATGATGAGCGGATGATTGTTCGTTGGACTTAGTGGCGCAAAGCCCAAGTGTTGTGAGAAAGCGTCATTATAAATTATGAGGCATGAAGAATACGTTACTATACGACTGCAACTTTACCAATGAGTTGCAATATGACTGTTGCCAGAAATCCCTTGGTGTAAGGGGCCTGAAACATACATAATATAAAATTACGACCTTAGCGGACGGCCCGCCCAATGTGTGTCGAATGCAGGATAAGTCAAAATTATGGTACAACCTAGAGTATTGGTGTAGCATAAATGCCCTCCCTAAAGGTATCTGCCGGAACAGGATGCAAACAGGTGGTGGCTTTTACACAAATACCGCAGGAGCTACCAATGCCGAGAGGCTGTGCTGCAGATACGAAATGAGCCATAATTTTTTTGTATCTATTAAAACTTTTTTTGTATCTTTTAAACGTGCTGGGCCCAGGAATCTTACAAAATTTATCTAAAGCCTAGCTTATACCTCCTGTGTTTCTTTATCGGTTTGTGTTTCTCTATTATTGTAACCAAATTATTTTAACTTATTATATGCAACGAAATTATTGTAACTAAAAAGCTTGAAAATACAAAATTTGTACAAATATTTCGTTCTATTTCTGTCCTCGCAATTCATCATAATGTAACGATGAAAAACCATATCCACGCAAATGCTCATTTAGTTTTCTTGATAAATGCAACATTGCACGGAAACAGGGCCTATCTTCTGACTGTTGTGTGCGGTGTATTCATGATGCCTTGGTGGAGGAACGCACTTATCCCAGAAGTTTAACGAATGTTTTTTTTTCGCATCCGATCAACGCCACTTGCGTTTGTCACAAGCGAAGTCATTGTGCTTACATCACTCAGTTTCGAGCCGTGCATAATTCAGAGTGAACCCCGCAATCACGATGTCAAAGTTGTCGATCCGTGACTGGCGACATTCCTGACGCTTAGCGTAGGTGAAAGGAAGGATTTATACTTTCTGTGGTGCTGCGTTTCTTTCTCTGGAAGATACCTTTGTGACTATCAAAAGTCATTTAAATAATAAGCCGAAAGAAGGTAATATTGGTTGCTTTTTTCTATCCTTAGCAGTTGCTTTTCCTTTTTATGTACTCATGTCCTCCATTCTAAAGAACCTATTAGAAAACTCAACTTCAATTTTCATTTTACACTTTCGCAAACCATATAAAACTGCACTGTAACAGTTTAAACCATCCAATGTGTACTGTAAACCATATCACGTGTTTATAATGTAGCTAGTATGCTCATGTTCCGCTGTCACGGTGCAGTTTTCTATACAACACAGATGTGCTAGATGAAAATTGAAATTTATTTTTATTGTAGCGAAAAGTAACGAACCCTATAGTGGGGTAGGCTCTCCAGTGTGATCTAGTGGGTCTGGATCTGACGCGCACTGCTCATGCTCGCAGCTCGCTCTCGGGGCTCGTGCTTTCAGCCGTTGAACAAGCTACCGGTCGGGCCTGACGCCAGCCTTCAATAAACGCCCTTTACAATTGGTGGAGGTGCTGGGTACCCTCACAACAACTTCGGCCTCTTTCTATGCCCCTGGAACTTCGCTCCCGCACAGTGCCGTCTACCATGCCTCAGGACGCTGCCCAGCAAACGCCTCCGCCCGCACCGACCGCATGTCCTGGTGTCCCTCGTGTCCGAGACCCACCTGTCTTCACTGGCGCGGATGGGACCGACGTGGAGGACTGGCTCACGATTTATAAGCGCGTGAACGTGCCCAATAGGTGGGACGAGGCAGGAAAGCTGAGCAACTTGATAATCTACCTCGCGGGTGTGGCGAGTCTGTGGTATAACAACCACGCATCAGATTTCCTGGCGTGGTCCGACTTCAAGACCGCCATTGTCGACGTGTTCGGTCGCACCGCCGTTCGTAAGCTGCAAGCAGAGCAGCGCTTACGCGAACGATCTCAGCAGGCCGGTGAGTCCTTCACGAGTTATATAGAAGATATCCTCGACTTGTGCAAGAAGGCCAACGCGACCATGTTGGAGTCTGAAAAGATCAAGAACATCATGAAAGGTATCGACGATGACGCCTTCACCATGCTGCTCGCCAAAAACCCTCGCACTGTGGCCGAGGTCATAACGCTGTGCCAAAGTTACGAGGAGCTGCGTCGACAGCGGTTGATGACCCGTCGCCCTTCATCACGCGACGCCGATCTCGCTGGCTTGTCGGCCACTTCTGACCATTCCGCGTTGCTCGCGGAAGTCAAGGCATTCGTGCGCGAGGAAGTTGCACACCAGTTCTCTCTGCTGTCCTTTGCTGAACCGCAGCATGCTCAACAGCCGTCGACCACACTTCTGCCTCCCCTCCGCCGAAAGATTGAGCAGGAAATCGCAGGGGTCATGCCTGAATACCACCAATACCCTCCGGCCCCTGCACCACTGAGTCATGCTCCAGTTGTAGCCACGCCGCCTCAAACTATTCCTGCTGCTGTCCCACTTAGTTACGCCCAAGTTGTAGCTAGACCTGTCTTACGAAATGGGTGTGCCGCCTCCGTACGCCGAAGTCATTCCTAGGGCCCGGCTGCAGTCCAGCATGCAGTCGTATCAGCAGCCGCCCCGTCCATCGCGTCCTGCGACATGGGTGGGACCTGCTCCAGCGAACTGATGGCGCACCTCCGACAACCGCCCCATCTGCTTTGCGTGTGGTTACGCCGGACACGTCGCACGCTATTGCGATCGCGTGCATCCGCCTCGAGTAGCATCACCCCTCGCCAGCCGGTCCAGCCGCCCGTATTACGACCCACCTCCGCTTATGTCACCTACTTTGCGAGCTGCTCCGTCTACCCGCCGGTCACCGCCTCCACGACGCCGCTCCTTGTCACCTATGTGGCCACGTGCACCGTTGCACTCCTTTCGCCATCTGAGCGCGTCTCCACTAGGAAAGGCTTGCTGGTGCCTTTTGCGACCGTGCAGCTCACTCAGGGCAACGCCGCGACTTTTGTAACCAACCCATCCCCGTACATAGTTGTGTTGATACGAGGGGAATGTCTCGGCAGTGTGGAACCCCTCGAAGACACACAAGTTATCGACGCGCCCGCTGACGACAATGCTCGCTGCTCAGAATCCGAGGTTACTGTTTCTTCTATTGACCTAGACACCATCGCCGCCGAGCAGCGCAAGGACCCGTGGATTGCCTCGATAATAGGCTTGCTGTCTGATCCATCGACACCAACCACTCGCGCAAAGCGCCGTCAAGCTCAAGATTTCGCCATTCGCGACGACCTCCTCCACCGCCGCTATTACAGCCCCGACGGCCGCCAGTGGCTATTAGTAGTACCTCGCAGCCTGCGTTCCGAAATATGCACGGCTTTCGACACCGATCCGCTGTGCGCACACCCCGGCATATTGAAGACCTACCAACGCCTTCAACAGCGGTACTACTGGCGCGGAATGTACCGCTACATTCAGAAGTTCGTGCGCTCTTGCCCCGATTGCCAGCGCCGGAAATCTCCACCTCGCCTTTCGCCGCCGGATCTGCAGCCTTTACCTTGCCCTAGCAGGCCCTTTGGGCGGGTCGGCATTGATTTGTACGGGCCCCTTCCCACGACAGCTGCTGGAAAGCGCTGGGTTATTGTGGCAGTTGACACCTCACGCTATACGCTGAAACTGCTGCGCTCCCGGCAGCTACAGCGCGCGACGTTGCCTCCTTCTTGCTTCATCGGTTCATCTTACGTCACGGGCGGGCCACCCCAGGAGCTACTCAGTGATCGCGGTCATGTCTTCCTTTCTGAAGTCGTTGAGGCTATTCTTAAAGAGTGCCACGTGGTTCACCGTACGACTACGGCGTACCACCCTCAAACCAATGGGCTTACTGAGCGCTTCAACCGCACGCTCAGCGACATGCTTTCAATGTACGTCGCCTCGGACCACACGAATTGGGACATCATTCTACCATTTGTGACCTACGCGTACAACACCGCTACGCAGAGAACCACGGGCTTTTCACCCTATTTTCTACTGTACGGTCGGGACCCGTCGCACACTATGGACACAATTCTACCGTACCGCCCACATACTTCTGAGTATGCGCCCATATCTGACACAGTGAGGTACGCCGAGGAGTGCCGCGACCTCGCACGGGCCTTTACGTCCAACGACCAAGAGCGTCAGAAGAGCATTCGCGGCGACCCCACCTCTGCACCCACCTTCCTCCCTGGAGCGCTGGTGTGGCTCTCCATTCCTACCGCTGCGCCTGGCCTCTCCTCAAAGTTACTGCCAAAGTATGAAGGCCCCTATTGAGTTGTTGAATGCGCATCACCTGTCAACTACGTGATTGAACCCGTCGACCCGTCTTCGGACATGCGCTGTCGTGGACGTGACATTGTCAACGTCGAGCGCCTCAAGCCGTACTATGATCCACTCATAGTAACGAACTGCTAGGTCGCCGGACGGCTCCCTTTGCATCCCGGGGGTAATTGTAGCGAAAAGTAACGAACCCTATAGTGGGGTAGGCTCTCCAGTGTGATCTAGTGGGTCTGGATCTAGCGCGCAGTGCTCGTGCTCGCCGCTCGCTCTCGGGGCTCGTGCTTTCAGCCGTTGAACAAGCTACCGGTCGGGCCTGACGCCAGCCTTCAATAAACGCCCTTTACATTATAATTACTGTTTGGTAGCAGGCATCAGTGTATGCACATGGCAAATAGCCGTCGGGCAGAGAAATACAACACAACACATATTATCGTCTTTGAACTTTCATTTAAAATGATTTCTGACAGCCACCAAGGTCGTCTTACAATGCAGAATAATGTCACATGAAGTAAAACTCGTCTATTAGATCCTCACTAAGCGTTAGGAAGGTCTCTAGCAGTCACGGTTAGCAAGTGTGAATGTGAACCGTGCCTAAACACGCGTAAATAATTAGCCTTCATTCACGCTTCACAACTGCGCTTCACCCAAATAGCACCGCTTAGCAAGCGTGACTGTTAAGCGTGCAAACATACCACGCTTTGAATAACCATGCAAGAAATTGTCGAGACTTACCATTGCTAAGCGCCACAATTTTAGAGTGTACTGACCAGTTTCAAAGGAGGTATGGTAAGGTGCGTAGCATTTTTAGGAGTGGAACTTGATTGCCATCTTAAATTTCATCTTCAAGTGTCTAATGTCAAAAAGAAAATGGCTTATGGTATACGCGTTCTTATCAAAGCTCGACTACATTTCTCCTTTTCTACTCTCATATCTCTTTATTACGCTTTCGTTCATTCTCATCTTAATTACAACATCGAATCATGGGGTAATACGTACAACAGTCACCTGACATCATTGCAGGCCATTAAAACCGAGCCATTCGTCTCATAACGCTGTCATCTCGATGTGTTAACGCGAATCAGTTATTGCATTCTCATAAAATTTTAAGTGTATCGGATCTTAATAAATATAATCTCGCCATTATCGTTTATAAGGCACTGCACAATAATCTTCCTGTATTCATAATACCCAAGACAACCTTGGTGAACACCAATAATACTAGATTTGCTAGTAACAATAATTTCATTCTGCCGATAGTTCGCACCAACTACGGCAAGCAAACATTACATTTTTCCGCACTGGCTTTTTGGAATTCACTGCCATCTCCTTTAAAACTACTAAATGCTCATAGGTTCCGATCCGAACTAAAGAGCTTTCTGCTAAATTCGCCTTATTCTGGTTCTTTATTGCTCTAGGTGTTGCTTTATTTCTCTTTTTTTTCCGTTACTTTTTTCCCTATCCTACTGTCCTCTCGTGTCTTTGAATCCCTTTTCAATGATCTACCTTATTTGCCTATTGTACTTTGTATATTTGAGTTTTATTATCTCGCATACTGCTGTACTGTTTATCCCATTTTGTCTCCCACCCATCCGTGCTACTTGATTGACTAAGGCACATTCCTTCACTTGTTCCATGCTTCTTGATAACGTTGTTTTCAGGTTAGTTTCTCGCTTGTATCACATTAACTATCACAATTATTAAGTCCACGTATTGCCATTTTGTATTCTTCACCATGTTACCACGCACAGGAGGTCCCATTTCAGTTTGTAACTACGGGACCTCCTTCTGTATATAGTTACCATGTATTTTTTTTCTTCTTCCTTGACGTCAAATAATATAATTCTGAATTCTGAATTCTGAATAGCAGCTTCTCTCGAAGAATGATATAATCAAGCGTTTGACGAAGGATCGTCTGGCGAGGGAACATACTTGTGCAATAAACATACAATCGCCAAGGTTAAAGCAAAAAAGGCATTGACGTTTCGGGGCCCGTACGGGTCCCTTGATCCCATGAAGATGTCAGCGTGGCCATGCGGCTATTTATGGATCAGGTGGCGCAACGGTCACAGTATTGACTGGGACGCAGCAGCTGTCGTCGCAACGGAAAGACATTTATCTGCCCGTCTGCTTTTAGAATCATTTTACATTCAGTCGACTAACCGCACGATAAATAGGACAAAGGGCAATCTACCAGAGATATACACCCCCACGTTGCGCCACCTGACCCATAAACAGCCGCATGCCCACGCTGACATCTTCATTGGGATAAAGGGACCCGTACGGGCCCCGAGACATCAATGCCTTTTAAATGCGGAGCATTTCTTAGTCGCACGATGTCGCGCTTCGGCGGCGCCGTCCACATCCCCACTGCGCATGCTCGGCTCGTCTCGTGGCGGCCCACCGGGCGTTCAGCAAGCCGAGCATGCGCAGTGGAGGTGCGGACCTCTCCCCAGTACTCCTCCCCCTCGAACGCGGGCGGTGTGTATATAAGCGGCGGAGCGCGCGTACGGAATTCAGTCAAGGACGTCTTTGCGGACCTCTCCCCCGTACTCGTCTCCCTCGAACGCGGGCGGTGTGTATATAAGCGGCAGAGCGCGCGTTTGAAATTCAGTCAAGGGCGTCTTTACTTGGCTTTCGCTTGACTTGGCGCTTTGCTTAACCGTGCAAATGCCCCCATTAGCGGCATTGCACGGTCACCGAGTACGTCGACCGTGCAATGGACAGCTTGTACGCGCGTTCGCGAAAGTCTGACCCCTTCGTGCTCGTCGGAGACTTCACCGTCGACATACGCAAGGACGATTGGTTAGTCCACTACATGTGCACTCGACACGGGCTTTACTGCGTGTCCAACAACAACGTCGACAACGGCAACCAGCCCACCACCATCCACGGCAGTTGCATCGACCTCGTCTTCACCAGTTACGCAATGGCACGACCGCTCCTAAAAGACCCCTTGACAGTGCACTTTAGCGACTACAAAGCAGCCATCCTCTACAACGACGGCACCAAGCAATAAAGACACTCTTTAACTTTACACTCCTTGCCTTCGCTTCTCCTTCATTCAATAAATAACAATAATAAAAACGAAATAACAATTAAGCATTCCCAAACCATACCCAATTCAGCAACATTCACGCGATATCCCCACCACTCGGCAACGTATTTACTCGAGTTCCCCCCGTGGGAAGATGCAGGCGGCATTTTTTTTTGTTTTAACCTTGGCGAGCGTATGTTTATTGCACAAGCAGCTTCATGCATTCTGCAAATGATTATAAATGAAGTTTCGTCCCTTATAGTGAGCCAATAAAACTGACCCTTCACCACGGTTTTCACCTTATTTGTAAAACATGTAGAGTACGCCTAGTAAATGTAATCCTCAGCGATTCCATGCATCTTATAAGCGTGAAAATACCAGTAATATTGCTAAATGTTGGAACAAGGAAATGTAAATAGTTTGCTACGCTGCGTAAGGTCCATCATTTCAAAACGAGCTATTATAAACATATGAAGGCGTTGAAGCTGATGTTCAACTCCGTCGCCATTCAGGCTTGTCGCACCGAAACAGTCGGATTTATTTCGCGACGCCGATGCAACCCAACCACACAGGTGCCTCAGTGCAGCCTGTTGCACTGACTCTTTTTGAGGTAATTACCTTGAAAAAAAACAGGGTATATATTGCGGTATCCCCAACTAAGGGTACTCTGGAGTAGATTCAGCCACCTGATCGTCTTTATGGAGTGACCGAACCTAAGTCAAGAGCTCTACTTGAATTTACGTTCGACCGAAATGCAGACGCCGCCTCCACGAACTTAACCTGCTTCCTTGAGGTTAGCAGCCCAACAGCCTATCAAACTAGCAGCTTCAAATTTCCCATTTTGTGTGGGCCAGAATGAAGAAATACATTCGCTTGTGAGGCAGCTCTGATGTCTCTGGCAAAAGTCTAACTTATATAAAATTCATAAGGCTGTGCGCAAATAAAATAATAAGCGTGGCAAGCATCCATCAGCGGAGAGCTCTCGAAAATGCACTATAAAATCAAGCGTAAACAACAGACCATGCCAAAATCTTCTTGTGAGTCAATCGAGGCACAGAAGCTGCCCATTTATAGCGTAACATTGATAGAAATGTAATAAATGTATCAAAGACATCCGAGTTCAAGCATTAATGTCAAAGCTTCAGCGATGCGGCGTTGAAGCTTCTGTGCGTGAAGCTGAATTTTCTGTGTATGCGCGCTCACAGTAGCCGCTTGAAAAAATAAAAAAAGGAAAGAACCGCAGCAACCAACCTATTGTGGAAAGCATAACAATCAAGTTTTCTTATTATGAACATAGACGCTGTCGCTGAAATGATTTATAAATAAAATTGTGCATCTGCGATAGCAGTGATCATGGCGACAGAGAAAGAATGCTGTGCTGTTAGTCTTAAACATCAGTCGTCAGACAATATAGCCACACGCCGACATTCCTCAGTCCCTGCACTTGCTCGTTGCGAACAGAAGTCGTTTATGTGTGAATAAAGGAGCACGGGCCACAACATCGACGCCGCGATATTTATCCGGCGCCGGGCCCTCAAACGTGTGCTCTGTGTACCCACACGCAAACAATCCTAGTCCTTTAACATGATTGATTGATTTCTGTGGTTTTACATACCAAAACCAGCTATGATTATGAGAGAAGCCATAGTGGAGGTCTCTGGAAATTTCGACCACCTGGGGTTCTTTAACGTGCACTGACTACGCACAGCACACGGGCCTCAACATTTCGCCTCCATTTAAGTGCAGCCGCCGCGGCCGTGATTCGATCCCGCGACCCTAGGATCAGCAGCCGAGTACGATAGCCGCTAGACCACCGTGGCAGGGCTCCTTTAACGGACGGCAGCAGAATATATTGCATAAGACATATACGCCTTTATCTAAGTAATTAACCAATTACAATCCATGATCCACTAATATGGCCACAATATACTCACCTAGCTCGCCTAACCAAATAGGCCTGCTAATATTTCCGATTCTCCAAGTCTATTTTCCGCAAGCGCTGCAATATATTACTGCACTTACACCACGAAAATGTTGTCCTCAACGCTGGTATTTTGGATATGTACACATATTTGGCAAGAAGGCAGACGGCCGCAATGCCCTTGAATACGACGTCGCGGAAGATCTTCCAGAAGCTGGACGGCCAACCAGACTTGCTAAGGACACATATCTTGAAGACGGACCCCAACGGGTTTATTGACAGGCGAATGTAATAAACTTGCGCCTCAGTTATCAAAAAGTAGCTAATTGACCACGACAGCATAATTGCAAGCGCCTAATGCGCGCCTATTCTCGAGTAAAACATATGGAGACGTGAGCGACTCAACAAGGAGCTGCGAATCATTACGCCGTTCTGCCAACAAGGGCCCCAAACTTATCACACCTTCTTACCCTCACCCCTCTCATTAGTTTGAGAATAATGAACAAATGCTTTCCAATAGCGGAACATTTTCGCGGTATTTGTTGCCTTATCAAACACCCCCGAGAGTTTCAACAACTCCTTTCAGGCAAAGAAAGAACGCACGCCGAACGGTGCGTGTTGTACAACGAAGGAATACTGTAGGTTTGGGGCAAGGAAACATGTCCGACGGCCGCAATGCGGAATATCTGTTAAGAAGCGTCGCCGAGTGACGTGTGTTATTTCCTAAACAGCAAAAGTAACCTGAAATTTTTTTCTCATATTAAGCACAAATCACGTACATTGAAATTCTGAAGACGATAAATATCAAGACAAGCTTAGCACCTTGACAATAGCCCACTAAGGCAGCAGATGCGCATTGCTGCAGTGATAAGAGCTCCGTGTCCTAGCCATACCTTCCGCTGCCGGCGGCACGTCCATGCCATTTTCTCTGAATGCTTTTCTGTGGCTTTTTCAGCCTTAGCTACAACCACAACGCAGTTGAAAGCCGATTGGGTTGTGGAAGAGAAGGAGTTCGCTTATGAGATAGTTGCCTTGCTCTCTTTCTCTTGCTTAATGATAAAGAACAAGATGTGAGGGCATGTTGATGAGGTAAGTCTGCGTGTTATCGCAAAAATGTTTGCTTGGTGTAAGAAGTCCTCGCAGAGCTCTTATCGGCATGGCTTATCTTGTTTTTACTGATCACAACGCAATTTCATGTATTCGGGAGTAGAATACCGGAAAAATAAAATCAAGAAAGGATGAAAGATGACGTATTGATATAGGCTTGAAATTATGAGCCCGTTGAAAACATTAAGAAATGGGGAATGTGGTTACAGCAGGTTTGCACAAGTTCACATTTACCAAAATTAGCCCAGAGTTCCCTGTCCATGTCTTGACGAAGACATCTCTGTTTGTCGATTGCTTGTGGCTACCAATTCCCTGTCTTCTTTTTCTCAACGTTCAGAGAAACATGAATTGTTCTTCAGTAAATACTTGTTCAAACATGCAGCAGAAGAGGAGGTATTGTAGTTGTCAAGAGATAAGAAAGTGGCTATGAAGGAAGAGGATTTGTATACTCACACACAGCAAAGTCGACAAGCAGGACAAGTAAAATACACAGTTCTAATTGCATGTCTGTAAATGCTACAGCAAGCACGTACATCTCTTATTCCTTTGCAGACGAAGTTTTATAGTGCACGGGCGCTGGCCTGAAAAAGAAAGTTACAAAAACAAATAGTACAAGCAAGCATGAATACATTCTTCACTTGATCGATAATATTTATTATATTTAATATAGCACCATCACAAGGGAATGTTCGGGTTATCTTCCTCTGGCATGGAAGACGAGGCCGTTGGCCTGTTAGCACTGATGTTCCTCTCTCTTTTTTAATTTGCTGCAGTGTTTCTATATCTTTCTTCTTTTGATGTTTTGTGGTGCACACTACTAAATGTCGCGCCTGAAATGCTGCCTTCAGAGAGCAAGGTTCCTTGTCGTAGAGGCGACCACCACATGCTAGCGTTCACAATACACGGAGGGATTGAGCGAAGTACTTAGGTGCGTGACGCTCATATACAAATAAATTTCCCGAATTAAGCTAAATATGATAGGTTCATTAAAAAAACGGCAACTTAGAGCGATGTGCGATTGTAACATGTACGTGAGAGAATGGTGAAAACATAGTAAAATATTGCATAAATGAGCACGAAAATTTTAGCTAAAGGAATCTCCACACAAGATGAATGACAGGATTCTACTCCGCACTCCGGTATTAGCAATTAATCATAGACTGCTGTCTCATAGAGCACACGACCAGAACTCTACAGAGCGCATTTCGTTCGAAGCGACAGATCATCTCCCTTCTCATCTCTAGTTTGGCGCTCACAGAACAGTAGCCAGGTGGACTCATGACGTCAGTTTTCAAATGTCATAGCTAGTGATTCCATATAGGTGCAAGATATAAATTTGAAGCAGTAGTTACTGTCGTGAAGAATGGCACTGGGCTTCTTTCCTGATGTTGGCTTCAAGACATCGCAGACATCGCTACTACAATGATTTTCTTTGCTGCACAGGGTGTCTGAGCTAACCTGCGCTGCCCTTTGAAAGGTCCACGTGTGAGTTACAGTGAGACAACCAAATTAGACTATTATTCCTTGTTCGCTTGGTCAACACACATATTTATTAAATTGTCCCAGGTGCTCGGTTCATAATAGTAACAATGCAGTAGTCTTTACATGGTTGCTTTAAACGCAAAATGTTAATGGTTGAGTTGTAAAGCATGCTGTAAAGCATGCTGTTGTAAAGCATGTAAGGATAGCGTACTCTCATGACAAGTGCAATGGTTTTAATTTGCCCGCGCTCGTAAAAAACATGGCTAGCGCTTGCGCACAGCCATGTGCTAAAACGAACATGGGCTCATGTGCTGAAATGTGCTAAAAAGAAACATGATTGTTCGTTGGGGTTTTCCGTCGAAGAACTATGATTTGCTTATGGGAGACGTTGTAGTGGATGGCTCCGGAAATTTCGACCACCTGGGTGTTTTTGAGCTTCGTTCTGTAAGCGTTATCTAGCCGTCGTTAAAGACATCCTTTAGGAATTTCTGGCACCGCGGTGGCTACCAGACGTCGAGCAAAGAAAAAAGAAATATAGATGCTATTTTGCGGGTTCTTGTTGTTCGGTTATTAACAGCAAGGTGTACCTGTAGTTGTGATGACGCCACCTTAATAGCATACGCTAACACGACGCCATAATAAACCAACACATGGCTGCGTTTTAGATACGTAAACAATAAAGAATAACATTTGATAACTTTAATGAACATGTCGCGAGCATCTGCCGCCGAACCCTAATTCCGGCCGAATTACGCGCAACTAAGCCTCACTAACCAGGACGTAATCCACGTTAAGCCATCATGACACACCTGGCCAGCAAAGGCATTCGTTAGAAGTCAGCATTTGGACGTTAACAATTGCTATCTATTCCTCGTATGATAAGCAAGAAAGCTCATTGCCACTTACTGCACAAGCAGATTCACAGGCCAATCGCGGTTAGCCATTATTAAAAAGTGCTTCAAATAGCGTGAAATCAACAATAAAAAACTGGACAATCATGCGCACTATGCAAATGCTTGTGTTGCAGCTCCGAGGAAAACTTCACTCTACAAGTTCTTGGATGAAATCAAAGTCGAGTGAATCAGCTGTACGAACAATTCCGTGCCCAGCTTCCTTGGCGGGGACAAGTCACCTGATTTGTTTTAACGTGGTATATGCGTAACTTAAGCTTGAGTAAGCAAAAATAAGATGAAAACAATAAACAACAAGATGTGCGAATACGCCCTGCCCGAGGCACCACTGTATCGCTGCCACTGATACGGTGAGTATATCAGAAGGAAAACCAACAACGCAAGATTATAAGGGGTAATATGTAAGCGTTGCAAAAATAGTAAATATGTGCATCCCATTACTCTGCTTGATGCCTGCATAGATCTGGTACCGGCGGGAGTCTATAGCAATCAGAACAGACAACTATGCACGCCCGCAGGCGGTACCGATAGTGCACACCATATATCGCTAATTGGTTGGGCAGGAAAACTTCTAAATATCGAATTACGTCACACTCTCTCTATATATATATCACTCTCTCTCACTATATATATATATATATATATATATATATATATATATATATATATATATATATATATATATATATATATCACGAAAGGGAAGGGGGTCAACGGCTCGCTTTATTTGTTAGAAACAAGTTAATAAACAACAAGCATTGAAGCCTAGGAGAGCATAGGGGAAGTTATTCCAATTCGTAATAATGATAGTGTGATTGTTGTGGTAAGTAGAAAGGAATTAAAGTGGACGAAAAGACAAACCTGCCTTCGGTAGGAACCGAACCCACCACCTTCGGATATCGCGTCCGATGCTCTACCGCTGGGCTACGAAGACGGTCGTCCCCCCTCCACTTTATTGGGTATTTATGTATATGGAATACAGTCTTTATTTAGAAGGCTCGATGGGCCAGCACTAGATGGGGTAAGAGTCCAGAAGCACTCACAAAAGATCTTATCTTCTTATCAGCGCTCCTAGGCCTTTTTGGAAATGTGCCGCTACATTCCTCTTCGCTCAGACGAGGCCCTCTGGGCTAGTAAAGCATCTTCTCGTTGTTTGTATAGCTTGAGCCAGGCCACATGAATTCCTTGGTGTCGCCCGAACGTCGGCCGCTGGCGATGAGGCAGGATATCGTAGACTTCACCTAGCTCAGGCGTTTTAGAACGACAAACGGTCCAGTATAGGGCACCAAGAGCTTTCTGCTTAAAGAACGCTTGTATAGTTTGGTCCATAAACACACCAAGTCGCCAGGGGCATAACTCATGGCGTGGTGGTGGCTGTCTTATTTGCCTTTGATGTGCTGTGTGATGCTAGTGTGCGCCGATGAGCAAGTCCGCGGGCTTCTTCGGCCCGACAGAGTCTCAGCCAGAGAGAAATAATCACTGGTCGACAAGGGGAGAACAGTGTCCAGCGTATAGCCAGGCCGCCGGGCGTAAAGCAGAAAAATTGACTATAACATATTGTATCGTGCTTTGCTATGCTACCTACGTAGGTGATGACCCGCAAAATATCGCAGTTTTTCTAACCTGAGGTGACGTGCATTGAAAGCAAGTTCGTAAGTGTTCTATTCGCAAGATCTGCAAGTGCGTTTGTGAAGTGCCAGACCGTGCCTAAGGATGATCGGAGTAAGCATCAAAACAGAGATAGCAGAAGACATCGCGGATGGAATGGCAACCGTCTCACAGTGCCGAGTGAGGTGGTCGAGGCGCACTACTATCAGCGGTTACCATCGAAAAATCGCGGGAAAGGACTCAACGTCGACTTGTTCCAAAGGAAAGCACGGATGCGGCATAGGCTGCTGTTGACCGGCGGCAAATTTGTTGGGAAGTTTGTTGCGCTCACACCTCGAGCAACTGGTTACATACTGTTGTGTAGTATAACACATTTGCGGCACGTTCTTTTCCTCTGTAGAGAGTCTTCGCCAATCCCAAGGGACCTTAGGTTGGCTCGTATGCGCATGGAACCTAACACAGAAGAGCGAATGCTTTCTGGAACCACCAAATGCAGGGGAGGGCCAGTTGTAGGGTAATTCTTTTTGTAGACCACGCAATTGCGGGCGCAAGAAGGATGTGCTGTTGTAGAACTTCGCGTCCGCTAAAGGTATGGCCGCAGCTTTGGGTCTTTCAGCTGCTCATGCCTGAAAGGGTCAATGTCAGGGAAAGCAAGATTCAATGTCAGAGAAACGAAGTTGTCTGCACCGCATTATGCGGAAACTAGTGGCAATCAGGAAAGGCAATCAGCATCCGCATGGCGCCAGCCGGTCTAGTACAACACTGTGAAATCACTACTATTGGTGCTTGAGGGCCCACCTGCAAGCTGTCCAGATGGATCGCGTAGATTTACAAGCGAACCGAGCCAGTGGTAGTCCGTGGCAATTGTATAGTGCCCTCCGTGCAGGTACAGCCGAAATGTCTGAACTGCAAGAATTATGCCACGACGTTCCTGTTCGCCCGCGGTGTAATTGCGGTCAGGCTTGCTTTGCTAACTGCTGGCATAAGCGAAAACATGTTCTCGGTCACCAGTGCCTTGGACGAGTACGGCAGCGAGGCCCGCACCACTAGTATCTGTGTGCACTTCTGTTGGCGCGGAAAGGTAGAAGTGCCGTAGAATGTGTTGTGACGTCAAGAGAAACTTCAGCTGGCAAAAAGAGGAGTCGCATTCGTGCGTCCACTGCAATGGCGCATCTTTTTTGTAGAAGACACGTCAGCGGGTAAGCGATGTCAGCAAATCGATTAATGAAGCGACGAAAGTTGCTCTAGGGAACTGCGAATCACCTTCGTAGACCATGGTACCTGAAACGCTTCGACAGTCTTGGTCTTCTTTGGGTCCGGTTTCATGCCCTCTCGATCAACAGGTTGACCTCAGATCAGCGGTTGCCGCTCACCGAAATCGCATAACTGACGTTTGGTTGCTGTACTAGCCTGTATGAAGAACGCAGAACTAATGCTGCTTTCTTCATACAGGCTACTACGGCATCTCGGCGCTCACTGTGTTCGTTAAATGTTCGCCCAAAGTTCACAACGTCGTAGAGGTAGCACATGCGGACTGCCCACTTTGGGTTATGCAAAGTTGTCCAGAAAGGATTCCATTGTTGCGGGAGCATTACACAATCCGAAGGGCATAACACTGAAGTCAGACAGCCCACCTAGAGTCAAAAAGTTGCTTTTTTGACCGCCAGATTCATTGGTATCTGCGCAGAACTTGCCACAATGCAACGGAAGAAATATACGAGACGGAGTGAAGGGAGTCAATTGCACCGTCGACAAGGCAAAGAATATGCACGTATTTTTTAGTGATCGCATTCAGGCGGCGACGGTCCACGCAAAACATCCGTGTTCCGTTCTTTTTTACAAGTTTCACTGGTTTTACAAGTATGAGAGACTCTTGAGTTACTCGTTCCTTTAACATTTCGTGAACTTGCTCAGTGATTACCTTTTGTTCGGCAGGGGAAACTCGGTAATGTCTTTGCTTTATCGGAGGCACCGTACCTGTGTTGATCTTGGGACGTGCGCGAGACTTTAGGATTACAGTAGCTTCGGCGTCTTGTGCAGTGTCGCTGACGGGTGTCTGGAAAGAACGTCGTCGACCAATGTGCGGCGCTCCCTAGTACTTAATGACTTGACCTTGTGAGGAGCGTCGTCTGAAGATGTAAGGGTCACCACCTCGCCCGAAGAGTCAGCATCTTTCAGTGAGGCCAATGCGAAAGGCGCTCCTTCTCGAAAGATAGCGAGCTTCATGGCTTGTGGGAGTACCGCGGTCTCCATGGAGCAATCAGCACTCCACAAAACAGCCCGCCCGTGCTCCATTGGTACAGGCTATGCGGCATGATGATGATCTTTTTTGCCCATGCCGAATGAATGGGCTTGACAGTGGCGTCGCACAGAGTGTCTATAGGGCTAGAATAGGTCACCAGAACCCAAATAACCGGCAAGGCTGGCGCAACGGTAACTCCAAAGAGAGTAAATGTACTCTCGCGGCTGGGGTAGCTGTGTTCCAGGAGAGCGCTCACAACAGTTCCGCAGTTTGACCATTAACTTTACCTCCACGCTGCTTCAAGAAATTAATCCCCAAAATGGGTCGTGGGTGCCTTGAGAGATAACCACGAATTCAGTCGTAAAGATGTGACCATCGAAGAAGACGTCTACAGCACACAACAATTCACAAAGATATAGCGGGAAACGTGGACGAATTCTACAATATTAACGAAAGGGTAGCATGCGCCGTAATAAAAATAATAAGCGATATAAAGTTCATATAATCCAGGTATATGAGCCAAACACGAGCTGCAACGACGAGCAAGTAGAACTGTTCTACGAGGATATTGAATTAGCGATGAAACGAATACGGACTCAGTACAAAATAGTCATGGGGGATTTTAATGCAAAAGTAGGAATAAAACGAACTAGAAAACAAGCGAATGGCAGCTATGGCGTCGCAGTAAGGAGCAACCGTAAGGAAATTCTAGTTGTACGGTAGTTGCCATAAATAAACCACAAAGAATGTCATCCCCACAAATGAACAAGCATCGTGGAGCGCTGACAGCAGATTTTCAAACATATGCAGGATCTAAACACCTTAAGTGACAATTTTAGAACCGTAAATCGTGAGCTCGTTAAGATGACTGAAAACGGCTAAAGCTAAAGTACAAACCATACAAACCACTACCATATAAACCATACAAACCATACAAACCAAAGGCTAAAGCTAAAGTACAAACCATACAAACCACTATCCCACAAAATAGGCAAAATCTTCCATACCTGCGTGTGTTTGTATCCAGCTGAATAAGAGCACTAACGTCGAATGCTCTTTCTCACCACATGGTTGCACACTTTTTGTTCTGAGTAACGCTTGCAATATGGTAGAAGTGCGTTTCATAAGATTTTTCGCTATCAGCTGACGGCTGTGGCTTTGTTAACAGACGAAGAGTAAGTCGCCTGAGAAAAAAGGGAAAAGGGAGGAGGCAATAAAAAGGACAGAAAGATCGGCCACTTGGTAAGGAGCGAGTTGGTAGGAAAAATATGCTCCACTCCAATATTGCCGTGTATATCTTTTCTCGTTTTGCCTGAGCCTACAATACTTTTAATGCCGAACTGCGGACGTTTCTTTCCCTCTAATCGTTCTTCACCTTTACCTTGTTTCAAATTATAAGCACTGTGAGTCCAGGGGATGTCGGACAGGATTTTATCTTTAACGCTACCGGTACCACAATACGACAAATGTATCTCTGCAGTACCGAAATACCTGAAATAGGCCTCTTGGCAATTCATCACCTTCGCATAAAAAAACAAGGCAAATATCTACGCGTCGTTTAACAAGTGCAAGAGTCCTCGAGATAGTAGTCAGGGTTATTGTCACTAGAAGTCATGTAGTAACGGATGTCAAGTACTCACGAACACAGAAGTAAAATAAACAAAACTTGAACACCACACAGAAAAAAAGAACGGAAAGTGTACAGCTGCACTCCACACACACCTCAAGTTCTGGGAAGACCAAGTGCGTAAATCAAAATACCCCGCATGCCAGAAGTTGGCGAACTTCAGTAGTTTACCTTTGATGTTGACGACGTCACTTGAAGGCGTCCATGCCCCTATTCCAATGTAGCACTCTTTGTCTTTTTGTTCTCTATCTTCTTTTTTCTTCGCCCTGATATTGTCGAAGCGAATATTCCGAATAAACCTGCCACTTGCCGCATAAGAGAAGGCTATTTTCCTTTTTGTAGAACCATATTTTGGTGCATGATGGCTAACTCATACAATATGACTCACGCCTGCTCCCTTATGGCACGACTGTGTGTAATGAAGATGGTAGCCACTCTTGCTCCAAACGACTCTACGTGAAATCCTGGTAGTCCTCGGATAGTTGCATTGCCTCTCGTCGGCGCGTAAGTTATGTCCTAGAAATTGTGTTGCTTCCCGCAGTCTCGACGCTGTCATCATTGCAACGAGAAGTAAAGACTGCGAGAGGTGATAGCCTTGATTTTATTGGCTTGAGTAGGTGGTCAGGTTAGAAGAGAAGCTCAGGGGAAGATGGATGCTTGAATTGATGAACAGATCGCGAGATACAATTTAGAACAGGGAATATCGCAGGAGTCAGCGTTTCGAGAAGTGGACTTGTCTTCGCCAGGGCGGCGACTGCCTTCCCCAGCGTTTGTTTATACACGCCATTGCGCAGTCTCCCCCGTCCTCAATGCACGCTCTCCCTCGTCCGCATTGACCTAAGCCAATATTTTCATGGGGCTACTAGAAGCTCAACTTTTGGAATCGTTGCCGCTAAAACCTCGCACCTACCTCCATTATGTACTCGATATGTTTAATGTTTGTGAACATGGTGTAAGTATACTAAGCACATTTTTTTGAGTATTTTAACAACTTTCATCCCAGCCATAAGTTTTCTAGTAAAATTGATTTCTTCGACACGACAGTATCCATCCAAAAAGATTATTAAAGACGACACTTTGCAGAAAGCCACCGGATAGCCAGCAATGTCTACGTTATAATAGTCACCACTCGTTTCTCTGCAAACAGGGGATATTTATAGCACAGAGAAGGCGCATAAAAGGGATTTGCAGCAACGACGCGGATTACGTTCGCCACTTAAGCAATTTAGAACAGGAAAATCTGATCATCAATTTAGGCGGTCAGGTGATACAGAATCATCGAACACTAGACAACTCAGCTGTAAAAATGTCGTAGTCACTGTATTGGGCTTCAGAAAGATTCACACTCTTCTCCGAAGCCAACATGGTGCACGCGGCATGCCGCGTAGCTCGACAACTGTTCATAACTCTATGCTGAAGGTCAAAATGTTTAAGTTAAAGTACTTCCACAATTTTATGTTCTCGTTGTGCCGCAACATATGAAGTTGCACGACTCGGCGCAACACTTTAAATATAATTCCGTATCAAGTCCCTAAAATAGGCTATTTAGGAGTGTAATTGAGGAATGAACGATATTCTAACAAAGCTCACACGACCGCTTGAATACTGCAATGCAATCGAAATAAGCAACTATACCTACGTTAGTAGTTCACCAAACCAAGGCTAATGCAATGGACGCGGTTCCTACATTTACAAAAACACTCGTTTTTTCCTATCGAATGCCAAAGGCGAAAAGGTATCTGCATGCCAAAGTGGCTTACCTATGAGTAAGCTGTATCTGTGTGATGAACTCATTCCTCTAGACACAGTTGAGGTCGTAAAACTAATTCTTGGAACGCTGCTACGCGTATAAGGTCAAAAGTACATACATCCATAATGAGAGCACGCCCTGTGCGATCTATCTGGGTGTTCTACATGAACCGCCGGAAAGGTCACATGGAAGCAAACGCTATAGCAGCAATGGCATATGATACAAAAACATAATAAATGCTGCCTTCCCTCTGCAGCGCATTCTTTTCTTTCGCACTAGGCAAGGGACTAGGCCACGTCGTTCCTCTGGCTGAAGGAAGACCGGGAAGCTATACAGCATAGCATACCGTTTAGTGTAAAAAATTACAGCATATCCACGGAGTGAATGATGATGAGTGGGCGAAGCTCGGGAGGTTCATCGTAGATCGTGCCGAGTTCCGGATTAATTTAGTTAATGCGCACGCTACGAATCCTCATGGTTCAACTATGCACAAGTGAAATCTCCCACAGGCACTTCATTGCAAGTCAAGATCCAGTGCCTATATATATATATATATATATATATATATATATATATATATATATATATATAACGTTTCTCCAACGCGAGCAGTCGGTATTTCTCAGTCAAGAAACTCGCTAAGAGACGCTGCCTGCGCCAACGTTGTCTCCCGCGGGTGAGGGCGCGTTCTCCTTCTTTGCGAGCTGGTACAGCGTTCCTCTAAGAAAGAGTGTTTCCATAGCCAACGCGCGCCTTTCGCTCTCTCTTGTCTCTCTCTCTCTCACAAGACAGCAGAGGCGCGCGCCGGGAGGCACGCGCCGGGAGAGAGAGAGAGAGAGGCACGCGGCGAGGGCGAGCACGTGCCCGGAGGCATGCGGGTTACGCCTGACGCCTGACGCGTGACAAGGTTAGACTAAGAGGAGCTTCGCCCCTAAAAATGCTGTGCCATACAAAAAGACCTTTTGCACGACACATCAAGTACGGTCACCTTAGGTAAAATAGGCCGGCAATTCTTCGCAAGCCTTGCTAATATTGATGATAAAAATCTATTGTGCAAAATAAGTTTCAAGATGCCTCACTTATTCTTTTCTTCACGAATGATGCGTTTAAGAAATCGACAGTGCCCGATGATCCAAAAACAGGGTGTGGACGGAAGCAGTCATAAGTTAGCAGAGATTTCTATTTGATTTAAGGGCTCTCTAGCATATGATGAGCGCATGTGCGTCTTTGGCTAAATTTTTGCGAATTCCATTTGTTCTCCTGTACACAATCAATAGAGTGCGCTAAACAAAAAAAAATGTTGTATTTTGACGAGAACATATATGGCAGTAAGAACGAACTAAATGGATTAATGAACAAGTGAATCGGGATAGTTGGTATAGATCCAACTAGCCCGATTAATTAGCCCAAAACGGATTAATTTGCCCAAAATAAGCTTGAGCGACGGTTCAGCACACGGCCTTACAGATTAAAGAAAATGGCCGGGGAAGGATGAATCGCAGTTGTGTGTTCTGCACCAAACACGGCATATTCAATGTGTGGGCATGTCAACAATGGCGGTGAAAAGAATCCACGCGGCAAAGAAAAAAAAATTACAGCATATCCACGGAGTGAATGATGATGAGTGGGCGAAGCTCGGGTGGTTCATCGTAGATTGTGCCGATTTCCGGATTAATTTAGTAAACGCGCACGCTACGAATCCTCATGGTTCAACTATGCACAAGTGAAATCTCCCACCGGCACTTCATTGCAAGTCAACATCGAGTGCCTATATATATATATATATATGGGTTGCCGGTGAACGCTTCTACAACGCGAGCAGTCGGTATTTCTCAATCAAGAAACTCGCTAGGAGACGCTGCCTGCGCCAACGTTGTCTCTCGCGGGTGAAGGCGCGTTCTCCTTCTTTGCGAGCTGGTAGCGTTCCTCTAAGAAAGAGCGTTTCCATAGCCAACGCGCGCCTTTCGCTCTCTCTCTGTCTCTCTCTCTCTCACACAAGACAGCAAAGGCACGCGCCGGGTGGCACGCGCCGGGAGAGAGAGAGATGCACGCGCCGGGAAGCACGCGCCCAGGGCGAGCGCGTGCCTGAATGCCTTAATTCAAGTAAGCTATACTGCTATACCTGCAATTGTTAGCGGTTCGTCGGGATCGTTTTTTGATTACAATTACGGACACGACAGAACCCTTGGCTGGTAGAGGTACACACCTTCGCTTTAAAAAAAGTTACGTGAGAACTACACCAGGTGCGGAACATCGGTCATCTACGACATGCCATCATCATGCGGAAAACGGTACATAGGACAAATCGTCCGATGTCTTAACAGTAGGACAAGGGAGAACGCGGAATCTGTGCAGCGGCAAACTCCACGATATCATAATTTTAGAAAAAAAAAACTAAAGACAAGCTGACCAGCGAAACCTTGAAAGCGATGGTCATCCACGAGAGTCGACAATCATGCATCAGTGCGCCATCTATAATTTTAACAGGAGAAGCAAGGTGTTTCATGCGCAGAAATGGTTAGTAGAAGGAACTAATCAAAAGGAAGGGCAATGTGGTAACCACTGAGGATGCCTTGCTATCAAGTGGTATAAATATTTAAAAAAAACTTTAAATAAACGTTCAGTTGCTAGCCCAGCGGTGTGACGTCAACCTTTTT
Source organism: Hyalomma asiaticum (assembly GCA_013339685.2). Taxonomy (NCBI): domain Eukaryota; kingdom Metazoa; phylum Arthropoda; class Arachnida; order Ixodida; family Ixodidae; genus Hyalomma; species Hyalomma asiaticum. The sequence continues at coordinate 46,181,022 of CM023487.1, read as the reverse complement.
TTTTTTCGTGCAGAAGTACTTAGGTGGTACCCTCTTCGCTATATTCAATCAGCGAGCTGAGGCAAGCACAATCCTTGAAAGAACGTCCGCTTTGAGCTTCAAATAGTAGTCCGTCTTCCTGTTTGTTACATATTTTCTACTATAGCACATGTACTTTGTTTATATCTCACTATATAAAAACCACCATTCCAGCCAAAACTATAACGTTCCAGCTTTATTTGAGAATTATACAACACAATGTTGCGTCATATTGACAGAATGCAATATGCGGAGAAGCCGAGTAAGTATGTTATTACATGTAGCGGCCCCCTTCGCATAGGATAATAGACCCCCTTCCCCATTATGATGCAGACGGCGATTACAGCGAAGAAATCTCTATTCCTGGAATAGCTCTGCCTTTTTCAACACGCGCTTGTTTTAACGACTTCGCATGTCAAAACTTCAACTTTTGAGCGCGAGGTGGATGACTTCGAGCGGTGTGCGTTGTAAGCATTCTTTGGTGAAATACGGCGTTAACCCCTTGAACACGTTTGAATTACCTGTAAAATTGCCTTCATTATCTACATTTTGAAAGCGATGTAGCGAGCGCAAAAATACTGTTTCTTTGCGCCTTTGAAAAACAGTGGTGCACATTATATTTTTAACTCCTGAGAGGTTAAGACCTATCGCTCAATAGTGCACTTGTTACATTTACTTCTTTTGCCACATGGATGTTGCATTTCTTCGGAATTGTAGGCAGGTGTTACCTGAAGCGCATTCTGCTACAGTGCAATGAATTTTCATTCCAGGAGGAATTTTGGCACTGCACTCATCTGACATCATCACTACTAAGATCATTGTAGGCACAATAGCTCGTAAGTGCATTAGCCGCTATCTGATGATGTGCAAACTAGATCCCTAATTAGGACATGAGATAATGTGCCTGGAACCAAGTGTGTCTTCAATTTCTCGCCATCTTATGAAGGCGTCTTATGAAGAAACACGACTTTTTTCTCACTCGTATTTATGTAAAAAAAACACACAGCTGACATTAGAAGGATAGGCTTTCAGAGACAAAAAATGTAAAATTCAGGAGACGAATATTGCCATAAGTGCTTCGCTGTCAAAGTCAAAGGTTTCTTGTGCATCAGTGTTTGAGTAGTCGCTTGTCAGACTCTGAGAATTATGTGGATCTGCAGGCATAACCAAATAGAAATAGGCAAGTGTCCTTTTTTGATTGTGACGGTAACAAAATAATTAATAACTAGGAAATTATGAATGGAAACAGAAGCATGCTGGCTTTTTAAAAATGAAGGCAGAATGTCATGCATATCAGGCCCGTAAATAAAATTTACTTTTCAAAACTAGCGAATACCAAAGCACTTGGAACTGTGTTGCGGCATAACAAGGTTCTTTTTACGCTAACCTGCAGAAATAATTCCAAGATTCTACCATAAGAAAAAGTAAAAAAAAACCTCCCTTGCTGCATTTGTCTGCACATCTCTCTCTCTCTTATACTAAATTCATTATTTAGGGAATCGAAGGCAAATAGTCTCCCTCCTGTACCATGACCCCGGTTTGGTTTGCAATAGTCGCAATAATCTGGTGAAGCGCCCAATTCATCCTATTCAAAGATTCCTTTGATAATTCCCGTCAGCAAGACACATACTTCGCACTACGTCTGTCATCTTTAAGCATTCACAAAGATCAAGTAGTTCTTTTCTCTCTGCATTTAATTACTATTAGTGACTACCCTATTGAAAAACCAGCGCCCCCAGTGTATTTCCAGTACGTTTTCCGTACTGGGAGCACTGTAAACGCGCTGGGAACCATGATATTTCACTGGGCTATACACACTGGGACGCTGGCAGCGCTGGCTTGCACTGGTGTGCGCTGGCGTTGACCTGGGACAAGCTGGCATAGCTGGAATGTCACTGGTACCAGTGAGAGGCTCGCTGGAAAGCGCTGTACACTGGGAGGTGGCGCGCTGGCACGAGTGCGGAACACACTGGAAGCAGCCCAAGAGACGCTGGCGATGGTTTCACAGGCGCACGCTCTGCACTCGGCCAGTATTAGTTGATTTCACTAGGTGTGAAGACTCTGGGAACATTTACGGCTTCGCCGTAATTCATCGCTGCGAGCTACAGTGTGCAGCAATTCGCGGCGTGCCGCGTCTGCGCGCACTAAGCACTAGCAGCTGTGGATGTTTACATTTGTGCATTTTCCCCGCACTTAGCTTAGACACGCAATCTGTGAACCACTCTGGTAATAGTTCTGCTGTAGTGTTCACTTGTGTGGACGAGTCGGTGCAAATAACAGTAAAATTTTACATCGCCGCGCAATTTAATGATGCTCTCAAAGCGTCGATCCCAACTCAAGCAGAAAAAAGAAAAATAAGCCACCGATCGGTATCACAACGCTGTAAATGCACCTCTGGCGACTTACTGTATCTTCAATCGCTCTAGATGAGCCAAAAAGTAATCATATGACAAATCTTTTTCAGCTAATATACAATAATTTTAGCTTTCTCAAGCCGCCGCCGATCGGTCTGTCCCAGTATGCTCCCAGTGAAGCTTGGGGATAGCGTACCGGCGGAGTCCGTCTACACGCGAACGGCACTCCAAGACTCAAGAATACGCTACTACGACGAATCAAAATTACTGCTCAGTACAGCCTTGGCATCGTTTAACCTGAACAGGTGATTTTTATTTCTTCGCGGTGCTTGAAGATGAAGCGGGGAGCATCGAAGCGACGCAATTTGAGCAAGCACATATATGTCACAGAGAGTTGCTGCCGCACTCTTCTCTGACTCAAATGCAATCACACATATTTGTCGATCAGTATGGCTTATCGAACAAAGATGATGAGAGGTTTCCCAGTGCACTGCGCTTCCTTTTTGCGAAGCACTTAACACTTGTGAGCTTCGATGAACCTGTGTATGTCACACTGGTACTGCCGCTGTCCTAAGATATCACCGCTTGAGCAAGAAAACTGCTAAGTGCCACTTGAAGTACACGTTCAATTATCGAGCGGCATTATAGTCTACACAAAACGCATCCACATACATGTCGACTATTCGTAAGAGCAAGAAAAGGCTATCGAGCTCGGCCGTAACAGCCGATAGTCCCTGCCCGTCGGTCTACTTATATTTTTTCAGTATTAGATATGAATTGTATAATATACTGATAGCTGTCGCCATTATTCGAATGACATGCGTGATTGGCGCTTCTTTCATTTGTCTGACAAACGTGTGACGTTTAATTGCGCATAAAAAGAGCGTTCGTCTTGTGTGTACCACAGGAAACTGACAAGTCTGACGGCAGGTCACACCGGTGGCTAACCTCTTTACGAGCACCTCTACGTGTTCTGGTATGGCGCAGTTTAAAGAAAAATGTTTTGACACAGGGAGGTATACACATTTTCGAAACCCTTCTAAGTACATTTTGATAAGGCCGACCTAAATAATGTGTCCGATACAAAGAATCTGGGAAAATTGAGTCCACCAGTGCAACAGAAATCGCTTTTCGGCTCGCGGTGAAAATATACTCTAGGCTAAATCTAACTTTCAAGAAAAGGAATGAGTCTACAACTTCCTTGAGGAAGCCCCAAGGAGTCTGTGAAGTACTTACATGTGATGAAACTACTCTATTAGGAAGGTGCTGAACCAATCGGACCTGTAGCATTTCGCGTAAAAATGGATGATCACATTCACGAAAGAAAAAAAGTCGAGAAACAATTTGCCTAACAAAGAGATGGACTAATCCGAGGCCACCCCGTTCAAGTGGGACGAACAAATTGTTGCGCCTTATGGATTCATAACTTGAGCTCCAAATAAATGTTGCAAATACACGATGCAGTGCCTGAATGCGGAGTCGTGAGCAGTGCAGTACTTGGAGCACATACATGAGACGTGAAACTAAAAACACATTGCAAACTTCAGCGCGACTACACATTGACAAATTGCGCGCTTGCCATGAGTTTGCTTTGCTTTGTAGCCTCTTAACTTGTCCCGACCAGTGATTGTTGCTGTTTCTATACTGTGAGAGAGGGACACCTAAATAGCGTATGTCTTTTTTCCACTCAATTCCTGCATAGTGTGACAGCATTGTGGCCCATAGTCCACACCAAAAGCCTGAACTTTTTTCAAAGTTAACACTGGCTCCAGAAGCCGCACAGAAATCTTCTGTAATTGCAAGAGCAGTTCTTACACTCATTTTATCACGACAGAAAAAGGCCACGTCATCTGCGTATGCAAGAACCCGAATCTCATATGACGGGAATTTAAACCCTTGAAAATTTTGTTCTTTGAGAATGCTCATACAAAGTGGTTCTAAATATAGGCAAAACAAAAGAGGTGACAAAGGACATCCTTGTCTCACTGAAGACAGGAGCCTAATCGGATCAGAGAGTGAACCATTCACTATTAGCCTCGTTGAGTCATTAGCATAACATAATTTGATGCCTTTCAGTAGCTGGGATCCGATATTTATATGGTTTAGTATACATAACAGGAACGAATGATTCACTCTGTCGAATGCCTTAGCCAGATCCACCTGTACCATCGCAACTTGCCCATCACCCTCTGTTACACACTCTAGCACCGATCTCGCAACATGGATGTTTGTCTGAATGGATCGGCCTCTTTAAACTGCATTCGGGAACACTTCCCGTTAAAACCTGGTTGAACGCGAAGGGCTGCTTCGTGCCGTGGTCCTTGAATTGTCGACTCTGTCCACGCGCAGAAACTATTGATCACTGTTTTATTGACTGTACAGATGCAATATTTTTTTGGGACATTCTCCAGCGAACTCTTAAAAAGGACATGGACATCACTCCTTACTCAATTCGATTTCTAGCGTTCAAAACGATTACCGGTCCTCCCTATGACATGTTCATAGTGCTCGGTTTATACAGCCTATGGAGATCAAGACTGTGTGATCGCCATGTGGAAAGCCCACGTTCGACAAGATCATTCTACCGAGAAACTGTAGCCTACGTAAGAAGTGTGCATGCGGCTCAGGAGTCGCCGCCTGAATGGATGCACTTGTTAGACGCATGTGTGTGTTTTCCTGATTTTTGAGTGTGGAGTCGTTCTCATCCTGATCTTTAACTTCAGTTGTCATTTCCATGTAATAAAGAAAAAAAAGGCATGGCGCAGTGGTAGTGCGCTGGGTTGGCAATGCTAAGGTGCCACGCTCGAATCCTGGTGACCGAAAGTTTTATTATTTTATAGTGCTTTCTTTTTTTGTTTTAATGCGTCATCTCGCTTTTTATATTTGTATATTATTTAGCGTGCATGGCAGGGAAGCACCACGTTTTTTTCCACTAAGGCGGTTTTGCGTGCCAGTAACCGACGCCTCCCAGTATCCCGTGGCACGCCAGCGTGCCAGTATCCAGCGTCACACTGGGCCTATAATCCGGCAAGGCGCTGGACGCTGGCTCCCAGTGGCGCTGGGTTTTCCAATAGGGTACGTGCTCGCAATATCTGGCTGTGATCCTGCCAAGCACGTGCAGCCAGTATTCGAAGTTCCCCCGCTGCGTCGTTTAGCATTTACATTTGGGCCGTAAGGCAAATGCTTCGCACCATCGATAACGTAAAGGGCAGGGGACGGTAGTGGACCTACTGTATATGAGCAAATATTGAGGCTTGTCGTGAGCCACTCCTCATTGCGTATGAGCTGGCCGTGTTCTCTTCCTGATAGTTTCGCTACTTGGTGGATCTCTCTAGAATCTTCGTGCATGTTGGTGAGGAAGGGTCACTAATTGTCACCTCCTATGGTGAGCTGCTTTATGGTGGTGTTCAGAAAGACGATGACACTTACCGAAGTTCTTATACATGCAGTAGTGCCATTAGCCCGGAGCTAATGTCTGCAATACAACGCTGGACAAGCAACATTTAAAAAAAAACTCCACGAGAAACTCATATTGTGGACCTACAGAGGGAGCTGGATTATGATTGTGAAGTATGCGTAAAGAAATCAATGTTAAGAAGCTTTGGCGCAACCAGAAGGCTCAAGGACCCGTCGCGCAAGCATTAAAACGTGACTTTATTAAAATCGGAGAGCACCACACCGTTCGATGTTCGTGTAACGCCGTTACAATATCGTGCAGCCGAGAGTAGCCTTACGAAATGAATTTTCCCTCGCCACCGGGGAAGCTGCCAGCTAATCATATAAAGCGACAAATTAGTTGAAGTGTAAGAGAAAAAAAATTCACAGCCGCTTCCCTCAGTGACGCGCTTCACCTGAAAGCACTTGGGTGCTAGCACATTCTGATGCATAGCGGCTGAAGAAGAGGTTTTGATCGTAAGTGTGGCGGTTTCTTCAGGTTTTATTTTAGCCTGCAAATCTCATCCGTTTTCTCTAAGCGTAAAGTGCCATATTAAAATGGCAATGTGCCACTACAATATGCAGTGTTCAGTGTTTTTAGGAGTGACGCCATGTAACAATCACATCCTCAGTTTTTTCTTTGCCTTATTTTGTTTGTTTGCCACCAATTACTATTCATTCGAACACCATAGCTACATCATTCAGCCTTAATCATTCACCACAACATCCAATCTCCGCTCTGTGGGTATTAAAAGACCGAAATGTGTGCCGTTGTGATTTGATGTCTCGGGTCTACGTCTGTCGTTGACGAAAACCACCGTCCTCTGTAATGTCACGTGGTCGGTAAGGGGGTTTGAATGGTGAAAAAAGGGGGGACACCAACCAAATTATAATCATCAAATGTAAAAAACTCTACTCGAAAGATGAAAAAAGCCCGACGTGTAATGTAACAAACGTCTCTGCCTTGAAACCCAGATTTAAAAAAAAAACTCAACGCAGGTCTTACACGAAGCTGCAATGTTCTTTGGTATGCCCTGATAAATTTACAAACAGCTACCCTTCATATTCTTACGGATGTGATGACGGATTTACTTACAAAGCGAGCAATGAGAGCAGATTAGCAAATACATGGGCGGTCAGAAGCGGCCGATCACCAAAACCTCGCGCACCATCTTCTTCGTCGTGCTCCTTCACGCTCCTCCAGAGCTTAGTTACATTTTATTCCGGGGCAAACTAAGCTCACCGAGCGAATCATTGTATACGTCGTCTATCGCAGGGCTTGAGTCGTGCGACGTGCACAACTTCCGTCTTGTAGGAACAGCGGTGGTCAGCCGTTAATTTGGCAATGACGTACGTCACATCAGTCAAGCACTTCTGTATGAGCCAGAATATTTCGAGATAAGCTTTTGCCATAGCCTTTGCTTCGAACTGTTGTCCACAGTCAAACAAAATCGCCTTTGGCGAAAGTAAGCTGACGATATCTTTCTTTCTTTCTTTCCTTTATTCAATACAATTTCTTTATCCGGTAGTTTTCCGTGAAGTAAAGAATTGCGATAGACAATAACAAGAAACTTTGCTATTGACTCAGCATATCGCTTCAGAAACATGTTAGGAATGTTTTCGGGGCCACATGAAGATTTAGTTTTTAGATTTAGTAGCATGGAAACCACGCCAGGGCAGGAAATAAAACTGACTTCACATGGATGAAATACTGCGCCACTGGGTCGGCAAGTGCCAGACTTGGAAAACACGCTCTGAAAGTGCCCATTGAAGTGACAAGCAATGTCACCAGGGTCAGTAATAATAGATCCGTGAATAGAAATTTGAGACACTGGTTTCTTTTTTTCGCTTATATAATTCCAAAACGTTTTTGGATCTTCCGAAATAAAGTTCGGCAGCACTGCGTTAAAATCGTGTTCTTTCGAAGAGTGTACCGCATGTGCAAGGTTTTCTTTTAGTTCCCTTAGATTACCAATAGGCATGTGCCGTCTTTTTATTCTCTTTATTTTTCGCTTGAGGTGGATGATTTCACGTGTCATCCACGGTGTCTGCCTACGAACCAGTTTTTGCTGGTTCGTAGGCAGACACCGTGGCATCGTAACAGGCCTTGGCATGGATATTTGACGAAAGAACTCAGAGCCGAGAAAGTCGACGCGCTTCCTTGGCACGACACAAAGTATAGGCGACACTAATGTCTTCGATAGCCCTTAGTGGAAGCATGCTATCGAAGAAGCTCTGGGGATGACGAACATAGAAGAGAAAGGATGGAGCATACCTTTTGACTTTATGTTTAGCAGTGTTAAAGGCATAGGCAATGAACAGTAGTACAACATCGCAGTTCTTATGGTTACCTGAGAGATACACTGACATAACGTTAATATTCGTGCGATTGGTGCGCTCTGTCAGGCCATTGGTTTGTGGATGGTAAGGCGTGGAATGCCGATAGTAAGATCCGCAATGTCGCAGTAGTTCTTCTACATCAGCTGTGAACTGCGGACCGCGACCACTTATCACCACACGGGTGGTGGGGGGCTCCGTGGCGTAGGGTAATCGAATACAGCAGAAATGACGGCACATTGGAGGCTGTGGCTGAAAGAAGTGACATAGTCTCAGTATAGCGCGTCAAACAGTCTACACACACAATAATCCAGCGACGGCCACTTCAAAATTTGGGGAATGGGCTGAGTAAAACTATGCCGAGTTCTTCATCAGGTGACGTCGGTGGCTTCACCGGCTGCAGCATGGCCGCAGGTGGTGTAGTCGGGTGTTCCTGGCGCTGGCACACATCGCACCTGGCCAAGTACTGCTTGGTGGTCTTCCATTGTTGCGGCCAATAGAAGCGTTGTCGAATGCGACGAAGCGTCCGAGCAAATTAAAGGTGTCCGGCCATTTGTCGTCGTTCATGGCCCCGAGAACCTCAACACGCAGGCACCCCGGGACAATGAGAAGCAGCGGAGTTACGCCGCGAGAAAAATTCTTGCTATATAGCAGACTATTGCGGATGAAAACGGGCTTTCCCTTAAAGATCTGTGGGTAGCATCAACAAGCTGTGTTAGTAAAGGATCACGTTGTTGCTTATGCTTAAAGATGTTAAAATTGGGAAAGTCGGAGGAGACAGCAGAGAGGTAGTTGTCGAAAACATTGCCATGGGTGCTGCTATATTTAGAGGAGATCGAGATAAATAGTTGGCATCTACGTGACAACGAGTACTCTAGTAGGCCACTGCGAAGTCATTCTCTGGAAGCCTTAATGCGAAACATACTAACCGGCGAGCTGGGTCGCGCAGGCCAACAAGCTAGCAGAGAGAATGGTGATCTTGAAATGTCGGCTGTAATAATAAGGACGGAAGTTCTGAGCTGCCAACACAACTGCAAGATATTCTAGTTCTATCACCGTACAGTTTCTCCAAGCTTTTGTCAGGGTACGACGTGCATACGGTACCGCGTGTTTGCGTCCATCCTCTAATTGGACGACGAAAGCACCAACGCCAATGCCACGTATAGGGAGTGTTCTGAATGCCGTTGGATCAAAATGACGTTAGGGTGGGCCGGAACTGAGCAGCAACTTCAACTGATCGAAAGCACCATGACATTGTGCAGTCGACAGCTTGAGAGAGAAAGCGGTATGTGAATGGACGACCGACCTGGGCAAAGTCTTTGATAAACCTGCGAAAATGGGAACATAGGCTGGGAAAGCTTCAGAGGTTCTTTCCTGTTTTGGCTGCTTGAAGTTGCGAACAGCGGGAATACTGTCTGTGTCACGCCGTATGTGTTCCTCCTCAATTATTTCATGTGTTGTTTGCAAAATGTTTCTTGATATCACACTGCACTGTTGCACATGGGAACACACCCGCAATTTCTGCAGTGGAAAGCCGAATGACCAACGCCTTCAGACCGCGCATTGTTAGCGCCTTCACGCAGCCTGTCATCTGAATACCTTCCGGTTTAACCAAACTATTTGATGCCACAGATCAACGACATATCATACGCACTGTTCTTCTCAGACTTTACTGGACCATCTACATGATTTTTTTTTTACCTAGGCTTTTCGACATCACAAAAGTAGACTTTGAACAACTTGGAAACCTTCTTAGGCACAGGAAAGGTGATTCCTACATTGGCTTTCTCACGAATATTTTTGAGCCACTGTGAGATATCATTCATATGTGTTATCACGGCGCATTCCTGTTTTGCGCGGTCCGTTTCCGTGGTGACCCGCTGCGTTTGAAAGAAAACACACAGGGTGGCTTGATAAGAATGGTATTCTTAAGGGACCTCTTTCACACGGAACCAAATTCTTTGTATCACTACCGTCTCGTTGAGCTTATCATCCCATGAACAATCCTGTTTAAGTGATCTGTCTATGTATATCCCTGAAGAAATGCGCCTGCGCGTGCAGGTGTGTTCATATAGTACGCCGCTTGCAAAAATAAAATATCTGTTGGAAGTGGGCGCTGCATCGGCGTCACTTACATTCTATTCCATACACGCTTCTGTGCTGTCCTTTGCAATCGTGGCTGGCGCACTTTCGGACCCTAGCATCTGAATTTTTGTGTATACTAGGCGAACAAATAGGTCAGGAGCGCACCGATACGCAGCCAGCTGGATATATATATATATATATATATATATATATATTTATATAAGTGTAATACGTAGCACTTCAGTATATTTCATTTATTTGTCGACGTTTCGGTCAGAGCCTGACCAGAAAGGTCAGGCTCTGACCGAAACGCCGACCCGACAGATAAATGAAATATTACTGAAGTGCTAGGTCTTGTACTTATATTCATGCGGCAGCCAAAGCTACCTACGTCGCCAAACTATATATATATATATATATATACGGTCGAAGTGACGTACGGTCGCGAATAAATGCTTCCGATTGATTACCAAGCATAGGGCGTCATACTGTGATGATAGGTTCATTTAACAGATTCGTTTTCGGACGACTCTCTCAGGCGATGCCTCCGAGAGTCTAATTGAGGACAAAGCCGTTCTTCACACAAGAGACACACAAAAGGCTTTTAATATAAACTAATAAGAAAAGAGAGAAAATGAAATCATAAGCACCCCAGAAATAAAAGCATGAGAAAACGGAGAAATTAGTTCTAATAAAGTCTCTATAGGTGCTATGTGAGTCCGGGCGATTTAATCTCTAAGGTTCTGACAGTGATGTGCCAAGGCAACGCGGGAGAAGTGCGTGGCTCACCGCATCGTCGATCGGCTGGATTGAAGACGTATGATCGAAGCGCAGCAGGCTTGCGAAAAGGACCGCACCAGATGTCTCGTGGCGACGGAGGACGTGGGCGGCTAGGTAGGTCGATGAGGTGGTACCGGCATCTTGGCTAGCCATCTGAACGTGGAACTCGGACCCGCAGCCCGACTGTTCACACTATGCCTGCGGGCACAGGATTGAGTAAGTCCTCGCCTGGAGCTTGCGAGCCGCTGGAGTTCTAATGGCTGGGATCAGGTCAGCAGGAGGTCCCGGTCGGGTGAAGCCCTTGTGGCTCGGGTCCAGAGCCCGAATGGCGTCTTCAACGCCCGGCCCGGTGGACGATCCTCTCCCTTCCGTTGCCTTCCTGGAACTCCCCTTCCTCGAACTCCCCGAAGAATCCGATGCCACTCGCTTTTCTTTCCCTTTTGCTTATTTGTTATCTTTTGATTGGCCACCCCTGCGTCCCCGTGTTCTTCAGCTATTCGTCATTGGGAACGCCAACGCAGTGGGTGTTGCTGATTGGTTGCTTCGTTTTACTTTATTTTTCTAGCGCCACGCCTTTTGTTCTTCTTCGTCGTCATCGTCTTTCATGTGCTGTCCTCCCGGTCCGCGAGCGTCTTCTCTCGTTGTCTTCTTTTTCTTTGCGTCACTTCCTTTGTTTTTTCACGCGCACTTTTTTAAACCGCGCACATCACACATCACACATACAAGCAATCTCACTCCAGAAAAATCATTTCGTATATGGAAACGAAACAAAGGAAAAGGTAAATAATTCACCAAGTTTTTTTCATTTCAACACACGGATTGTATCACGAAAGGAAAGAAATAGAGAAAAGGCACCAGTCCAACTATACACAATGTTTTGCGGAAGTCCCCTTATATCAAGGAAAACAGAGGTGGAATTTCATGTGCCACCAGCTTCATCGTTCGGAAAATATAATGGGTCGAACATATGCCGAGCGTGCTCACATCTCTGTTTGCTGCTCGTCTCTCTGTTCGCATTGTACGTAAACCCAGAGTTCTGAATCACGACAGCAAATAACTTCGCTCTGGTGGCTTCTCTCCTAAAATAACGTGTTTTAATTTTCTTTGTTTGTTTAGAGTGCACAGTTTCAGAAATGTGGCATGGTAGCCTCCGGGAGAGCCAACGCCTGCTCATTTTGCAGCCCACGTGCTTGGGGATCGCACTCACGTCACAATTATTCCCTCATCACAGGTATGTGATTAGGCACTTACTCCCAGTAACTGTATTCCTGTAACCAGTTACCCAAGTAACTTCCATAGCTTGTGGACATAGGAAGACTATTGTCATCGAACAGGCATTGAAGGGAACAGCGATTAGCCGAGGAAGTCCCTGGTAAAGTGATGTAGTAGGTTAGGAGCGCACCAATGCTCCGGTTCACTCAGGACTACACGACCGAAACTGTCGCAGGTGAAGGGATAGTAACAAAGTCGAGAAATGAAAGAATAGAAACTTATAGGTTCCCGTGCATAGGTGAACGTGAAGAATAGGGTTGAACGGAAAGCTACGCTTTGGTGGAGGACTCGCAGTTTCTACGTACAACCCAGCATTTAAGGAAGGAAGTGGACAGTGAGAGAGAACGGAATATAAGAGGGGACACTTTTGCTGCGAACGTCACTTTACCTTTTCCATGAACGCCTTTTCCATGAAAGTTGCATTCACGAAGTCAGTAAAAAATTCACAGCATATCCACGGAGTGAATGATGATGAGTGGGCGAAGCTCGGGATGTTCATCGTAGATCGTGCCGAGTTCCGGATTAATTTAGTTAACGCGCACGCTACGAATCCTTATGGTTCAACTATGCACAAGTGAAATCTCCCACCGGCACGTCATTGCAAGTGAAGATCCAGTGCCTATATATATATATATATATATATATATATATATATATATATATATGGGTGGCCGGTGAACGGTTCTCCAGCGCGAGCAGTCGGTAATTCTCAATCAAGAAACTCGCTAGAAGACGCTGCCTGCGCCAACGTTGTCTCTCGCGGGTGAGGGCGCGTTCTCCTTCTTTGCGAGCTGGTAGAGCGTTCATCTAAGAAAGAGCGTTTCCATTGTCAACGCGCCCCTTTCTCTCTCTCTCTCTCACAAGACAGCAGATGGAATAGCGAGAGAGCTCGCGCGCCGGGAGGCACGCGCCGAGAGTGAGCGCGAGCCTCCCGGCGTTGCATGGCGTTCCGCGGCATTGTGAGTGGTGTAGGTTACACGATACGCGTGTGACAACCGACCCACAGCTTCGCCCCTAAAAAATAATAGAAGCTGAAGTCGCCATATCCTGCTTCTCACAAATAGCAAACCCGTTGGACACCGTCCCTCGAGCCGACAAGCGACGTGCCTTATTTTTGTTGGGTAGGATAACGTGGATACTGTTGCCGGACGTTATTTGGTACGTTGTGATCTTGCGTGCTTTGCTTTTGACGACCTGAAGAAATGCCAGAGAATCTTGGCTCCAAATTCATTGCTTAAATGCGCCGATGAATCCTCGTGAGCACGACGAAAGGCATTAACGTAGCTTATATCGGCAGAGCGTTCACGGATCAACTTGCGCTAACCGCTGTGCCCCTGTGGTTGTAGCAATCTACCATAGGCTATCGCTTGAAAAGGTCTATTTCTCATGATTACTCTTTGAAATAATTACGACTGATCTTCGATATGCTTACGTGACGCCACATTTTATTCCATCATGTTTGTTCTTGTTTATCCATAGCTCCTATCCGACACCACAGGGATTCTTTCTTTGATTGCTGTATTCACTGCGCTCGCTTCACGCACCGGTACAACTCATGACATCTCTGAGTGGAAACATGGCTAATTCTACGCCTACCCTAAAAACTGAATAGCACCACGCTTGTATGGAGTGCCCAATAAAACATGCATATTATTTTTTGATTATTCATACTCTTAGCATACATGCCGAAACAGGAGTTGATCAACTGGGCACAAGTTCATGATTTTCAAATATTAATGCAAAAGGAAAAGAATCCCACCTATTGAAACAACAACGTAAAAAAACTGCAAAATTCTCACATTCAATACGCAACACGACTGAGCACAACACAGGTGGGAGAGTACACTTGCCCAGTTCAGTTCAACATTTGAAGTCGGCAATAAAAAAAGAAAAAAATTAATTTAATTCATTAATGCACCTTCAAAATATTTAACATCGTTACACAGTACGACGTCATTTCTGAACTTGTTACACGTGGCAACCGCTGATACAAGAAAATATTTTTCAAACAATTTTGTGTTGCACCTCAAAGGTTTAATGTGCTTGCTGTGCTTTGTCCGCGAATGTGATGTGTCCAGAATGAAAAGCTTTATTATCTCTGTTTTGAAAATCCCATGGAATATCTCAAAAATGAATTTCATGCTCTTGATGTTCATTCTTTCGTGCACTGTAAGAGTATCAGCTTTTGTTCTTACGCTTGTTATTGACTGCGTTCTACGGTAGGAATTAAAAATAAATATTAAAGCTCTATTTTGGACCGGTTCACATTTAGCGATGTTATTTTGCGTGTATGCCTTCCATATCGGTCATGCATGTTCCAGCAACGGAAGTACTGTGTTTTTATATGCTAAAAGTGTTACTTCTGGTGTCGCGTCACTAGACCCACCCCCCCTCCTATGAAGCATTGAAATCTTTTTTTCAGACTTATCACAGATGTAGTCGATATGGCGGTCGGTTCCAGTTCGAGATTTCTGTGACGTAAACACCCAGGTATTTATCTTCTGAAACACAGAAGAGCGGTTCCTCATGTGTAATGTAACGAAATAAAACGGGCTTGGTTTTTCTTGTAATCGGCGTAAAAACGGCTTTGCTAGGGTTTAATTCCATTTGCCATTTTTTTGCACCAACAGCCTATCATGCCCAGATATTCATTAACATTTTCTTGGTCGTAGTTTGATTCTATTTTTGAGCAGATGACTGTGTAGTCCGCGTAATGCATAATCAAAACATCGTGTGAGAAGCCGCTGTTCATGTCATTATTATAAAGTCAGAACAGTAGTGGCTCTATGACAGAGCCCTGTGGAACTCCTGAACCTACCGCCCGCCTCGCACTAATTGTGCCTTTCATTTAAACCAGTTGCTCTCTGTTTGTCAAGTACGCTCTTATCCAATTTATGAGCTCATCATTCTGCAAGATCGCGCTAAGTTTATGTAATAATTTTGGATGTGGTATTTTGTCGAACATTTTTCTGAAATCAAGAAAAATAATGTCAACTTGTCCTCTATCGTCTAAGACCTGGTTAATGAGTGTTGCCTCTGTAAGAATTGTCACGGTCGAGAAACCTCGCCTGAAACCATGTTGTTGCTCTCCCATTAGTTTGTGCTCTTCGAGAAATTCCGTTAAGTGCTTAGCAAGTACATACTCCAGTGTTTTACAGCACGTGCTTGTCAAAGACACGGGCCTGTAGTTGTTTACACTGTCTTTAGCACCTCCTTTATGAATCGGTACGACCTTAGCACATTTCCAATCGTTAGCAAGCTCTCCGTCACGCAAATATTTGTTAAATATATCAGTCAGATAAAGGGAGCACCATTCGGCGTATCCTTTTGAAAAGACATTCGGAATTCCATCTAAGCCAGTTGATTTTTTTTTTCATCATGATTTAGAAAGTTACAAGTGCCTTCCTGAGTAACCACGACATTATTTAGTGGCGAGCCAGGAGGGCCTAAGCTAAATTCCTGCAATATGCCATCCTCGTTCGTAAATACCGATTCGATACTATTTTTCGTTTTGCCCACATACGTCTTAGATGACGCTTCATGGGATAAGTTTTTGCGAAACCCACGGATTTCTTCTTTTTCTTTCGTTCAGGCATGTATCGTTTTATTACTGTGTGTACAATTTCGTTAAACTTTTTGTACACATAATCGACCGTTGTACTATCAGATACAGCAATGCGCTTAAAATTGTTATAGCCATCGACAAATACTCCAGAATTGAAACATAATCAGCTCTAGAGTAATTGGGTACCAGTACAGACTTCGTGGCTCGCGCTTCATGACGCATGCCTAATAGCTGAACAATCACCATATTGTGATCTGAAGTGCCCTCCGTAACTTCGCAAGTGTATTTTTGTTGAGCCAGTGATAGACTCAAAAATGCAAGATCAAGTAGAGAGCCACCCTCTTCGTGTACCCGTGTGTACCCCTGAACAACTTGAACCATATTGACCGAGAACTCCACATCCAGGAGAGCCCGGGATGGTAATACACCAACTCGACAGTCTTTAAAATTCAACCAGTCAATATACGGAAGAATAAAATCACCGGCTATTAGAATTTTTCTTTTTGAATTTTAAAATCCATCACTATTGACGTAATGCTTTCGAAATACGAGCCGAACATCGACACATTACTGCCTCCCTGAATTTGCGGATCGAAAGGCATCTGGATAATAACGAGCATGGCTGAGGCCCGTCTCATACAAGTTGCAGTCGCCACCGATGTCATTCTAGATTTCTTTATAATCGCTGTATCCTTGTGATTATTGACTTCCTTTGTCTAGTGGGACAGCAACACTGTTATTAGTCTTGAATGACCTGGAAAATGTCCGGTGAATTCGATATCGTAACTATGGTACGTGCTCGCGGCACAGTACGCAGGTGGAATGTACATGCTAGCTGCTGCCTTAGTGAACGCCGCACCAAGTTAGCAGCCTAAGCACGCTGTAGCGCACCGATCTCCTGTTGCGTTTGGTTTTCTTTTCGGCTCAGTATGCCCTGCCACTTTCTGTAAATGTTTTGTCCTCTAAGACCCATATAAGTAAGCTGTATAATTGTACACGTAAACGTGCTTCCAGGCCTGCGCTACGCTTTTTTTTTCGTTTTTTTACATGCTTTCTAATAAGCAATCGCCATGTCACTATTGTCCGCGGTTACTTGTTTCTCAGGTGCAGTTCATTTTGTTTTAGCGGCACAATTACCTAGTGACACACTTGCCTTTCGAAGGAACTCCCCTTCGCCTCTGGCTTATAAAGGGTTCACGATATTAGTTACAAGGTTAAACCATTAATTTTTACAAACTGTGGAAAGTAGACATGTCAAGAGTTGAACATGATCAACAGGATATCAAAGTAAAAGTATTTTTCTCTATTTTCAATCATGAGTTATCTCTTCAGGATTAGGTTGCCGAGTGCTGCTGTGTCTAGAGATCTGACATTGCAGCTAAGAGAAGAAAGATTTTAAAAGCATTGTGACTAAGGTGGAAAGAACCGCATTTTATTTCACTACATATTACGGTAATTACACTGATGTGTTACTCTTCCGTCTTCTGTGTGGGCATTATGCTCCCAAGACATATAGTTGCTGAAAAATAGAAGAGTAGGTTTAGGTTAGAAGCCATGATATGCCATGCACCAGTCTATAAGCATTTCAGTTCATGTTTTTCTGAATGCCCTAACAAAGGCAGGGTCGAAAATTTTTCAGTATAGATAATGCAGCAGTGCTTGTATAAACGCCTAAGAACCAAGACCGATCCTCGCGGACTTATGTTGACAACATGGAACACACTTTGAAGGATTGATCGTGTTATGTTTATCGTGAAATTCATTAAGATAACCACGTGTTTCTATACTTCACTTCATATTGGCGGTGCTGTGTCAATACGCATGTCGATGCAGCGCTACCAGAATTAACTAGGCATAAGTAGCTGTAATGAGGTAGTGTTGTCGAAATTGTGGACTGTTAACCGCTACAAAGGAATAAAAAGTAGGCATACACATACGTCAGTGGCGAATGGCCTCATATAAGTTGTGGCATGGTGCGACGCGTAGTTTCCGCCACAAATCGACGAAATATACTACTTCACTGCTTCAAGGAGGTAGTACAATGACTTTGTAAATTTTAGTTGGTTCGTGCATTGAGAATGCTCCTTGTTGGAGTTAAGACGCCTGTTGCAAAGGCTGCGGTGCAAATTCTCGACGCATTAGAACCCGTACTTGCTGCTATATAACACAGCAGAAGCCATGGCGTCCCAGTATGCACCATTGTCACTGAGAGAGAGGATTAGCCGCTCTGTTATATTTCAATGGAACGCACGAGGTCTGCGAGGTCACCTCGCAGATTTTCAGCAAAGAATGCTGAAATAACGCTTTCCTGTGGCTGTGATATGTGAACCCAACATGACATCGCCATTCAGATTATCTGGATACGAGCAATTCCTGTGTCAGACAAGTGGAAACCCCAGCAGAGTTTTAGTATGTGTGCGGTGGGATCTCCCACATTCGCAAAACCATATTCCTGTGCATAGCATTAACGAGTACGTGCCCGTAACTTTGAAACTAAAGCAGCGCACGATATCAATCATCAGTGGCTACATTTCTCCGAGGGACAGATTCGACGCTGGGCACCTGAAACATATTCTTGACTCCAGCCAAGGACCTCATGTCATCGTAGGTGACTTCAATGCGCATCACCGTCTTTGGGGCAGCAGTATCACAAATACTCGAGGTAGACAACTTCTAGATTTCACATGCAACAACGGCCTTCATGTTCTCAACGACGGCTCACCGACGTATTTGCGTGGTACAACGTACAGCAGCTGTCTCGACTTGGCTATTGCTTCCCAGTGCCTTTCACCCTCTGCTTCCTGGTGCGCTGATATTGAAACATATGGCAGTGACCATCTTCCAAATTATGTGCCACTAAATTGGTTTACCGGACTCTGCATGTCCCGCAAACGACACACGGACTGGGAGGCTTTTCAAAATGAACTGGAGAAGTCGTGCGCCTCCATTATATCTCCGCAGGAGATTGAGGAGCAAATTGTCGCGTCACTGCATACAACACGCGTCATCGAAGCAACAAATTCTAGAAAAACTGTCGATGCTGTGTATGAAGAGCAGCGGGCAGTGAGACGTCTAGCCGAGCGGAAGCATAGGCGAACTAAGTCAATCTCAGACTTGAGGACATCCCGCCGTGTGCAAAAGAAAATTCAAATATACTTGGAAAAGCTTGGCAGACAACGCTGGAAGTCGTTTTGAACCAGCCTGGACCCCAGAAAACCACTGTCGAAGATATGGCGCATTGTACGAGCCCTACCATCCCCTCCTCAGCAATAACATCCCTTCCAAGCCTTGGCCATCATCAAGTCTTGCAGCGAAAAGCAGATCGCGGAGGGGTCCTGCTTACATCTGTGTGGTTCTGCAGCAACGGTCGCTCCACTGCTCCGATGCGCGCCTCCAACAAAAGATACTCGTCTTGATCTGCCTTTCACGTTGGAAGAGCTACGTGCAGCGATTTCGGCTTCAAGACACTCCAGTACACCCGGACCTGATGGAATCACCTATTCTGTCTTGCGCCATCTAGGCTCTCGAGCGACTGAACAGCTTCTATCTCTCTACAACCTTTCATGGGAATCTGGAACTGTGCCTGCACACTGGAAGAGAAGCAAAATCGTGGCACTGTTCAAACCAGGCAAGTGTCCCCGCTATATGCTTTCCTACAGACCTGTGGCGCTTGCCAACTGTGTAGGAAAAATCATGGAACGCATGGTTCTGATGCGCTTAGAATGGTTTTTGAAGAAGCACGATGTATATCCAAAGGTGATGAGAGGCTTTCGAAAAGGAAGATCCTCAAATGATAGCGTGATTCACTTAGTGACCACCGTTGAACATCAGAAACAGTGCCACCGATTGACAGCCGCTGTCTTTCTTGACATCAAAGGTGCATTCGACAACGTTCTGCACGACGCGATTTTGAATGCTCTTGAAGACTACGCCATTGGCGGCCGCCTACATCAGTGGCTGGCGAGCTACATTCAAGAAAGAAAAATATTCATGGCAACAGCAGACGGTGACCAAAAGAATTATCCCGTCTATCGCGGTGTGCCTCTAGGAGTAGTCCTGAGTCCAACGTTGTTTAATGTCGTACTCATTGGCCTCGTTAAGCTGTTGGGCGACAAAGTCAAGTCTCAATCTCTGTGTACGCCGATGACATCTGCATTTGGACAACGAGCTTAACACGTTTACAAATAGAACAGGAATTGCAACGTGCAGTATCGGTAACGTCAACGTACCTCAGCAGTCGAGGACTGCAACTCTCACCGACAAAAAGTGCAACCATTGCATTCACACGGAAGTCAATGGCCTGTTACCCTATTTATATTGATGGGAAAAGCATCGCTTCAGTAACACACTACAAGTTCCTTGGAGTTATCATTGACTGTGATTTGTCTTGGTCGAAACACACCACAGCAGTGAGAAAGAAACTTGACAGCTTTGTCCAAGTAATTCGGAATATGCCTGGAAAATTGGGCGGGCCATCTAAATCATCACTTTTGCAACTGTACCAGGCACTCTTCGTTGGATACCTCCGCTACAGTGCCCCTGTACTTTCTGGTATGAGTGCATATGCTATCCGTGCACTCGAAGCTGCTCAGGCTAGTGCCTTAAAGGGACTGTCTACCGCTCAGAAAATTTTGTAAGATTGTGGTAAAATTGGGCAGATCGTGCGTCACATTTACGGGAACGAGCACGCTTTCACCCCACAAAAAAGGAATTATGTTTTTAATTTCGCTCTGAAAGTGGTGCAAAAAACGCCGCTAGCGACACCCAACAGCGTGTTCGTCATTTTCCAAGTGTACGAGAACCAGCCCACGCAGGTATGCATACTCTGCTGAAAAACTATTATGTATGTCTTACATGCGTACTTCACCCTATGAGACACCTTGTTATAGCGTGCAAGAGCAATTTGTTCTTTTTTTCGCTGCTTTCGGGGTGGCGCAGGTGGCGCTGCCTTCAAACTCGTCTGCCTGCATAGGCGCGTAGTACTGCGATTGTCATGCATGCGGCGCTGCATTTCTGAGGCGCACCCCAGCGCGCCGACTTTCCCTCGCCTCTCCTCCTCCTCGTCACCTCTGGAATGTCGACCTTGAAACCGGTTCCTGTTGAGAGGGCTCCCGCGCCCGAAAAGGGTTTCCAGGGAGACGACGACGCATCATGCGCGGTACCCAGTGTTGCTGGCATGCCTACACTAGGAAAGGAGCGACTTCGCGGATGAAAAAATTGTGCTTTAATAATTTCTATTGAGATTCTGGAGAAACCACTGCACGCTGGGACACTTCGAAAGATACGCTTTCTGTTGAGCCAAAAAACGGGAGAGCGATGAAGGACGGTAGACAGTCCCTTTAAGAGTTTGCCTTCGTGTGCCTCGATGTACTTCTACGTGGGCCCTATTGCAGAAGCACGTGCCTGTCCAGCTCGCATCTACCTCCAACAAGAACCACTGCAAGTGCACCTGAGGTTACTAACCAGACACAGAGACCATCCCCTCGCCGGAATTCCTAGCAGGCGGCCTAACGCTGCATAAACGAAGGCGGTGCTGCTGTGGCAAGATCTGCTGCCATCAAATTATACAGTGCTAGTCACGCCTGATCTACGACTATGGACGATGCCAAAGCCGATCGTACGATTATCGATCCCTGGAATTACTAAGAAATCAAACCTGCCAGCTGATGGACTCAAGTATTTTGCATTGTCTTATATTGCGTATATGTACGGGCACGCGGTGCATATTTTTACTGATGGCTCTGTGTCACAGAAATATTCGGCAGCAGCTTTCACGATACCTACCATGGGCATGACGCAACGCTTCAAGATAGCGCATCATACATCGCCTACTGCTGCTGAATTGACCGGCGTCCGAGAAGCTGTCCGCTATATTCTACAACAAAGTCCTGCGGAGTGGACATTACTTTCAGATTCTCGGTCGGCACTTCAACTAATAATGAACTACATGAAGCAAGGAGCCGCCTATGGTCCTCTTGTTAGTGAGATCATGAGCCTCCTTACTGAGGCTTCTCAATACGGACACAACGTTGCATTGCAGTGGATTCCCAGCCACTGTGGGATCGCTGGGAATGACCAAGCTGACGCAGAGGCGAAATTGGCACATATCACCGGCCAACCGACTGCTATCAATTTTTCAAGACATGATGTCAATGCCTTGCTCTCCAGCTACATGAAAGCCTCAGTGACACAACTATGGGATGACCCTGACCTTCGACAAGAGCGCCTTCATAGACTTGACGCAGGCGTGTGCTTTCGTCTTCCAGTCCGGCTACGCCGAGATCAAGAGACGCTGTTGCACAGGCTACGATTGGGTGTTGCCAACACTCGCAGGTATCTCTTTAAGATCGGACAGGAAGAGAGTCCCGATTGCCGCGTGTGTCACACATCAGAGACTATACATCATATTCTCTGCGTGCGCCCTCAGTATTCGGCCGAAAGGAGAACACTTCGGTGCGTGGTAGATGGTCTGGACTCCCGGCCCTTTTCGGAGGAGAAACTTTTAGCTCCATGGAAGTACACGGACCATGCCCAGCGCAACTTCAAGGCCCTTTTTAATTTATTGTGTGACACAGGTTTAGATGCCCGTCTGTAATACTGTGCTGTAACGACTACTGCTCATGGTGCACATTCGCTTATAGGACTTGTATAGTGACTCATTGTACTTTATCATCGTAACCTCTCATACCTCCCTCTATCTCTATTTATCCCTTTTCCCCTTCCCCTGTGAGGAGTAGCTGGCCAGAGACTCACTCTCCTGGCCGACATCCCCTCCTTTCCTCCCATTAAATGCTTTCTTCTTTCTTGTACATTTTAGAAACATTTTTAGAACTAAAGAAATGGACGTGCTAGAAAAGCTGCGTGCATACAATGCAAAACTTGGCAACAAGAGCGCGTAAGTTGAAGCAAGCAAGTGTTGTTGCTAAGAGCGGCATAAATGCTAAGTTCCCATTGACTGCGTGTTGAAGCCGAGCTTTTCAGGAGGAAAGGCAGCGTAGGGCATCCACAACTGAAAGGGCAGCTCCGTTACTATGGGGTTCCAATGTTAAGGTTAGCTTGGCTTCGAGACGACTTTATCTGCTAATAACGACAACGTAATCAGAAATAGATTATGAGAAAATGTGAGCCCACAGAGTGCTGTTTTTATCCACTGAATCAAAATAGTGGTGTAGGGGTATATCCAAACAGTTCAACCATCACCACAGTCTCCCATATGTTACTTGTTTATGGAAGCACTTTCGTGTACTGTGCAATGTGATGGCACGTGCAAGATCCTTATGCGGTCCACTACGGTGCCTTGCATATTCATAGCTGGTTTTAGACGTAAAACGCGAGAAATCAATGGTGAATGCGAGTAGTACAGAAAAGCATGTGGAATGTCCTCAAGATACGTCTACACGAAAACGCTCAGATATATCTGTCACAAGGAAGTAAGCATCACGAATATGAGTGGCGTCCGAGTGTTCCGGAGGGACGTCTCCACCTTGCCTCAACATCACACGAGAACTAACTTCACTCCTCGTGAGCGGCACGAAGAAATGATGCTGCCGGTGCGGCTGTACAAATCTAAACAAAGTAAAAGCACCGACACTTCTTTGCTGCGTGCATAGCGCACGCGTTGTGTGCCCTGTACACTTTGCCCGGGCTTCCTTCGGCACCTGGAGCGATAAAAATGGAGCCTGTTGCCCCTAAGGCTAGAGATATTCAGAAAAGTAGGCAGTGGTACGGCAGGAGAGATGTGCCTAGAGTGTCGACTTATGCTTACAGAAGCAAGGTTTCCCTTGAACATCGTGAGGTCTGGAAAATGAGAGTAAAGTTAAGCATAGAGAAGGCATGAGAGGAATATTAAACCTAGAAAGGCAATATACGCCATAAAAGTGAATTTAGCCTAAACAAGGAAACGCTAAGGAAAACCGTGCAGCAACGCTGTTTTTTTTCAGACCTGGCATCAATAGTACGAAGCTCGTCAATTTTTTTCAAGGGGCCCTCGGTACCACTCCACCGCTGCACATGGCCACCTGCGCCCATGAACATGGCCTCATGGCACGTAACACCGTCACACATAGGATATAGGGTGAACTCTCCGCGGATGGGGTTCGACTCTGCGTCACTCTCACAACTGGGACTGTAATTCATGGTGGATAGCAAACCGCACTGACACAGCAGGCGCCACAGCAGCCAGAAGCCGTGGCGGCACTGCAGCATAGAATGGAGCCCATGTAGTGGGTGAGACCCTCACAACCACTGCACCCGGTATTGAAGCATACGTAGGGACACCTTGTACTCTCTGAAACGCGTTGTAGAATAACATAATTTGTTTACATTACAAACAGAAATTTTCGCGCAGCTGCTTGCTTTACCATTTATGAATGCTTGAGTTCAGAAAAAGAATACGCTTGTGCTTACGTAATGCGCATTTTAATATATGTAGATGGCAGAGCTGAGCCCGAATTCACAAGACTTCTTTTTCGTACGCGTTATTCTCGATTGCTAAGAGGGATCCCCTATTTATATATCCAACATCAGGATTGGCTGAAACATACTCTTACGTAAATTTTAAGTCTAAGATGTTTTTGTGAATACGTGCTCAGATATGATTGAAGACGTAATCTTTGCATATGCTAGCGCCTTTTTCACTTGGCCTAAATGGGATGATGGTAATGGCTGTCGCATTGACACAGAACAAGAAGAATAGATTGGTGATGAGCCTGCGACTGACGTACACAGAATTATGGTTCTTGTATTCACTGAACATGCCTCTTGCATCATGTTAGACCCAACTCTTATGTTCATATTGAACATTCCAAACTGCTGAAGGTAGAGTGTCTGCGAAGAATGGCCGTAACAATGCTTCTTACATATACAGGATGGAGACTGAACAGAAAATACCTGATGAGACTGCACAAAAGGTTTATTAGTTCCTGCGTAGGCGTACAGTGTGGTTGCACATTTGTTTTTGAGCATAAGTTAGGGCGTGCACAGGGCGTGCAACCATTTCCCCACTGTGGCAAATGTGTAAGCGGTGAAGTTGTTGGTCGTTCTGTCTACTTCGAGTACAACTCGCAGGGCCTGACCAATTGCCATCTTTGCTTTTAGGAAAACTCAAGCTTCGTCGTGGGAAGCGCTTTGATCTATCGTTTCGTTACACATCCAAAGAAGGAGAGATAGCTGCCTCCGCCCCTCCCCCGCTTTAGGTCCTACTTGGCAGCTGCTTGGGGCTCTCTCTCTCGAACATCAGAATTAACGTGACGTTCGCGCAGCCATTCGTGGGCGTTCCGTTGACGCTAGCGACATGGAGGAAAGAAAAGAGCTAGGATGCGACGTCATGGGAAAATCTTGGAGCACACGGAGACTTAATAAAAATAAGTTGAATATTCATGAAAAATGATCGTTTATGACGTGAGACGCAAGCCCTACATAAATATACGGTCAACCTCACGTAAAAGTCCTTCGTTCCATCAACCCAGAGTGGCCCAGTGATTGTGTCCGCCAAATCCTACCCATGAGGCGGGGTACGTAGCTGTCAGAGGAGGTTGGCTTGCCCAGGCTAGCGGCATAACGTGACACCACCTCCTAGTTTGCTCGTCCGTTTTTGTTTTGCTCCATAACTCGGACTGTTATGAATCCCTATTCTGAAAGGGCAGATACAGGCGAACCATCTGCTCTTTTTACCCGTCTCCATGGCCCTACCCCTGACGCACTCTCCGACTGGTGCCATATCTCCTCTCCCCGGTGCGTGCTCTGATTGGCCAACCCTCGATCACCACGGCAGGCTGAAGCGTGGAGGCACCGGTAACTCAAGAAGAATGGATGTTTAAAAAAATTGAATCTGAACACTATGAACAAACATTGAAAACTAAATAAATACTCGCGGGCACCCGCACTTCCCCTTACCCTCGACCGCGCCGGGCCCACACCGCCCACCTGGCACACACAAAGCGAGCACGCTCTGCGCGTCTGTTCACAGCCGACTGCGCACACACAGCACGCGCACGTGCCTTGCGAACCAACCTCTGCCGACTGTCCACCAATGATTAGGCTTTCGTTTGTGTATCAAGCAAGCATTCAACGAGCATCGCCAGCGTGCAGCTCACGCTGAGCCGAGACCAATCTGGCGGTAGGCGCTCTCACAAGCTTAGCTGTTAAAAACGGCGGGGACATTTGTCGGAGGCTTCTATGGTCAAAAAATTAAGCTCAACAATTTATAAAATAAATGAGAGGGAATTCATCATGTGCACGCAAGAATATTCATAGAAGATTCTACACAAACTATACAACACCGACAGTGGAACTGATGAGAACTTCCACTTCAAACAACCATATCATCAGTATCAGGGACTCGATAGTTGTAATAGGTAAGACGCTGGCAGAGCCGTATTATGGTACTTAGGATGGATTGGGTTTGACTGGTACATTGATCAAACCAATTTGCTTTCGAATAAGATAGCCTCTGCGTCCAATTATCGCTAGCCCCAAGAAAAAAATGAGACCACTTCGTCAAACTCAGATTATCAGGTCATGGGCGATCCCCCGATGTGGATGTGCGCCATTTGCGTAGGAGCATCATCATCATCATCACCACCATCATCGTTACCGTGTGTGCATAGGGCAAGATTTGATACTCGGATGTTTATAATTCGCAATAATTATCTCTGTATTCTTCTTTGTAATCTCAATATCTTGTAGCGCTGTGGCTCTTTGAGGCTGCTATGTGGTGTACAATTTTCAACAATATGTTGACAATAGCCCACAACGGTACTGCGCAACTTTGGTGCGGTAGGTGCTTATAAGCAATAAATTATTTTGCTAAGCGAAGCTTCCTTAAGATTCTATTCTACGAGTCTATTGTACGAACGGCGCCTCCGACGTACAATGCAATCGCGAGCCTTCATTTGGAGTTAAATTAACGGGCGCTTGAGGTAAGAAAGACATGCGCAAGTTTTACATAGTTGGTCATAGTCACTGTAAACATTGAACATGTGTGCTAGTTTGTTATAACTGACACATAGTCCCTTACAATTTTCAGGCGCGAACATTCGTTGAAAGGCCTGATATCTGGGTGCCAGAAGACTTCTGAAGAAGTCAGATTACGACATTTGGGACATTGTCTGATGCCTCCAGTGAAGCTGGTGCCGCGTGGCAGTGGCACCTTGTTGATTGTGATATATTCTTCATTGAAGTCTCCACGCATGCTGTGGAGATTCGCATTCAGTTGTAGTTTATAGCATTACAGTGGCTAACTATTCATGGCCGGAGTACTTTAAGGGTGCGCAAAGTGCCGTCCTAGCGTCTCCTACACAGCACTTGAGACAACGTTGTTCAAATAAGCTGTTCTGCAGGCTCAAACAAAAGCATTTACGTCTGAGTCATATAATACGGTTACAAATCCGAGAACGATGCATGGGTCTTTCTTGACGCGAATGTGTTCGGGAAAGTTCCATATATGATGGTCATGTAGTGTAGCAGTAGAATACATCAGACGCACGGCATGTAGTCCTATCCACTCGCTTGCAAAAACCCAGCCATCTGTGGTAAATGGGATGAGGTACTCACACTGCCCCATGTGTTGGCGTATTGCTCTCCTTTCGACGCAGAGATGAATATATGCTTTTCTATAGCTAATAGGCATAACATTCGCCATCATCCAAAATTACTCTTTGGCCTAAACCAGTTTTCAACGAAATGTTAATGCTGAAATTTCTGCGGCACAAAAGAGCACTACAAATTACCAGCCCGCGAGATACGTAGCACAGTCTCTGTGCGGATCCATCGCGCATTTTGAGCCTACTAGCTCTGACTCCTTTTCAGGTAACGCTGGCGTTTGTTCTTGAGCAAGACATGCCGATGCCCCCCTGCAAATTTTTACTTGAGTCATCATTCAGCTTTAATATATAAAAGCTGTTTGAGAAAGCACCGAGCAAAGCAAACGTTGTGCCGCGTAGAAATAGCGCCATGACACCATGTACCCCATATGGCAGCTGTATGAGGACGTAGCGGCAGTGATTTTGAATGTCCTCCTTTGAAACAGCTGACGGCGCATGTGAAGATTTCACCAAGCCAATCTATTTCGTCTACCGAAAATAGTTCAGGCTATATCGCTAGGTCGGCGAAGAAAGAAAATGCAGCGCTCACCATTGCATCGCTTCAAGCATTCTTCACATGTTTTGAAGTCGTTTGGTTCAAATCCACAGTAATAATAGTCCTTCCTACGGCATACACCAAATGCTGGATCGTAGTAGTACCCATCCGCTTCGTAGTCATCACAATGCGTCACGACAGCAAAATCCGCGCAAGGTGACCTATCTGGAAAAGGTCAAAAGAACATATACTCTTTAGGACCGAAGTGTCATGTCCAGGGCATGAATTTCGTGCTGTTGAGATGTGATTGCCTATAATTTTATGTTCAGTGGAATTGTAGCAAAACATTACTAAACTGAAGTTTCTTTCTGTGAGCGCAACGCATGCGGCAAATTATTCTGTTTGATACAGTAATGGCTCGAGTAGCCGGCAGCTCTATTTCCTTCTGAAATGAATGGGACTTCTCAATGACAGGACATGCGCTAATTGCAAGAGCCTGCCCGATATTATACACGACATTTATGTACAAACGTATTAAGGCGGAGTTGTAATTGATACACCTCTTTGATAGCCTCTTTCCTGCGCGTGTGATAAATTACATGGATGCGTAAAGTTTTCTAAGCATGTGAAGGCGAAATTGTAGGCACACGTGCGCATTTTCTGCTCTCCCGTAGGGCCCCTATCGCAGCTTCTTGTATTGCCATGACTTGATACGGTGCTTCCGTCGTTCCCTGCGTTCGCTTCGTCATATCGCTCAACCTTCAAACTGTCAACGAGCACCATTTGCCTAGGAAGGAAAACTACCCTCGAGATGCTAATCACGACAGGCAGCACTTTGAGTTGCAGCTCGTCGTTTCTCCTGTTTCTTCAACCAGTCTACGCCAGCGGGCATCATCGCCACACCGGTAGGCTGCCGTGGCATTGTAGTAATGGCTCTCCACTAGTGACCCTGCAGACAAGACGCTTGTTCAAACATGGCCGCATAGGTGGCCTTTGGATGGTAGAAAAAATGCTGGGGGCACGTGTATTTGCATATAGGTGTACTTCAAACAGCCTCAGAAAAAGAAAACTCGCAGACCTCGCGCTACCGCGTGACCCTCGGTCTAAGTGTTTCAGTGCTGGGGCCCTGGTCCATTGACGTCGAGCTGCGCTCGCTGTATCTTTTTCAGAAAATGGCGTAATTTTTAAAGAAAATCGAAACATTTTGGATACAGAGCTATATGTAATGAAGCTGTCAGAACACGTGGCAAAGTGCCAACGCCGCGCGAGAGGTGTTGCTCGCGTGATTCCACCGTTTTCGCGCACTTATAGTTACGCGATCGCTGAAAATCATCTGTTTTCAGCGCCGCGGCCATTCTTGCTTTCAACGCCGATACGGCGCTGCCGGTCAATCTCGGCTTCTCCTCCTGAGTCATTCAGCGGCGCCGTGTAGCGTTGCCTGCTATTTGGTCGTGCCGCTGTGCGCTCCGCGGTGCGAGCCTCGTCTTTCGTAGCGAAAGCTACATTGGGCGTATTCTCGCCGTTTCGCTGTGACCGGTGAATACATCAAGATCGGAGCCCTTCCATAGCAACCGCCGCAGCTGGCTGCGCCGCTCGCTGCGACCTTCTGGCATGACCTCAGAAGAGCCGGTGAAACCGCGTTGCAACAGAGGAGGAGCCGGCGTTGCATCGTATATATGAAACGGGTGGCTGGGTGAAATGCGTCCCACCAAGCCGAACTATGTCGAAGTCAATGAGACGGCTGCTTGCTACTTCACCGACCATTGGGCCACATTTGTGGCAAATGGGAAACAACAAGATTAGGCCTTTCAAAATAAATGCGGTACACATTAAATAAAAATGTCTAGTCTTTCATGTAACCATAGCTTAACGAGAGGTAACAACCAAACTTAAACACTTAGAGGTACGAAGCTAAACAATAAAGATGCAATAGTAAAACACGTTTTCGGCCTAGTGTGTATGGCATATTTGCGCTTGTCCTGTACCCTCCCTTGTGAATGTCTTTCTTCGCGCTACCTTTTTGTTTCAAATAAAGATGCAACCATGCAGAGAACCAAGCTAAACGATAAGATTAACCACACCTCTCGTTACGCCCACCCAGGCCTAACTCAGTTAAACCACAGCCATTTTTCCAATTTATGCTTCACCTTAAAACTAGTTGGCAAAAGCCGGAGGCAATGTAAGAGCGTCTGACGCTCAAAAATATGCATTATATGCTGAGAGATTGTGCGTGCGTGTGTGTGTCTTTTCGAGAGGTCCCACGGGTCAGCAATTAAAATTTTGCGTGCTTGAAACTTTCCCCAGCATGCCCTCTATGATACCGCGTTAGGAGCGCACGGATCTCCAAGGCCGCCGCGCGTAACACTTCTAGCCGCAACTTCGGGGCACCAGAGTGCGTTCGAGAGGCAGAGGGAAATCGCAATTGGGCTGCATAGGTTTGTGAAACTGTTCGGTCTTCTCACAGCTCCCTTTCTCGATGGTGTGCACGTGTTGTGTGCGGCTTGAGCTGTAGGTAGCCGTTAACTAGCGCTGGGCAGGACGCCGGAAGGGGCGACAAGAGTTGCCGCCTTGTACTGGCCGGCCTGTGTGCTGTGGGGAGTTGGTACTGGGACTGCAGAGAGGCCGCCATAGACGCGGATTGAGAGTGCCAAAGTTGCGGAAGTTAGCCATTAAATGCTTCGAATTTAATGGTTATGAATAGAGGAATCTTGTTACAATCATGTTGTATTTAGCCGCTTGGACGCAACGCAGATTGTTTGATTGGAATGAGTAGCATGGGAGAAGCGCAAGGCCATCGGGTTGGACTTATTTAAAATTATGTTCCTAGGTTGCTCACATGCCAGGTAAAACTGCTGAACTCCATCGAAGGAGCTTTAGTGCATGATACTTCCCTGCACGGCCAAAACCACATGATATGGAAGAAACGGAATTTGTACCTCATAAACCTTACAAGGAGCCTCAGGGAGGAGCTTTTCTGTCACTCCCCCCATCCTTCACCCCCTCCCCTGTCGACAGAAATTGGTATATATATATATATATATATATATATATATCAACTCACGTAGGCAATCACGAATGCACATGTGGCGGTCTCATGGCACATCTATTCCCCCAGTAGAGGATGATTTTATTCGACTGATTTTTGGGGTTTTACGTCCCAAAACCAGCTGTGATTGTGAAAGACGCCGTAGTGGAGGTCTGCGGAAATTTTGACTATCTGGTGTTCTTTAACGCGCACCGACATCCCACAGTACACGGGCCTCAACGTTTCGCCTCCAGTGGTATGTAGCCGGCGCGGTCGGGATTCGATCCCGCGACTCACGGATCTGCAGCTGAGCACCGTAGCCGCTAGACCACCATGGCGGGGTCCCCAGTAGAGGAAGAAAATCATTCATGCAATTATTCGCCAGAATGGGATGGTGTGGCTTCGCTGTGTTCAATATAGTGACACAGTGGCAAAACGACTCACGTTGTCAGCGATTTCCTCGGTTTTCATTTGCTACAAACAAAATTGGGGACGGCTATTGAAGTGGGCTTTTCCTGCTATGATATTAAACTCGATCATAAAGTGGAGTGGTCTAGAATTGAAAAAAATACAACTGGAAGAGATCTGCTACTTGGTTATAGATAGTACATCAAAATGAAAGTTCACTCTAGGGCGGTAAAATGGCTCTCGTATTTCCCATGCAACAAGAGGTTTCACTGAAACGAAAGAAATACGTTTCATAATTTTATTGTTGAAATAGAACTTTTGTTCGAGTCCAGGTCCAGGTCCAAGTCCAGGTCAAGTGTTAGTGTTCAAATAGAAATAGACTAGAATAGTCTTACATCCTAACAAAGCGGCTTTGAATAGGAATATTAATGAATAAAAGCAAGATATTTCATTCGATATTTATGATTTTGCTTGAGAATATCGAAATGCCGATGAGCTATTAGAGACTGAAATATAAAAAAAAGTATTATTCACCGGTTGAAGAGAAAAATGTTCCTTATAGAAGCAAAAACATGCCACGTATGCGATACCACGACCAGTTCTTGATAACAGTGGCAGATAAGCTTCACAGCAATCACGTGACGCCGTCACGACAGCTTATAGCGCTGACATGTTCGTCGCCTAGCCACTTGCATTTCAAGTTGGTGCACTTGCGGCGTGATAAAGCGATGAAGTGTTTGCTGCTGTGCTCCGTTCGCCCCAGGACCTCTTAAACGTAATTGGCAAGGAAGTGCTTCGAACCTACAGCGGCTCTGGCATACCGTAAGGAAAGTTCCACCCTGGTTCCGGGGACGATTGCTTCCAGATTGTGAGCTGCGAGAATAGCTCTGATGCCGGATCTAGTGACGTAATGGTTGGAAGATTTCACCACATGGAGCCTTTGCACTACTTATGAAGCGACTGGGGTTCCTACGCCGAGCGGTTGACTTCGTTTTTCAACTTTCGCAGGGTACCGGAGCAGGACAAGGTTCACGCACTCCTGAGCCTAATAGGACTCAAATCATACGTCCTACTAAAGTCACATAACCGCTGCTAATATTCTACCGAGCACATCTTAAGACGCTCTTCATAAATTGCTTGTCAACCATGTGACATCGAAGCCTTTAGTTACTGGCGAGAAAGACAAATTTTATTGCCTGTCTTAGGGCGAGGCTGAATTTGCTGCTGCATTCGTTGCATAAGTGCGTTTCCTTACGAACTTTTGTAGCTTGGCACGTTTTTTGGACGACACACTGTGGAGCAGATCCTTTTATCGTCTACGAAGAAAAGGTATTCACCGAGTGCTACTTGAAAAAAGTGAAGGCTTCAAAAAGCAGTCCAAAAAATTACATCATCTTCCGCTAAAGGGAATCATGTGTGGATGCGAAGCAGTGGGGAGATGGTTTGTTTGAGCGGGAGATGGTGTAATTTTTCGCGCAGCTGCCCGAGCGCTCATCGCGGCGCTGCACAGGAGAGAGGATGAGGCACGCGCGCTCCGTCATGTTCATACCGCGGAACTACCGTAGCGCCCCAGCGGGGTATGAAACTGTCGCACCACCTGTCGTGCACGCCGCTCCGTAGAGTAGAGGATTCCTAGTGGAGAGAAAGGGGGAGCGTAGGAGAGGAGAGAGAGGGGGAGGGGACGCGCATGCGCTGTGGGGGTGTGGGACACGGGAAGGAGGGACGGAA
This sequence comes from Hyalomma asiaticum, assembly GCA_013339685.2. NCBI lineage: Eukaryota > Metazoa > Arthropoda > Arachnida > Ixodida > Ixodidae > Hyalomma > Hyalomma asiaticum. Next base: position 46,147,937 of record CM023487.1, on the reverse strand, counting down.
AAAGCCCCCGCCATAAACGGCTTCGCATCTAAAAGCTTGAGCGATGGATGCCGTAACTAAAATTACAGAGTCAATGCATGGTACAACGATAGTTTCCAACTTACACCATGTATATGCAGAGTACCATGGCAGAAAGCATTAGTAGTGAAACATACCAACAAAAACCAAGCGTCGAAAATGTGTTGGCGGTGTGTCTCTTTGAAGCACGTAGCCAAAGCTGCATGCATGCGTGAGCGATATGTTTTGGCTGTGGTAAGTACTAACATATTCAGCGCATATGTGAATCTGATCAGAATACAAGGTGACCTTTTATACGAGCGTAGAACATGAACGTTCTTGCAAGGGACGTTAAACGGTGTCACTTGCTCCGCAAAAGATGCCATGACCGCACACCGTCTTATGATCAAGAGCCTCCTTGGAATTCAGATGGATGCGGGAGAAGCGGAGTCCGTCATTTCTCAAGGCTAAAAGCAAGAGTCATTTCCCTCTCTGAATTAGCGTGCGACAAAGTTGGGTCTACACACCTACACAGTTGCACTAGTCGAGCCTGCAGGAATTGCTGAAGTTTTGGGGTAAAATGGGCAAGGTGTTGCGTCACCCTTGTATACTGCAGAGCGAAAAGGTCCGCCATTTGTGGGCGGATATTAGTTACAGCACCGTACGGCTCGACTGGACTGTTGCGTTCTATAAGAAACCTGCCTCGGCACTGGAGCCAACAGTTACTGCAGCAAAAGTACAGGCATGCATACAGTAAACTTTAGAAAGAATTTAGATGTCTTAGGGAATATAACGCAAAACCCGGTATCAAATTGATACCCGTCCGATGTACTTTAAGTCCCGAGATGTGCAATGCGCTCTTGTTCCGCACGTCGGAAAAAGAGCTTGATAAAATGGTATCAATAGATGTCATCATACCGCTAGCCACGTGCGAACATGCGACGCCAGTGGTGCCTGTGGTAAAGACGGAAATACCCGCCTTTGTCGCTACAAGTCAATTGTAAATCCTATGCTAGATACGGATGGCTATCAATTAACGAGTTTTAAAGAAGTATTCGCCGCTATCAGTGCAGGCGAAGAATTCTATACAGTTGACTACAATTAACCACGACCACTGGTATTCAGAAAAGCTTTAGCGAAGAAAAGCAATAGCATGAGCTAGGGAGCACAGTAGGATTCTATCCGCTCTCTTTTTCATAAAACGAACGTCCAGACTGGGCTGCTTGGAGACACAACACGTACAGTAACACACCATCTGTGCTGCCTCACTATTTCTAGCCTCCACGGACTACATTAAAGCACGGTCGCTTTTAGGTCATTCCTTTTTGTTATTGTTTTTGGACGTTCCTGCCCGGAGCATGGCTAGAAACGTTATATGATGCGCTGAATAAAGCAAGAGATCCACAATTTATCATGAAGGTCACCTTGCCTACCACCACTTATAACCATTACTTCCTAGGTGGCCGTACTAAGGGTCTCTCTTTCGGGTCACTCAGATTTTATCGAAAGCTAGCATCACCAGATACACATTTTCGACGTACGTATCGGGGCCAGCAAATTTTGCTCGCTTGCGTCAATATATTAAGCATAAAATCTTTCTAAAAGCTGGGAAAATATTTATTTTAAACTGCTTGCTACGGCTTAAGATTCCACTTCAGGTCGAAGCTTCAGTATGCACTCCAGAACATCGGGGAGGTCCACCAATCTAGTTAGCCGCGGCAAACATCCGGTTGGAAACAACCATTGGTGTTGCAGGCCGAAAAAGGGCAACCTGCCTGAAAGAACAGAAAGGAGAAGTCGCCAGGGCGTTCCATGCTACACGTTGGAAGAGAGAGCTTTTCAAACACTGCTCGAGGACGGGGCACAATTTCAGCTTCAAAAATGCGACGACGCTGGCCGTAAAGCGAAGTACATACGAAACTCCCTCCAATCTGTTGCGGCTCATTGTCATGCGACACCAACAGCAGCCCTTGCCGGGCGTGTGCGAAGAAATGCTTTAGGATTAGACTGGTGGACCCTCGCGCATTTCTGAAGTGCATGCTGAAGATGCCGCCTCCATAGGTAGCAAAACGTCTACATTTATCTACATTTCTGCTCCAAAGTGCTCCAGCTTAGCCGGTACAAACTTGTTAGCGCCGCAAAAAAATCATGTGCACGACTATTGTTTACAGTGTCCGCATATCCACTGAAGACGCATATGAGCCGTTCGTGTTGGGCGCCATGTATATTTCGCAGATAATGTGCATAACGCATTAGTCGCATAACGCGGAATTCGCACGCTACGCTTTAGCTCGAAACCCTGGCGCCTACAACCTGGGACTTTGGGGCGCGCCCTCCACCAGACGCTGCTGCTTTTCTGACCGAATCCTCCCACGTAGCGTGGAGCAGAGAGCTCAGAACTCATGATCTCAGCACGCAGGTCCGTGTGATTGAAGGCACCGCGACTGTTGCCAGAAAGCTAGGCCCGAGCACCACTCCTTAATTGTGATTGAGTTCGGTTAATGAAGTTTACGCACTCGCATAGGATAGCCGGTTATACTACTATCTAAGCTCTCGCGTTCGCGAGAGCTTAGGTCGTAAAGTTTCGCAATGCTATGCTCGAAAGCATGAAGCACTCCTGGCTACGGCAGGATTCTTGCGACGCTGACTAAATGCAAGTGCGCTGGTGCCTCCAGATTTGGGTGCACGTAAAAGCTCTATTCCTCGAAGGTTATTGCTGTGTCCCACATAAATATAGCATACCTCCTAAAGCTATTGTAGTTTCGTTAAGTAAGATCGCGGAGAATGTTATTGTTTTTTCATGTCATTGCTGATACATTGGAGTCCGAGTATAGTAAAAAAAAAGCAACAGGGATTCCTGATGCTTTTCCGCCAAAGAGTATGCATCATACTCTTTGGCGGAAAACCAACGCACAAGACAGGCGCTACTCAAAGCGGACTTGAGAGTAGCCCCGCTTTCGCTTTTTTTTCGCACTCAATGCTATCAAATTCAAACTAGTAGAGAAGCTCAGGAGAAGATGGATGCTTGAATCGATGAACAGATTGCAAAATACGATTTAGAAGAGGGAATGTCGAAGGAGCCAACGTTTCGACAAGCGGACTTGTCTTCGTCAGGGCAGCAACTGCCTTCTCCACCGTTCGTTTGTGTACGCCTTTGCACACTCTCCCCCGTCCTCAGAAAGAGAGGAGGAGAAGAGCAGCACGTGCGAACAATAACAAAAAAAAAGGGGGGGGGGGTGTTTGGGTGCAGGGGTATTTGGGTGACAGGTGTTAGCGTGACTAATATAAATGGCAAGAGCGAAAGCTTCCAAAGAATCCGCTCCTTGTACATATTTCAAATGCGTTGTGTGCGCAGTGCTAGACAGCAGGATGAAAACAAGGAACACACGCTCGGAACAGAAGTTGCTCCTATGGCATGTGTCCCCCTCCTCACCCCGCACCACCTGCGTGTGTGCAACGGCGTACATAACAGAACGCTGGAGAGGGCAGTTGCCGCCCTGACGAAGACAAGTCCGCTTGTCGAAATGTTGGCTCCTACGACATTCCCTCTTTTAAATCGTATTTTGCGATCTGTTCATCGATTAAATGCTATGAGTATGAAGAGTCCACACCGTCAAGCCCGCACTTTTAAATGCGAAGTATTTCTTAGCGAACTTCGGCGACTCTCAGCGTATCTATCTATCTATCTATCTATCTATCTATCTATCTATCTATCTATCTATCTATCTATCTATCTATCTATCTATCTATCTATCTATCTATCTAGCCGCCTACGATTTTGCGCTCTTCTGGCCGTTTCTTTAGTGGGATGTAGACGAAAATTGGTATGCCACAACACGACTGCATGACGATCATAAATGACAGCTCATAACATGAAAGTCATGATATGCATGCCATGATCGGCATGATTTACATGCCACGGTCTTGGTGCTCTCCTGGCCGTTTCATTAAGGGGATGTATACGAAGATTGGTATGCCACATGACTGCATGACGAACATAAATGACCGGTCATAACGTGAAAAACATGACATGCATGTCATGAGTGGCATGATTTACATGCCACGCTCTTTCCTGGCCGTTTCGTTAATGGGATGTATACGAATATTGGTATGGCACAAGACGATTGCATGACGAACGTAAATGACAGGTCATAACATTAGAATCATGATATTGCGTGTCATGAGTGGCACAGTTTACATGCCACAGTCTTGGTCTCCTGGGGCAGTTTCGTTAACTTCATATGTACCAAAATCGGTATAGCGAGACAACAATGCAAATCCATTTTACGTTCCTCATGCGTGCTTCGCATTTCCTCGATTCCCACTGCGCGTGGGATCTGCCATATTTTATACCTTTATACTGTAGTTCTTACGTTGTGTTTTGATGACACAAACTGCTGAGCAAGGTCTAGAGAGGTATAAAATAGTTTCGTATTCTTGTAGCTACATTTCATCTTTCACAGTTTGAACGGTAGCACGTGCACATTCGACAGGTGAAGTTTCGCCATGGAGAAAGGTTTTGTACTCACAAGTTGTCGTAGGGCGTGGTCCTTTGCCTGTAAATAGGAATGTTGTCTGTGAGTAATGCGAGTCAAATTCTGGGTGCAATCAGTAAAATACCTTGGTGAAGCCAGAAATGCGGTTGCACCAGATTTTCGCACAATTTATATGCCTAAATCTACTCCACAAAAAAATCCAAGGACATCATCGTTTACATTATTGCTTCTGAAAAACTTCTTCCACTGCTTATTTAGTATTTTTTTACTCTTTGAACGTGTTTATTGGACGTTTTTCTTTAATTTTTATCTGTGTAGACGGTGTGAATTTATTCATGCGATGCTTCCCTTTCGCAATCACTTTATAGATGTCTCATTTTGACACGTGCATCTACGGACAATTTTCTTTGCATAATATAATGGTAATCAATGCAATGAACTAAAGAGGCGGTTGACGAGAGTTCTAAAAAAATTATTGGCATTAGATATTGTAGAGAAAGTTATGCTGTTGTAAATAACGAAATGAAAATAAAAATCGCTGCGTAGCATTCATGTTGTCTTCCTTGAAAATAAAGTTTTTTCAGTCTTTGTAATTGTTTGTGAAGCAAGGCTGACTGTAGGTCTCGTTTAATTTCTTCCCAATGATGTGCATTGTGAAAAAAACAGACATACGATGTGGCAATGACACCAGCAGGCCAGCGTGCTATGTAACTGGCCGCGTTGCCTGCAGGGAGAAGGTTGCGCGAGATGCAATTCCGGCTGCAGCCGGGCAGTTTTGATATAATCAAAATGGTACAGACCCATGTACTCTCCGATGGCAGTGCACATTAAGAGGCCCCTGTGCTTAAAATTTCCGCAGCTCTCCCCTAAGTCGTATTTCGTAATTATGCCGTGGTTTTCGGAAGTGAAATCTTAGAAATTTAGTTGCAACATTGTGTCCTCTTCCGTCACTGTCCTGTTGAGCATGTCGTCGTTTTAACAGGAAAGTGCTTTATTTCGGAGTCCAACAAGGCTTCGAATGTCCGTTCCCGTCACGGAAATGACGCTTGTGTGTAGGTAAGAATGTGAAAGAAACTTCAGCTGTTATGTCTTCATGGCGCTCTAGCGCTTGCGCAATTGGTCTGCAAGCAGTACGAGATATATTTACAGTGTTTTTATTTAGTATAAGTTTATTGATCCGGTATGCATTGTGGGATCGCTTATATTGAAACAAAAAATAAACGCCGCGTTTCGCATAGAGTACATAGGAAAGAGCAGTTATCGTGCGAGTAGGACAGCAAGAGGCAGAGAGCCGGCGACAGTAGTAAGTTGGCCTTTGTACTAAACGTGTCAATATTTTCGCATTACCATAATCAAGGTTCATTGCCCGCGATACCAACGGCAGCAAGTGCGCTTTTCACAGGAAGGATTGCGCTCCGAACAAAGGTGTTTTGCGGTAACGTTCTGCATCTACTCACCGTTTTGTGTAGGCGTTGGTCCGCCACCTGCAACAGCGAAAGTTTTGACTGTTATTAAGTGGGCTAAATATTTTAACGCCTCTCTTAAAACTATGGTAATCGCTGAAATATAATTTGCCTCATTAACAACTTTCTTTGTCGCCACAAAAAGACGATTGCAACATTTGATTAGCAAGTGGTCATTCTGAATAGTTCTGCTTCCTCTGGACTGCTTTTTGTTGGTCATGAGGCTACTAAATTACCTGTTATGTTCGGCGGCGTCGTCGGCCCATAGACGTATACGTTAGTAGCGGTAGTTTCCAAGCGCAGACGGCCTCTAACGGATGAACGAAACATTTATTATCTGTGGTGGGAGGACCCCGTCAGGCGCTATGGCGTTTAGTTCTCTCTTCCCTAAGTGTATTTCAATACTTGAATAAAAATCAATTTCAATCATCGTGCTTCAGCGGGGGCAACGGCCGATGTGCTTGAGGCGATGATCGGTGGTGCCTTTTCAGCGCCCAGTGGAATAGTGGTCGCGCTGTCACCAATGGATCCAACAACTCGTCATGTGCAGCGGCGGTGTGTCGGCACCACGATTGATTGATTTTGGGCGGTTGGAGGCCCAAAAATCAGCTGTGATTATGAAAGACGCTCTAGTGGAGGGCTCCGGAGATCTTGACTACCTGGGGTTCTTTAACGAGCACTGACATCGCAAAGTACACAGGCCTCAAAATTTTGCCACCATCGACCTATAGCCTCCACAGTCGGGATTCGATCACGCGACCTTCGGATCTGCAGCCGACTATCATAGCCATTAGACCACCGTGGCGGGGCTGTCAGTGCCGTGGAAAGGTTTGAGAGGCTCGTTCAGGACACAACATTCCGCAAGAACAGCTTTCTTGTTTACAGCTTTAGTTAGAGCGAGATTTTAAAACTTACATGTGCACATGTTTTTCTTCGTCATACGGGAAGAACAGCATCGGAGTGTGCTTATAGGGGTAGGGGCGTACCAGAGCACGTTTTCCTATTGCATCTGGGATAGCCCTGGCTCTTTCACGTAGTTCACACTATTTTGGCGCCCTCAGCTAATAAAGGCAAATAAAGAAAGAAGGAAACAATGAAGTGTGTGAGTGCATGGTGAAACGTTGTCTTGCCTCCGACCCATCACCCACTGCCGACCCACACTTGCCTTCGACCCGCTGCAATATTGGAGTGATCATTCGAAGGATAAGGGAAAAGAAAGTGGTGAAAAACTACAGAAAATTTGAGAAAATTCCAGGCTAAAATCAAAGGAGGATCAAAACTCGGTGCCCTTTTTAGGGGAGAAGCTCCTTAGGGTGTGGGTCGTTCCCTCCTCCGTACATAGTATGCAGCCACCTGTAGTTTTATGAAGTGCTCACTAGATGGCGTGATGGCGCCGCGGTGCTCGCTTCATTCAGATTTATGGGAACGCGTAGCATGGGAGTCCGTCCGTCCGTCCGTCCATCCGTCCGTCCGTCCGAGTGCTGCGGTGCTGCTTAGCTAGTACGTGAATTGATCAATAGATGGCGCGGAGGCGCTCGCTGCGTGCTCTAGTGTGATAGGAGAGCGCTAGATGGCGACACACAGTGTTTGCCACATCTTTGATGATGTACTGGGGAAGATTCACGGACGATTCACCGTTTTTACCGATCAACCTTCGGAGCTTCGCCCACTCATCATCATTCACTCCGTGGATATGCGTGGATTTTTTTGCTAGTCCCAGATTTCTTTCCTCGTATTTTGTCGCATGCCCAAATTATATAGACTGCAATTCAATTTCCCCCTTATGATCCACACAGAAAGGGTAAAACGTCGGAAATGACGAGGTATGGTCAGAAACAGGACATAGTATTCTGTCTTGTTTGCGTCATGGTCCTTTTTTTTTCGCGCAGTTTTGCCGGAACGTACGCAACATGGCAAGCCCAACGGAGTTAAGTTGTGCATTTCATTCCTTCTTGCTACCCTTACGCGTATTTGTGCTGTGCACGAGGGGCATTTTTCAAGTGCAACCCTTGTTGGTGCAGGAAACATTTCACTTGGCCTTAGAAAAAAACCTATTCCAGTTTAGGATATCCTATTTAGAAATTTGTGCCCTAAAAAATTGCATCGGAGATTGCGGCTTATATGGATAGAAAAACCAAATTTATGAAAGATGGCGGCATCTCCTACCTTTACCAATAAAGACGTTCCTGTGTTAATGACAGCCATGATGCTAACTGGCGCAGATCCGCATTAGCTCCTTTGTGACGAAGTAAGTATCCCGTGAGTGCAACGTGCAAAGAGAACGCAATTCTGGTGTGCAGACTAGAAAAACTGCATGAACGGTGGCTATATGGCTAGTCGTGGCAACTCCATCTTTGAGAAATTCTGATGTTCGTGGAGAATAGACTTATCGTTAGTTGATAGTGTCAGAAACATATCATTACTAATTCGATGAATGCTAGGCTGACTACCAAGTCAGGCATCTGCTCCGTGACCTCATGTCTAAACAATCCTTGATGTCTTGCATAACACGCGCCCGTTCGGGTGATATTCTGTATGCAAGTCGTATATAAAATTCCAATGGCACAGTCACCTATAAAGCAATGTTTCCTGCGAGGGGCTTGCTCACTAATATAAAAATTACCATGGTTAATATATGAATAACTAGAAGCGGAACAGCGATTCTAGCGACTGCACAATGTCAACAATTTCGGACAGCCTCACCGCGTTCTGGTCATTGGTGTGATACGAAAAGGCCACCGAGGTAACTCTGAATACCAAATTGTATGGCATTCGTCTATGTGTTTGTAGTGTAGGTATATTGGGTGCATCCCCTGATAGCATTGCTGTTCGTTGTGGTTCATAGTGCACGTCAGCCCGCGCACGTCAATGAACGGGGTCGGTGCGCGTGATGGACACTATAGGCAGCAGATTCTTTACATCCCATGCTTCATATAGACCTCCGCGGACGCGATGTGAGGGACGCGTGCAGGAGAGGACTCGTTGATTAATTTGCTGTTGGGACATAATCATTTCCGTCCTTCTGTGCGTTGCATTATCTTTTTGTGTGAAATGAAGGTTCTGTGAGTGTCACCCCTTGTTGCCTTCGTGCGTTCATTCTGCTCACGTGAACAGAACGTGCCGCACGCATGTACATCGTGACACCTTCATTGACTTAGGGTGTATTGTTAACATGCGATCACCCGTTGCGCTCATCCGCCTTACCCATGCCTAGCACTGTGGATATGAGCCAGATATGGTTGTATCATCGTTTACTGTTACCTGCGTGACAACTATGTCATGCTAGTGGTAGCAAAATTACCGATCGATGATCTTCATGCTAGTTGCCCTAGTGTGCCAATTTTGGTGTATATCAAGAAAGCGATACGACCAGGAGAGCACCGATGCGTAGGCGTCATTGATAGATAGATAGATAGATAGATAGATAGATAGATAGATAGATAGATAGATAGATAGATAGATAGATAGATAGATAGATAGATAGATAGATAGATGCGGTGAAAGTTGCTGTACAGAGGTTCGTGGAGAAATCGATCTCAATTAGGACTGCACCTCCTTGTTGTGTCCTTGCCTTCCCGTCATTCTTACGCGACAAGGCAATAATAAAATGTAGTTCACTCCAGTGCGCGTCGTGATGCTCTTTTCGAATACAATTGCTTTGTGAATATTCCGCGATGCTTGGCACTTGAGCATCACATATATTCTACTAAGCATGCTGTGAACAGTCCTGGCTAACAATATTCAGAACGAAAATGCTATACAGCTTCTGTGTCGCCTGAAACCAGGGTCCCTATACCGTGCCACGAAGTACGGAGTAGCACTCCATGTTGATCGCTCCTGGTTGGTCAATTGTCGCTATGATATGTTGAATGACCAAACACAGATTGGGGATTGGTGAGGGAATGGCCTTTTCTGCCAGCCAAGGCAGAATTGGCCAATCCGGTAGGACCAACATGGAATAGAAATATTATTCCGTGGTACAGAATAGGGCCCCGCACCCTCAACTTTCTTGGATCATTAGGCTTCAGACCAATGTAAATCGCAACGTCCGTTACCCGCTCGCGACCCATGAAGGTCCCAGTATCCTTTACTGTGCATTTTCGTCGAAGTCGGTGTAAGTTTGAAAAATGGGACTCTGTAAAGGTGTGCTTGCTACTTACCAGATCCGCTCATGATCATCAAAATTCGAGATACCTAACCTACGTCGCACTAAGTCGAAGCGCCGAAAAGAGCCTTTCCCAAAGAACACTTCTACATGTACGAGGGCGAACAAGGAGATGCCGATAGTAAGCACTCTTACCAATCCCGAGTAGCTTCGCTCTCTTCCTAAGAAAAATGTATGCACTCAATCAGCTTTCCTTGTTGTATGTATCCATCACATGTATCCATCGCCAAGATATCCAACAATGTATCCATCACATGCATAATCATCCTGGATTAATGTTCGCAACTAATAGGTGGGCAAGAACAATGTGGAAAATTTTACATAACAACCTCCGAAATACGTGTTTCGTTCATAATAGTCCGAGTAAATAGATTGCGCCACATTTGTGCCGACTTTTTGAAGACAACAGAGAGCTTTCTCGAAGAAAACTTGCAGCATTCGAAGAGTTCTGGGGTTGACAGATATCTTTTCATTAGATATTGTTACGAACAAGGAGTGGCGAAGAGATAGCTTTATGTACATGGACGGATGAGAGCCAAGGAAAAGAGTCCGGCACTGGATTCGTTCTGTTCGCAACGCACGACACGTCGTCCTCTTCTTCCTTCCTTGTCCCGGCCATGACGCGTCACACTCCCCGTTTCGCAGACGAAGCCCGCCTTGGGTGGTCAGGGGTGAGTGGTAGGTTGACACCCCTTCAGGCGCGCAAAGTGCACAACTTGGGTAGTGCTAGATCGGCGTCCCTGTGGCGTTACGCGTGCGACCACGTACTTTAGGTCACTAATGCGGTCGATGACTGCGAAGGGACCGGTACACTGGGCCAAGAACTTTTGGCACAGCCCGCGTCGGCGCTGAGTGGTCTATAGCCACACCAAGTCACCCTTTTCAAATGATACTGTCTCGTGGCGATGGTCATAGCGCTCCTTGGAACTATATTGTGGCGCTAGCGTACACAGGCGTGCAATTTGGCGGGCTTCTTCAGCACGGCATAATGCCTCGGCGGCTGAGTCTTCTGTATGGAGTATAAAGAGCAGGATGGTATCGAGAGAGCTGCGAGGCGCCCTAGCGTGGAGCAGGTAGAAAGGAGTGAAATCAGTGGTTTCGTGCTTCGCTGTATTGTAGGCATATCTAATAAACGGTAAGACCTCATCCCAGTTCTTGTGATTGGAGGAGACATAGATAGCCAACATGTTGGTCAGGGTACGGTTTGAAGGGTACGGGTATGATGTTTAGTGGCGGAACTGCGAAGTACACAGTCTCAACAACTATTCCACTGCGTCGGCAACGAATTGGCGACCACGGTCGCTGATAAGTACACGAGGAGGACCATGTTGAAGAATTACGTGGCGTAGTAAGAAACCAGCGACGCAAGCGGCTGTGGAGGAAGGTAGCGCAGCAGTTTCCGCGTATCGATTAAGGTGATCGAAGCACGCGATGATCCATCGGTTGTTATTCGCCGATCGTGGAAACGGTCCGATCAAGTCTATACCAACTTGTTCGAAATGTGTAGTAGGCGGCGCTATGGGATGAAGGAGGCCATGAGGGGCGCTTGTCAGCCGCTTGTAACGCTGACATTCGGAGCAGCTCGACACAAATAGCTTAACAAACAGAACGTCGCATTTCAGACCAGTAAAACCGCTCCTGTGTTCGATGCAAAGTTCGAATGACAGCAAGGTGTCCTGACGTCGGGTCATCGTGCATGACACGAAGAACATCACTTTGGAGGTTTTCTGGAACAACGAGTAAATACCGTGCCCCAGTTGCCGAGAGATTGGTCTTGTATAAAAATCCGTCGCGAAAAGAAAAGCGACCACTAGCCTTCGGACCGCAGCCATCGGCAAACAGGGGTTACAAACTTAAAGTCACTGCACTGCTTCCTCTGGAAGACGGTGGCGTCAGGAAACGTGTCCGAGGCAGTAGCAAAGCAGGTGTCGAGATTGTCTGCGTTATCCTCGGCCGTGGGCAGGGGAAGAGGCGAGAAAGACAGACAGCATCGGCATGGCGTCGTTCACTTTTAAACGAGACAGTAAAGTCAAATTCTTGGAGCCACAACCCCCAGCGTGCCAGGCGGCCGGTGGGGTCATGGAAGGTAACGAGCCAACATAAGGAATGGTGGTCAGTTACAATGGTGAATGGACGTCCGTATAGGTAGAACCGACACTTCGGAACAGCAAATACAGCTGCTAAGCACTCTTGCTTTGTCACCGTGTAATTTCGTTCAGCCTTGCTTAGGGACCGACTCGCATATGCAACCACGTACTCCTCCTTATTAAGGTGGTGGACCAGTACTCCTCCTATGCCGATTCCGCTGGCATCACTATGCACTTCAGTGGGCGCCGACGGATCGAAGTGACGAAGAACAGGTTTGGATGTCAGCAAAAACTTCAGTTGAGAGAAGGCTGTGACGCATTCCGCGGTTCACTCATACGGGTTGTCTTTTCGCAGGAGGTTTGTCAGTGGATACACAACGTCAGGAAATCGGGGCACGAACCGTCGAAAGTACGAGCATAATCCCAGGGAGCTACGAAGTTCTTTCACAGTCTACGGTTGCTTAAAGGCACTGTCTGCTTCTATTTTTCGGGGGTCTGGCCTGACACCCTCTTTGTCAACAAGGTGACCCAAACTAACGCCTTTCGTTCACAAAAGCGGCACTTCCCGGAGTTTAAAACCAAACTGGCCTTGTCGAGGTAGTCTAAAACGAGGCTTAAACGTTGGTTATGCTCTTCGAACGTGCGTCCAAATATGACGACGCCATCAAGGTAGCATAAGCATACCTACATTTCCCCCACTGGATTGGGAGCTATGCAAAGAGTCCGGCACTAGATTCGTTCTGCTCGCAACACACGACACGTCGTCCTCTTCTTCCTTCCTTGCCCCGGCCATGACGCATTACAATATTTTTGTCTAACTAGCTTGGAAATTGGTTTCTTCGGGTAGACATCATGAAAGTGCACATAGCTTGTACACTGTGCACAAGCCCGCAACAAAACAGCGCTACATACGCGAAAATTTTCACAAAATAACACGGTAACTCGCAGAAAATAAGACAATGTTGCCATAAAATCTGGCGTATCTGCTCACCTGTTGCAAGGGCTACACACAAAGTAAGCAGAAGACACAGTTGAATTGGCATGACCGTAGCTGCCTGTTCAACGATGAATACCTATGGCAGCTGGAATGCCACAGCTTTCAAATGTGGAAGGGCATTTACGCGCACAAGTGCGCTCACGACCATCGCACTAATGCACACAAAGGCGCACACACATGATTTATGTCTTCTATTTCGTCGAAAACATGTAGAGCATTATTGGTGAACCTATGTACACACTCTGTGAAGGATGCGCGATGAAAGAGCTGGTTGATATTTCTATGACTTCCTTTGTTCTTTCATCGAAGTAAATATTTGTGCGATTTTAGGGCAATCTGTTTGGTAATATTTCAGCACATGCATTCCAACCCATTTCGTACTGAAAGGCACGCTTAAATGTCATTCGTGAATGTGCTACAAGCGGATCGCAGCATTTCTTGACCCGGTTTGATCCCAGGACTTGTGGTTGCATTCATGCTGTGGCAGTAGAGGTACAAAAGCAACACAACAGCGTTCCTCGAATAGTGTGAGAAGGCGCATCCGGAATGGCTCTTGAGTAATGAATAGCGATAATTGGCTGCTAAGCGCTTAAAGAGCTGCTTTCGGGGAAATTCAGGTGTCGGCATCATTGGTTCTGAGGAGAAATCAGCGTTGTCCTCCTCGCCACCACCACAGTTGGGCGCGACAAAGCGTAGCCATCCGAATCGTCTCTTAAAATTGTATTCGGCGAGTGGATTATGAACGCCCACAGTCGAAGATCAGGCAAGGGCGACTGTGTGAGCTTCCACAGGTTCTCGATCGAGAGGAGACCATGCGCCGACAATAATTGGTGAGCAGCTAAATAAGTGTTTTCCTACTAATAGATTGTTCCCGAATGTCAGAAGACCATGTAGCCACGTTAGAACTTAAGACACATTATAAAAACGAGACCCCCATTCACCCACTCTATACCCAACCGACAGTAGCTGAGAAGAGAATTTCATTAGGAAATGATGGTAGATAGATAGATAGATAGATAGATAGATAGATAGATAGATAGATAGATAGATAGATAGATAGATAGATAGATAGATAGATAGATAGACGGAAAGCAGGCTAAATTGCTACCTGGCCGAAATTCACATCGCAAAAGCAATTACGATATATATTACTCCCTCCTGCCATTCCCATCAGCCTACAATACTAACCTGTGCACGAATCTTCTAGATTACCGATGAAAAATATGATGACAGAGCTACTTTTTCTACCCGTTTCTGGTAAATATGCTGACGATTCTATGCCTTCACCGTATGAATAGAAAAAATCCGTGCTTGTCCTGATGTATGTTTGTTGATGCGTGAGTAGATGTTAGATGTCTTGTATGTCTCCTTGCTTTGTCTCTTTTCGCAACTAACGAGTTTTCTTTTATAATCCGCACGCTAAATACGACATAAATTATAGGATCATTATTCATTGCAGCTCACTCGTCAGCGATTTTCTGAATCCAGCAACTATGTCTGCCTCGTCGCATGCAGGGTTTATGCAAATGAATTACAAGTGCCTCTGAGATCTCTATTCTCTATATTGGATACGAACAGATTAGTACCTTTCTGTAGCGCACCCTTCTTCCACATTCACCTTTTCGAGGTTTTCTTGCGCACTTTTATTCATAGGTGTGGCAGTTCTAATAACTATGTATATGCATTTTTGAATTGTGCGAACAAATGACGCAACAGAACACTTTTAGCCCATTGCCGAGGACGTTTCATGGTCGCTGCGTAAGAGAGGGTTTGCTGCGTACTCTCACATTCTTTTGTTTTGTAGAGACCACCGACGCCGCAGCACGAGGAACGCTAGCTTCGGCGTTCTCAGCAGGCGCGTTTGTACCAGCTGCAAAAGAAAAGAAAAAATTACAGCATATCCACGGAGTGAATTATGGTGAGTGGGCGATGCTCGGGAGGTTCACCGTAGATCGTGCCGAGTTCTGGATTAATTTAGTTAACGCGCACGCTACGAATCCTCATGGTTCAACTATGCACAAGTGAAATCTCCCACCTGCATTTCATTGCAAGTCAAGAACCAGTGCCTATATATATACATATATATGGGTTGCCGGTGATCGCTTCTCCAATGCGAGCAGTCGGTATTTCTCAATCAAGAAACTCGCTAGGAGACGCTGCGTGCGCCAACGTTGTCTCTCGCGGGTGAAGGCGCGTTCTCCTTCTTTGCGAGCTGGTACAGCGTTCCTCTAAGAAAGAGCGTTTCCATAGCCAACGCGCACCTTTCGCTCTCTCTCTGTCTCTCTCTCTCTCACACACAAGACAGCAGAGGCACGCGCCGGGAGTCAGCGCCGGGAGAGAGAGAGAGAGGCACGCGCCGGGAGGCCCGCGCCGAGGCGAACGCCGAGGGCGAGCGCGTGCCGGGAGGCACGCGGGTTACGCCTGACGACTGACGCGTGACAGGGTTAGACTAAGAGGAGCTTCGCCCCTAAAATAAAGAGTGGCGGCGCGTGCCCGGGAAATGGACCCGGCACGCGTCAGTTGGTTCTAGAAGCCTGCGACGTTCGTTGCACTGTCTGTAGCTCCGCTGCGACCTCGCGTTTACCAACATTGGTGACCCGGCCTTACAGATGACCGACCCTAGCAGCCTACCACCCTCAGGCAGCCTTCCGCCTGACGCTACCATGCACCCGCGAGACGATGCAGCCCTTCACCTTCGTCTGCCCACGTTCTGGCGCAACAAGCCGCTGCTCCGGTTCGCCCAAGTTGAAGCCACCTTCGATTTGCACCACATCTCCTCAGAGATTTCTCGGTTTCTTCACTTACTATGCAACCTTTCACCTGAGGTGGCTCAAGAGGTGGCTCAAGAGGTCATCGCTGCACCTTTGAACGATGCCCCGTACCAGCGTCTCAAGCAGAGCATTCTAGACCGCAAACCGACAGCTGAGAGCGCGCGCCTCAGGCACCTGCTTACCAGTGAAGAGCTTGGTGATCGACGCCCCTCCCAGCTTGCTCAACAGCATGCGACAGCTCCTACGGTCAAGCGACGTCGACTCGAACGAAGCGCTGTTCAGAGAACTCTTCCTGCAACGCTTGCCGCAGTCCACTCGCCTCGTCCCGGCTGCTGCAGGGGATTTGACCCTCGATCGCCTTGCCCAGCTCGCTACGGTCGTCGCACTTTCTTCAACACCAGAATCATCCGCAGTGTCTCGCTTGGAGTCCCGGATTGACCAGCTCGCCGCTTCCATCGACGCCCTTCGGACATCCCCCCATGACCAGCGTGGTGTTTCCACACGTCAAGGCCACCGACCATCTTCCCCGAGTGGTCCCCGCTCATGCAGTCCTCGAGGTCCACCTATTTGCTGGTATCATCGCACTTACCAGCACCGTGCCCGCCGGTGCCGGTCCCCATGCAGTTGCTCAGCAAAACGCACCGCGAGATCACTGATGGCGACATGTGACCTCGCCTTCCAACCCGGCCGCCTGTTCGTGGTCATGGACCGTATGTCCGGCCTGCGCTTCCTCGTTGACACGGGTGCCGAGGTTAGCGTCCTGCCCGCCTCCAAGGAAGACCGCACTTCTAAGCAACGTGGACCTACGCTCCGCGCAGCGAACTCTACCTCTATAATAACGTATGGCCTGCGGTCTCTCACACTCGACCTGGGGCAGCGGCGCACACTTCGATGGGTCTTCCATCGTAGCCGACGTCAATCGGCCCATTCTCAGCTCGGATTTCCTGACCCACTTCGACCTCGACGTCAGCATGCGTCACCATCGCCTGATTGACAGCAAGACGCGCCTCTCCATCACTGGGGTTCTGTCGCCTGTTGCTCCCACCGGCATCCGCACGCTGGTCCCAAACTGCCCGTATACCAAAATTCTCGACGACTTTGCTGACGTCACGAGGCCTTGCAATTTAAAACAGCCGCTCAAGCACAGTGTAACCCACCACATCCTCACGCGTGGTCCACCCGTCGCAGCTCGTCCCCGCTGCCTCTTGGGTGAGCGTCTCGCGATTGCTAAGCGGTAATTCGACAACATGCTTCACCTGGGTATTATTCGCCCTTCGTCCAGCGCTTGGGCTTCCCCACTTCATATGGTACCCAAAAAAGAACAAGGTGACTGGCGTCCATGCGGCGACTCACACGGTCCACGACGCTCACACGGTCCACAGTCACACGGTCGTGTAGTGATGGCCGTTTTCGGGATATGGGTAGGCTCCACTGGGATTTGATGATACGCCTTGACAAGACCCACTTTCCTAAACACCTTGCATCCTTCCAAATGTCCTGTGAAATCTTGGATGTGCGGCAAAGGATAGCTGTCGTGGACCGTGTGAGCGTGTGAGCGCGCCGTGTGCCCGTGAGTGTGTAAGCGCGACCGTGTGACAGTGTTAGCGCGCAATAGAAATATACAGTAACAATAGAAATATACAGTTACTGTATATTTCTATTGCGCGCTTTTATCCGTGTTGGCTGTTCAGCTGAGCCTGTTTTGCTTGTATTTGTGACTGTGCACCTTACTGTCATCGTATTGCACATGTTTCTGTGCTCCGCCTCGCACAGGCGTTCACGCGCCCACCGCCCCCTCCCCTTCCTTTTCATTTCTTTCGTTCTTTTTCTACTCCTTTTTTTCTCCTTCTTTCTTTTATCTCACCCCGTATCTACTTTATCTTCTAACTTCCCAAGGCAGTTTTCCTGTTGCTACACGCTGCCACAGCTCTGAGTTTTTCTGCATCTGGCTATCTTTCGCCCTCCATGAGCCGCGCTTCTTGCAGCTGTGTTTTGTGCCCTGAGGATGGGGCTGAGCTGATAGCTACATTCACGGCTCCCGTGACTCAAAGCGGCGGCGCCGAAACCGCTCTTTCTCCACCTTCCCTCCTTTAACTTGTACTTCGGTATTGGTCAAACACCCCCTTTTATCTTTGGGCTTTCAAGGCCGCCACCACTATTCCATACATCGGCCCCGTCCCCTTTTTTTCTTCCTTTCGTCTTTTTCCCTTTTCCCCCTTTGAACTTCAGCCATGCTCTCTCCCTTTCTTTTCCCCGTTACTGTCATGTAGGCTCTGTGCGTACCATTTGTATCAGAAGCTTCAAAAAGGCTGGTCTCGCAATAAATGTTATGTTTTTTCAACGTGACCCTTTGATTATATAATTGACCTGCTGCCAAGGATTTATCTTTGCAGTAATATATATATATATAATATATATATATATATATATATATATATATTCTTAATGCAACGACAAGGTCGCGAGATGGCGCATTCCTTATTTGTGATTCTGTCGAGTTGTGGAAGGCCAGAATTTCCTTCTTTGTAAGCATATTTTATTTTTATTCCCTAAATCGTTCACGGTTATATTTCATTGATTGATTTATGTGGTTTAACGTCTCAAAACCAGCTCTGATTATGAGCGACGCCGTAGTGGAGGGCTCCGGAAATTTCGACCACCTGGGATTCTTTAACGTGCACTGACATCGCACAGCACACGGGCCTCAACATTTCGTCTCCATCGAAATGCAGCCGCCGCGGCCGGGATTCGATCCCGCGACCCTCGGATCAGCAGTCGAGTACCATAGCCACTAGACCACCGTGGCGCGGCCACAGTGATATTTCTCTCAGAAGGCAATAAACATGACGCATAACAACAAAGTAAACCCTCAGCGCAACGCCTGCGTAATAACTTGCTCCCGTCCCAGATGTAAGACTTGCAAGCATATTCAAAATGATCTTAAAGTACGGGAAGTGACTATGTCCATCATGTAAAATCTAGTTTCACTTGCACTAGTTCAAACGTTATTTACATGTTGGAATGTTCACTCTGTCACAAGCAATACACCGGCGAAACTGGTCAGCCAATTAATGTTAGATTAAACGGGCACCGCGCGGACACCGCGAATAACCTGCCGAAGGCAGTGGCGCAGCAGGTCATAATTTAGACGAACTGAAACTCTACATTCTTCAGGGAAACTTCCGCTCGCCGAGGGACAGAAAATACAGGGAATCGTATCTCATATACAGGTTCAGTACTCTCCAGCCTACAGGTATAAACCTTTCAAAGGGAACCCTTGAGTCCATTAGATACGGTGGGGGGTTAACAAAGACGACTAAAGGTTAAGGTATGCACAAGCTAACAGTGTTTCTCCCAGAAAGTCTACTTTCAGGTGTGGAGCCCCCATGCAGTTCGACGAGAACAACGGCGTTAAAGAGTGTAGTTACATTTTTAGCCACAAGCTTTCAGTGAAATGCACTATTGGTGCGGCGCAGGTGGTGTGGGGTGGAGAGGGGGGCACATGCCATAGGAGCAACTTCTGTTTTTCATCCTGCTCTCTGGCACTGTGCACACAATGCATTTGCAAGATATGTACAAGGAGCGGATTCTTTGGAAACTTTCGCTCTTGCCCTTTATATTAGTCACGCCAACATCTGTCACCCACATACCCCTGCACCCAAACACACCCTCCCCCCCCCCCCCTTTTTTTTTGTTCGCACGCGCTGCTCTTCTTCTCCTCTCTTTCTGAGGACGGGGGAGAGTTTGCAAAGGCGTACATAAACGAACGAAGGCAGTTCCCGCCCTGACGAAGACAAGTCCGCTTGTCGAAAAGTTGGCTCCTGCGACATCCCCTGCTCTAAATCGTATCTTGCGATTTGTTCATCGATCCAAGCATCCATCTTCCCTGAGCTTCTCTTCTAGTTTGGAGAACAACAAACGCTGTGAGATATAACATTCAAGCTGGAACACACGTCAACGCTGTCCTTCCTAAAAGCAAGCTTTGTAAATTAAAAAGAAACACAACATAATGAACGATACGTCACGCGTAATCTACCACCTTGCCGCTTCATTCTAGCACTAACCTGTGTAAAAAGGAAGTGCAATGTGTGACCGTCAAAGAATTATTATTTTCGTAGATATAACCTGTCAACTTACAAAGCAATAACAATATATGGGTATCTTGTGTCAACACTGCCAGAAACGTTGCTGTTCAGAACTACTAGGAGCCCCCAGCGTTTTGGTGGATGGCAACGCAGTGGCGCCTGTGTACGCGGTTCTGCGCGCGAGTGCACGAGATAGCGAGGAACGATCGGAGAAGCAACGTTCGTTCGATACCTGCCACGGCGGTCGCATTTCGATGGAGGCGAAAATGCCAGAGGCCCTTGTACTGTGTGTTGTCAGTGCACGTTAAAGAACCCCAGGTGGTCTAAATTTCAGAGCCCTCCGCTACGGCTTTTCTCTCCTACCTCTTTCACTCCCTTTCCGCTATTCATAGAGACGCTTAGCCGTGCTCCCGACATGGGCTGCAGAAATTAGCGTTTTTTCCTTAACGAAACCACAATCAGGAAACTTCGGAAATCATCTGCGTTCGTTCGAGGAGCAGAAGTGCAAGTTGTGGGAGACCACAAACCTCGCTTCTTCCCCAACTGGGGCAACGCACGCCGGAAGGAAACATGCCCCATGCTCATCGCACCCAGCTTGCAAAGTCATTCTCGTTTCCAGAACTAGGGTGGCAGAAGTACCTGGTGACGACAGACGATGAATCCCTCACCGCAGGACAACACTTCTCCGAAGACTACGAACGCTACGGAAACCGATGCTGTCGTTGCTAATGTCAACCTACACTAACTCTGGCAGTCCGACTCAGAATTCTAGTTCTGAGCATCGAGCGATGCCACAAGCAACGAATTACGACAGTGTTATCGGCGCATTAAAGCTTCTCCTCATCGCAACCGTTAGCGATATTATCCACTCCCCATGTGCACAACACTTGTACAATTTTGTGAAGACAGAACCCTAACGTCGAAAATCGCATTCACAATGTTCTGACACTACTCGACAATACAACATATATGTATTATTAAGTTATTTTATTTTAATGTTGGCTGTTTGTTTACTAAAGTAATATCAACAGCAACCTTATCGACCTTATCAAGCACGACTTACTAATAACACCAAGAGTACACGTTTTCCCTCTCGAGGATGCACGTCGTTACCACGTGTTGGAACCACTTACGAAAAAGAAAACGTCATAGACCATCTCATTATTGAGCTCTTTGTCCCGTGATGTAAAGTCTTCTCTAACTTCCATACTTTCAAAGAAGCCCTGAAACTGTTCTTGCTTTCGTAGTCATCTTCTCATCAACTTATCTTACCGAACTTGTATTCTAGTATTTTTTATTCGTTAGAAGTTACTATGCAGCTTGCATAGCTATTGTAATATGACTCTTCATCTATTAACTGATGCGAACGGCTCAGTTTTTTCGTAGGTGTTTCTACTATAATTATGTATGCAACTATTTCTTGCCATTTGCCCTTGCACTTTTTAATCAACGCATTCTTCATCGTGGGACTCTCGTATACAAGTCTTGAAACCCTAGCTTGTAGCATTAACAGCAATTTTGTATCATTCACTTCAAAACAATAAATTTGAAGGTTCAACATAACACCACTATACGAGAAAGTTCAGAGGGCTGTACAGAACGAATGTTGCCACAAAAGAAGGAACATTTGCTATAAGCAATATTTCTCTTCAGGTGCCAAGACCCTAAATTTTTCAATAACCATAATATATATATATATATATACGCATGTGCGTGTTTACTATATGCACGTGCCTCGAGAACCACTCGTCTTTTATAGTTTCGTTACGCCTGTGGGCAGTAGTGTACCTATCATCAGAACTGTCTATTGCTTATACTTACATTCCACGTTATGGCATCCTAAAATGAAAGCTCCGACGAGGAGAACACAACACAGATACTTCATCGTGTGACGCCTATGGGTGCTCTTCTGAAAAGTAGAAAATACAGGCACAAACCTTAGCCACTAAGTTTCTTACGCCTTCCTTAACTATATACGAATCGTATACAACTCCTCCGACTTCACTACTGCAAACGCCTGTTGCCTTTCCCAACCCTGCGAACCGCTCTACATTGCCGCCCGCACCCGAAGGAGAACAAAGCACCTACCGTTCAACGAGACGCCGCTGCCCTTCGCTGGCGAAACTGGTCAAGTAAGTAATCTAACATTACTTGCTTGACCAGTTTCGCCAATGTATTGCGTGTGATAGAGGGAACACTCCAACATGTAAATAACTTTTCAACTAGTGCAAGTGAAGGATGACTTTATAAGACAGACATAGGCACTTCCCGTACTTTTAACTTAAGACCGTTTTGAATATGTTTGCAAGTCTTACATCTAGGAGGAGCGCAAGTTATCAGGGGGGCGGTTCGCAGAGGGTTTATTTTGGCATGTACTAACAATTCATGAGTTTCCACTACCACGGTAGGTGACGCTTTCTAAAGGGATCATTGCTTGATAGTATTGGATAGTATTTACGCAAAATATTATTTACGTTTGGAAGCAACTTGAAGGGTCCCAAAGTCGCTAGACTTTGGGACCCTTGTCTGTATACTATTACAATGAACTTTGTACTTTCAAGGAATAATAAACTGAACTGAACTGAACTGAATGCTAGCCACTCCTTAGTCTGCGCTTTCGCGTCTCCTTTTTCTAGTGCTGGTGTCCTATCTAGTTTACACGCGTCATTGTATACCTTGCTGAGAGCCTCGTGCGGGTGATTTCCTTGAGCTAAGCTTGTTTAAATTGCTTAAGTGTTGCACGTCATCCGCGTCGTTGCTACGACCTTCTTATACGTGTTGCCTGTCCGATAAATATCCCTTGTTTGCTATATCGTAGGTGACGACTATTGTAATCAACGTATTGCTGGCTATCCGTTGGCTTTCTGTAAGGTGTCTTCTTTAGTTTTTTTTTTTCGATGGATACTGTTGTGTCGAAGAAATCAGTTTTACTAGAAGAGTGGTGCATGGAATATTTAATGCTGTGATTAAAGTTGTTAAAATGTTAAGAGAATGTGCTTAGTGAAATGAAAACACGGTTCCAAATAATAAAGTTATCGTCTATGTAACGGAAATAGGTGCGAGGTTTCAGCGGCGACGGTTCCAAAATCTCTGCTTCTAGTTGCGCCATGAAGATATTGGCTTAGGTCGGCGCAGAAGGAGCTGCTTTGCTGGTACCGAAATTTGCAGGTAGTTGGTGGAGTGAAATTCAAAGTAATTAAGAGTAAGGACTAATTTCAGTAATGCGATGTAAACTTCAGTAGCGTGTGCACTCATGCTATCTGCGTTGCGTTTGAGAGCACTTCGATTCCTTCCTTGATAGGTATACACGTGTATAGAAAGGAAACTTCAAATGTTACCAGAATTGCCTGATCCGACAGTGTTTGCATTTCGTTAATAGACTCTATGATCCGCATAAAGTGAGGTGTATCCTGAATAAAGGACGGAAGGGTGGACGGTGTGTCAAATATGAGGTGATTTAGAAACTTTGAAAACGGCTCCATCTGGGTGTTGTTGTTCGATACTATGGGTCAGCCCAGTACGTCAGCGGTAAGTTGTTCATCTATGCTAGCCTTATGGATCTTAGGAAAGAGATAGAAACGGCCGCCTTTTTATTATTAGGCAGTAAGAAGCAGTACTCGAATTGCACATCTGTTATGCTACGTCGTAGCCTGCTGCTGTATTTCACAGTTGAGCCACAATCTAATTTTCGTTTATGTGCATTGTTAGTGAGCTGCTTAATTGCCTCGTTCTTGTACTTTTCTATTGGCCATATCACTATTACTAAGATATGTTCCACGAGAGGATTTTCGGGAAGCTTTCGTGACCCCCCCTCTTTTCTTTCTTTTTTGTTCGCATGCGCCGCTCTTCTCCTCTCCTTCTGCGGACGGGCGAGAGTGCGCAAAACGTACAGTGCAATAGTGGTTACGGTAGTCGGCTGCCACCCAAAAAAAATTCACGCATATCTACGGAGTGAATGATGATGAGTGGGCGAAGCTCCGGATGTTCATCGGTAAAAACCGTGAATCTTCCGTGAATCTTGCCCAATACATCATCAAAGACGTGACAAATACTGTGTGCCGCCATCTAACGCTCTCCTATCACACTAGAGCACGCAGCGAGCGCCTCCGCGCCATCTATTGATCAATTCACGTACTAGCTAAGCAGCACTGCAGCGCTCGGACGCACGGACGGACGGACGGACAGACAGACAAACAGACGGACAGACAGACGGAGAGACAGACGGACAGATGGACAGACAGACAGACAGACAGACTCCCATACTACGCGTTCCCGTACATCTGAATGAAGCGAGCATATGCTGGGATTCAAGCGCATTATATGTAGATATACTAGCGCCATCTAGTGAGCGCTTCAGAAACTACAGGTGGCTACAAATATCGAGGGAAGGACAGACCCACGCCATAAGGAGCTTCGCCCCTAAAAACGCGGGTTAGATTCAGGCCGCGGTGGCCGCATTTTCGATGGAGGCGAAAATACCAGAGGCCCGTGTACTGTGCGTTGTCAGTGCACGTTAAAGAACCTCAGGTGGTCAAAATTTCCTGAGCCTGTACTACGGCTTTTCTCTCCTTATCTCTTTCTGTCCCTTTCCCCTTCCCCCACGGGCGCTTAGCCATGCTCCCAACATAGGCTGCGGAAATTAGTGTCCTTTCCTAAACCGAACTACAATCATCATCATCATCATCCCTGGAGAAGACAGTCGCCGTCCTGACGAAGACAAGTCCACCTGTCGAAACGTTTGCTCCAGCGACATTCGCTCTTCTACATCGTTTTAGGGGCGAAGCTCCTTAAGCTGTGGGTCGGTTGTCAGGTATCGTCGTATCGTGTAACCTACACCACTCACAATAGCCATGCAACGCCATGCAACGCCGGGAGGCTCGCGCTCGCCCTCGGCGCGTGCCTCCCGGCGCGCGAGCTCTCACTCTTCCATCTGCTGTCTTGTGAGAGAGAGAGATACAGAGAGAGAGAGAGAGCGCGAAAGGCGCGCGTTCACTATGGAAACGCTCTTTCTTAGATGAACGCTCTACCAGCTCGCAAAGAAGGAGAACGCGCCCTCACCCGCGAGAGACAACGTTGGCGCAGGCAGCGTCTTCTAGCGAGTTTGTTGATTGAGAAGTACCGACTGCTCGCGCTAGAGATCCGTTCACCGGCCACCCATATATATATATTGTAACACACAGTATGTGTGTTGCAAAATAAAGACGACGAAGGGGCGGCTGGCACAAGCGGGGGCCATCGATTACCAGCAAAAGGTGCTCTTCGCCCAGTCGGAGGTTCGTCGCGTCATTCAGCCGAGGCCGCCAACGCTGCCCACCTCCTTCACTTTCACTGAAACGCCAAACGGTGAGCCGCTCGCATCTGCACCGCAGCAGCCACCCACTTCGCCTTCGTTTGGCCATCCAACCACATCGCCATGCTCCCGCATCGCATTGCCCAAGCTGCACATCCCGACCTTTTCCGGAGAACGACGCGACTGGCAAGGATTTTGGGATCAATTCAAGGCGAGCATTCATGATCATGATTGGCTTCCCAAGATCGACAAGTTTAAATATCTGCTCACTTACCTGACAGGAGCAGCTAAAGCAGCCATCCAAGGCATTCGCCTTGCCGAGGCGAACTATGACATGGCCGTGAAAGTGCTCTCCGACCGCTTCGGACGTCATGACATGCTGGTCGATGACCATCTCGACCATTTACTATCGCTGGAACCAGTTCGTAGTTCGTCCGAAGTCAGCAAGTTAAGGATCCTCCATGGTGAGGTAACTTTCCGGATGAACGCGCTGGACGGTCTTGAAGTGTCTCCAGGCGAGTACGGCGCAGTTCTTCGACGCGTCCTCCTAAAGGCATTACCCTCGGACTTCTGCATACTATACCGTCAAAGGCAAAAGGAGGCTTTGCCACCGGACAACGCTGCGGCGTCTCCAGCAGATCAAGCAGAGCTCGTAAAGGACCTCATGAATTTTATTAGAGTGCAAATCGAAATCAGAGAGGAAAGCGGTTTCGGCGAAACGACTTCGTTTCCCAGCAAGCGCCATGCTCAACGCGAGTTTCGGGGTCCAGAGGTGCAGCTACCCACAACAGCGGCTTTATCAGCCGAAGTTCGGTCGTCATATTCACGCCCCTGTCTTCTGTGCAACTCCCCAGCACACACTATTCAAGAATGCTCCGAACCCTTAACTCCGAAAGAACAGCGCAGAAGAATTCCGGCTCGCAACTTGTGCTTCCGCTGCGCCAAGGGCAAACATTTCGCAAATGAGTGCCGAACAGCGCGATCTCTGCAATGCCGCCGTTGTTCTGGGCCGCACTTGACTTCGCTATGCGACATCAACCACATCACAAACCGGTCATCGCGAACCACACTGCGGAGCAACAACGCGTCAGCACCTCGAGAGCAAGCGCCAGCGTCTGCCGTCACTCAATGTCGAGCAACTTCCGTGTCTACAAGCGGCGCTGGTCTCACGCCCGTACTTCTGCAGACTGGCAGGGCACGGGCTATCGCGCCCGCGAAGACAATCTTGATTAGGTTTCTCCTGGACTCTGGCAGTCAGCGCTCTTTCGTTCGGCAGGACATCGCTCGAACCCTGAATTGTCCCGTTCGAGGCACTGAACGCCTGAACTTGTTTACTTTTGGAAAAACGCACCTTCCCTCAACTATAACGTGTGAGCGCGTTGCCATCACGCTCCGGAGCCAGCACAACAGCAACCAGACTACGATAGAAGCACTGGCAGTCCCAGAGATCAGCGCCGTGACAAGTCCACCAGCGGATGGCGCCATCATCGACATCATGAGACGCCGTGGTATGCTTCCAGCGGACGAATGCCTGGGCGCAACGACTTTCCAAGAAGACGAGATTAGCGTACTCATAGGCTCCGACATCTACTGGGACGTGGCAACTGGACAGATAACACGAGTATCCCCTCGAATCACGGCAGCGGAAACCCTTTTTGGATGGACCATTCAGGGAACTCTCCACCCTTTATCGCCAGGGAACGACGCACGAACCACATCTCTTTTCATCGCTGTAAATGAGGCAACCGCAAACGACGCGGACCTAGACATGCGAATCTCCAACTTGTGGCGCATTGATGCTCTTGGGCTACAGGACAGTCCTGAAGACAGCCAAGATGACATCCTCGCCTATGAAATGTTCGAACGCCATGTTTCGAAGAAGGAACAACGGTATGAGGTTCCCCTCCTCATTCGGGAGCCTGGTCTGGACGACAGCCAGAACAATTACGCCCTTGCCAAACAGCGCCTCCTCCTGCAGCTGCGACGTTTCCGGGAATGCTCAGATCTCCTCGCTCGTTATGACGACACCATAAAAGCGTATTTCAAAGAATCCCACGCTGAACGAGTTCTCAACCCCGACTCATCACCCAAAGCCAACACGTACTACATGCCGCATCACGGAGTAAGTCGTCGCGACGCCGTCACCACCAAGCTTCGGATCGTCTTCGACGCGTCGTCTCATGCTCCCGGTCAACCATCCCTGAACAGTGTGCTCTTCAAGGGCCCAAAATTGAACGCCGACTTATTGCGACTCTTGCTAAGCTTCAGAATGCACCCAATCATCATGGTGGCTGATATCAAGAAGGCTTATCTTCAAATAGCCATTCGACCCACAAGAAGCTGCGCTTCTTGTGGGTCGCTCGTCTTCCATCAGAGCAGGAACCATCGCCTCCAATCGTTCAGCGGCGAATGACCCGCGTGCCCTTCGGTGCTACGTCCAGTCCTTTTCTGCTCGCGGCAACGTTGCATCACCATCTTCGCGCCTCGGAAAAACGATTCCCCGAAACTGCGGAATGCCTCAGGCAGTCCTTTTACGTCGACGATCTGGTGGTCGGCGCGGACAACGTGCAGAAGGCTCAACGAATTTATACGGAAGCAAGGACCATTCTAACAGACGCCGGCATGGAGCTTCGCAAGTGGGCATCAAACAGCTCCTCGCTACGACAGCAATTCCGAGCGGACCATTTGTCGTTAGAAGACGAAGGTGGCGATGCACACGAAATGAAAGTCTTAGGACTTTCCTGGGAGAGAAATGAGGATTCCATCATCGTGAGCGTCGACCACCTCATTAAGCTCATTTCCACTATGCCCACTACAAAACGAACAACGCTTCAAGGATTTGCTAGCCTGTACGATCCTCTCGGCTTCCTCGTGCCATTCACTGTTCGAGCCAAACTAATTTTTCAAGACCTGTGGAAACTGAAGCAACCTTGGGACTGCCCTCTACCGCGAGAGCAGCTCACCGCATGGAATTCTTGGCATTCAGAGCTTCCGATGCTGAGCAAGGTTCGCCTACCAAGACAGGTTAACAGGCCGCAGGAACATCCAATCAGTGAGACCGAGCTACATGTCTTCGCGGATGCCAGTCTGAGAGCATATGGCGTGGCTATATATGTGTGCACTGAGTCCATATGTTCGCACGAGCGCAGTACATATTTTCTGATGAGCAAGGGCGAATCGCACCGCTGAAGCCTGTATCACTGCCTCGTTTAGAGCTACTCGCCTGCCTGCTCGCGGCCCGCATCTATATTAAGAAGATACCATGTTTCCAAGCTGCAAGGCCATTCTTTTGGACAGACTCCCAGATTGCAATTCATTGGATGTCACAAGATCCAGGGCGCCACAAGGAGAACTTCTCGTGTCTATGCTCCACCGACAAAGGGGCACCGAACTGTCACGACGACCTTGAGACGACACTGGAGTATCACTACTTCGTTTTATGTGGATTGTGTGACGGAACCGCTGGTCGCGCCTGGACGACGTCCCGTTTCAAGGTTCGCGCTGTCGAAGCATGCAGCCCTTCGCAAATTCGTCGGCGGCGGGAGTATGTTGCAAAATAAAGACGACGAAGGGGCGGCTGGCACGAGTGGGGGCCACGGGCGGGCTCGCGCGATTAGTTCCGCCATATTCGTTTCGAACAGGCTAGATGGTCGGGTCCGGTACTCCTTCGTATTTTTCGCTACAGTGTGTCCAATAGTGTCCATAAATGACGAAGGTTCGTGGCCGTAAAGAAGAAAGAAGGGAGAGAAGCCTGTTGTAGACTGAGTGGCGGTGTTGTAGGCGTAGGTGACAAATGGTAATAGGCGATCCCAATTGGTATGGTCAGCGGACACGTACATAGAGAGCATGTCGCCCAGCGTACGGTTAAAGCGCTCAGTCATTCCGTTGGTTTGTGGATGGTATGCGCTAGTTGTCCGGTGGACAACGTTGCATTCACGCAAGAGGGCTTCGACGGCTTCGGAGAGGAACGTACGTCCGCGATCGCTGAGTAGCTCACGAGGCGCGCCGTGGCGAAGAACAAGTTTGTGAAGGATGAATAAGCCGACTTCACGTGCTGTGGCCTCTGGCAGCGCGGCAGTTTCAGCATAGCGCGTCAGGTGGTCAATAGCGACAATCACCCAGCGGTTTCCGTCAGGTGTGTAGGGAAGGGGACCGTACAAGTCAATTCCGATGCGATCAAAAGGTCGGGAGGGGCACGGCAGTGGCTATTTATACATGCGGCCTATTTATACTACAACTGTAGTATTGTAAGCGAACGTGGCGTACGGTAGTCCCACGTTCGGTGCTCTATGTCCACATATATTGATAACATATCAGTCCGCGTCCTGTTGAGCCGTTCGGTTAATCCACTTGCTTGTGGGTGATAGGCCGTGGTCTTTCTATGACTGTATGAGTAAGTGTGACAATGGTCTTGACAAGTCAGCCGTCCTCGGCCTGTGATTAGCACTGCGGGAGCACCTAGCCGCAGTACAATGCTGTGTACGAAGAATTCGGCGACTTCAGCGGCCGTTCCCCGAACAAGAGACGTTCTTTCGGCATACCGAGTTAGGTAGTCAATTGCGACTATGATCCATCGTTTCCCTGATGATGACGCAGGAAACGGGCCAAGCAAGTCCATCCCCACTTGTGCAAATGGGGCTGCTGGTGGCTCGATAGGCTGGAGAAGACCTGCTGGTTTCAACGGTGGTGTCTTCCGTCTTTGGCACTCCCGGCAAGTTCTGACGTAGAGCTGCACAGAACTGAACAACTTGGGCCAGTAGTATTTCGTGCGAATGCGCGCTGCTGTTCTGCTCACTCCAAAGTGTCCCGCTGATGGGTCGTCTTGGCACGCCTCCAAGATCTCCTGTCGCATCAGTGCAGGAACAACAAGCAGGAATGTCTCCGCAGTTTGCTCGAAGTTTCTTTTGTAAAGGACGTTGTTTCGCAGGACGAAGGATGACAAGCCACGGACAAATGCTCGGGGGACGTCGGTAGATTGTCCTTTTAAATACCGGATCAGTGGAAGTAATTCAAGGTCACATTGCTGGTGATGAGCCATCTGCAATGTTGTAACAGCTCCCAAGAAAGGAAAATCTTCTCCGTCGTTTGCAGAAAGAGGGTCAGCGCATTGAATCGGTCCCCGTGACAAGCAATCGGAGTCACTGTGTTTGCGACCACACTTGTATACGACAGTTATGTCGTATTCCTGCAACCTTAGGCTCCACCTTGCAAGCCGCCCTGACGGGTCCTTGAGATTAGCGAGCCAGCACAGTGAGTGATGGTCACTAATAACTCGAAATGGTCTACCGTATAGGTATGGCCGAAACTTGTTGATGGCCCATATCACTGCAAGGCATTCTTTCTCTGTCGCTGAATAGTTCACTTCAGCTTTCGAAAGGGTGCTACTGGCATACGCACTGACTCGTTCTTCTTCATTCTGCCACTAAGTGAGTACAGCTCCGAGACCTAAATTGCTTGCATCCGTGTGGATATCCGTTTCGGCTTCCTGATCAAAATGTGCGAGAACTGGATGGTTCTGTAGACGCTTCCGCAATTCATTAAAGGCATTTTCCTGTTCATCAAGCCAAACAAACGGCGTATCTTCTTTCGACAGCCTGGTTAGCGGCTCGGCAATTATTGAAAAAATTTTGATGAAACGTCTGTAGTAGGCGCATAATGCTAAGAATCGTCGAACGGGCTTTTTGTCAGTGCGCTTCGGAAATTTCTCCACGGCTGCGGTCTTCTGAGGATCTGGACAAACGCCTTCCGCACTGACGATATGGCCGAGAACGAGGAGCTCGTGGAAAGCGAAATGATATTTTTGTGGTTTTATCGTCAGACCTGCTGCGCTAATGGCTGCCAGCACATCTCGCAGTCGTTATCCATAGGATATTCGAAGGTAGCAGAGAAAACCACAACGTCGTCGAGATAAACAAGACAGGTCTGCCATTTGAGTTCGGAGAGCCCAGCATCCATCATCCGCTGGAACGTGGCGGGTGTGGAACAGAGGCCAAACGGAAGCACTTTGAACTCGTATAGCCCATCCGGAGTCACAAACGCCGTCTTTTCGCGATCCCTTTCGTCCACTTCTATCTGCCAATAGCCACTTTTTAGGTCTAGTGACGAAAATTACTTTGCGTCTCGTAGCCTATCCATAGTGTCATCAATTCTGGGAAGAGGATAAACATCCCGGTTTGTGACGGCGTTCAGTTTCTGGTAGTCGATGCAGAAGCGTAACGTTTGATCTTTCTTCTTTACAAGGACGACAGGGGACGCCCACGGACTTGCTGACGGCTGAATTACATCATCCCTAAGCATTTCTTCAACGTGACTACCGATAGCTTCTCTCTCTTTTCGGGACACTCGATAGGGCTGCTGGTATATAGGCCTCACTGACTCATCCACAATGATACGATGCTTGGCGATAGGTGTACGCCGTACTTTAGAAGACATTGAAAAACATGTGGCGAATTCTCTTACCAGGCTTTCTATTTCCTCCTTTCGGCTGGGCAGCAGTGCTGTTTCGATGTTGATGAATGCGAGGACGGAATCCGCATCTTGTAAATCAGGGGTCGGGGCCTCAGGGATGCTGAGCTCAGAAACGTGGACGAAGTCATTCAGGCTGGCGACGACAGTCCCCTTCGCAAGGTGCTGCACCTCGTTTCCAAAATTGGTGAGCAGGACGTCAGCACACCCATCACGCAGGTGCACAAGTCCTCTCGCCATGCAGAACCCTTTTTCCAGTATCAGCCTGGTGTTGCTGTCTGCGATTCCTTCGAAATCACTGAACGCCCTGCTTATTACAGCGACACACATGCTTGCTCTCGGGGATAGCGTGACGTCGTCGTCTGCAATACAGAGCTCACTGAATTCTTCTTCGGTGTCGAATGTCGAAATAGCCTGCCTTGCTGCAGAACGAAACAAATGATTCCCGCAAGTTGATCACAGTACCGTTGGATTGCAAAAGGTCCATACCAATAATTAATTCCCGTGAACATTCCGTCAGTACAATAAAACCTGCAACGTACGTGAAGCCCCTTATGCCAATTCTAGCGGTGCAGATGCCCCTCGGGTCGATGAGGTGTCCACCTGCGGTGCGAACTTGTGGTCCTCTCCAGGGAGTCAGCACTTCCTTCAGCGTTTTCGAAAGCTCGTTGCTCATTACCGAATAATCCGCACCAGTATCCACCAGCGCCAGCACTTGGAAGCCATCCACAAACACGTAACTCGGAAGTGACATTGTTATCACAGCACCGATCACCGCGTCCTTCGTCGTTTTTCGGAGTCAACAATGGAGGTTCTTCTTCTTCAGCGTCGACAGCGGCCTTGCCTCCCCAGGTCGCTGACTCTAGTTTTCCCGACGCGGGCTTGCCGAACGACGCCTGGAGAACTTGCTGACGGACGAGGACTCGGCGACCTATACCTCACTGACGCTGTCGATCGAGGCTGATGCTGAAAGTCACGGGAACCCTGACGAGTAGAAAGGTACTCCTCGACCTCAAAAGGACGCTCACCATTGCGCGGCCGGGGTGCGTTTATGGGAAAACCGCGAAGTCCCACCTGGCGATATTGGCACATCCGGTACAGGTGGCCAGCCTCTCCACAGTGGTACCAAAGAGGTACTCTGTCAGGTGTGCGCCAGATATCGTCCTTCCTTAATCTCCTCTCTGGCGGTGGCTGCCGTGTGCTTGGGTACATCGGGGGCTGCATAGGGGCAGCCGCTGCGACATCCGCACGCACAGGAGTTCCCCGCTGCAGCGCATCGGCATAGGACGTAGTCGTCGGCTGCCGAAGCAGTGGAACCTCTGGAAGTACAGGCCGCTGAGGTTCGCGGACCACTTGCCTAACCTCCTCGCGAACCACGTCAGCAAGTGAAGAAACCATCGGAGTAGTCTGGTCAAGCCGCATCCTCTGGATCTCCTCTCGCACCATGGAGCGCACAAGCTCCCGTAGCACTTCCATGTTGCTCCCGAAAGCTGTTGGCAGTGCTTCCAGAGAGGCGACGTTCATGTCTCTGTTGTAAGTTCTCGCTCGCCGTTGTAGCGTACTCTCCATCGTAGTCGCCTCAGAACAGAACTCGGCGACGGTGCGCTTAGGGCTCCGAATCAACCCGGCAAAAAGCTCCTGTTTTACGCCCCGCATTAAATGGCGCATCTTTTTGTACTCGCTCATGTTTGGATCCGCTCGTCGGAATAGGCGAGGCATGTCTTCCACGTACATCGCCACGCTTTCGTTGTTCCGCTGGTTTCTTGTTTGCAGTACAACTTCAGCTCTCTCTCTGCGGTCTGTATTTGGGTAAGCAGCGAGCAGCTCCCGTCGCAAAATCATTCCAGGACAGGATCACAGCTTCGTGGTTTTCGAACCATGTTCGAAAACCACGAACCACTGACAGTCGCGACGCGCTCGAAGCGTTCCAGCCAGTCCTCCGCGTCTTCGAACGAGTCGCCGTGAAAAGGCTATGGTTGCATTGGCGGATTTACCACGATGTGATCTGGCGCGACACGGGATGTCATGTCGGTAGCGTTCCCGTTCATGGACGAGGAGGTTCTGGCCTGATCCGATAAAGCTGAGAACTCTGGAGCCTCACCACGTAAGCGACGACTGCAACGATGGTGAACAGGAGTCAGCTCGATGGCCGCGGGCCGTTCTTCTAGACTGCGTTCAGTCACGCGAGAAGGGCTTGACATAGTACCCCGCACCTCCACCAGAAATGTAACACACAGTATGTGAAAACTCTTTAATAAATTAAGTTAAAGTGGACGAACTTGTGTCCAGGAAGCAGAATGGCTTAGCAAGCGTCCGCCTAGTCTCTCTCGAGAGCACCGTCTGCACGAGCTCCGCGCCTCGTCGTCGTCTTTCTCCTTTTAGGGACAACTCTCGGAAAGCGCGCGACTGCTCTGCATGAACGTGCTATGAGTGACGCTGTTGCTCTCCTTTGCACGTACGCCGCAAATGAGAGGGAGGGCTTCGGAACCGACCAGGGCGCGTAGTTTGAAGCCGGCTTGTGTCAATATATATAGGCACTGGATCTTGACTTGCAAAGAAGTGCCGGTGGGAGATTTCACTTGTGCGTAGTTGAACCATAAGGATTCGTAGCGTGCTCGTTAACTAAATTAATCCGGAAGTCGGCACGAGATACGATGAACCTCCCGCGCTTCGCCCACTCGTCATCATTCACTCCGTGGATATATTGTGAATTTTTTAGCGACCTCTTGCATTGCGTTCCTTTCTGCGTCAGCCTTTTCTCCCACTTCTTCAATCTTCGCCTGTGTAGTTCGCTGTCTCATCGTCCCAATGCTGTTTCTATTCCGTAGGGTCACCGCCTTCCTCTCCTTATTCGTTTTGTTCCTCTTCTTCTTGGCCGTGTATTATTATCTCATTCATTGTTGTGGTCCTTCTGTTTCTTTTACTTCGCCAACTTCTTTCTCGTCGCATATCTTGGTGATGCTGCTTATTTTATTACTTTCCTACTTCAGTCTCGTCTTCCGTGTAGTTTTGTTCTTCACATTTTTCCACAGTTTTGTCATTGTGAGACGTTAGCAACTGCACTATAACCAGCATGTTACCCAGAAGGGCAAAGGAATGGGTGAGATTGAAAGTTGGGCAGAAAAGATGGACGTAGGAGGAAGCACTGTAGATGTCCAAGCACGTGCTGAGAGTGACGAATAGGTGGTACGAAACATACTGATCGGCGACAGCAGTGCACACCATCGCCATCGCAACGGGCTACTGTAAGCAGCAAATAACTGCTCACGCTCTAAAAAAGTAAAAATTTTGAAGGAAGCAGCGCCCCTGGCGCAGAGCTTTGCGTTTTTCTTCTACCCCTCTATGCACTTCCGGGTGATTCGCCCGGAGGAAACGACAATGCACGCGCTCGCACTGGGCAACATTCCCGAAGCTTGACGTTGTAATGTAACTGATATAGCTCGGGTTCACAAATGAAAATTTTTGCGGCATGCCATTGACAAGGAAGTGAGCTCGTTTGGCGATGTGAAAAGTGTTGTGTAGGCTCTCTCGGAATTTTGAAATCGGCGCCTATAACGGCGGCCTCCTTCTTTATGCAAGATTACCAGTACCAGATACAGCAATGTGTTACGGAAGTTGTCCTGCCATACTGTCTTGACGTTTTGAAGCGACGTGATTGGTTTTCTACACCTGCCTGACATACACCAAAATTTTGTTAGAACCGAATTTGCAGTATTCAAATGTTTATGGTATAGTTCATGTGGCTACTGGTTCTTTCTTATGTAATCTAAAAATCACTGTATTAGAATATGCGCATAACAACAAGAAATCAATGAATATATCCCATCTCCGTTTTCTCTCGCGAAGGGCATAGATATACGCAATGCACTTATTCGAACGCACATGCATATTTTGCTCTGCAGCCTTCACTCATATCCTCCCCAGCTCCAGGTGCTTAGACACCTCCCCGTCCATATATTTGAAGTTATGAACAGTTGAGCATGACAAAAAGTTTGTCGTTAGCAGATAAGTTTCGTTGATATATAATTCGTATATTGGACAAAATAAATGAAGCGATGAAGCGAATAAATACGCGATTCTAACACAAGACCTAGGCTTCTATTTCTGGCACCCGCGCCTCTACAGGTCATGTGATTTTCCTGCAGTACTCACTTATGCAAAGCGGGTACGAGCTACACGTGATCTTTTTATACTAATTTATGACCGTCGTGCCTGTACCGACGTTGAAATATCTCCTTAGTATGTTAGTAGTATCCTTTGACATCATACGGGATAGATATACTCCTTCAAAAATTCAGTCCTAAATATTTTAGTGTAATTTTGCCTGTCTTCGTAACGGTGGCTTTCCTTTTCAGTAATAATTTTTAACCATATCTACGTTTGCGCGGCTCTACTCTATAACATACCTATGCTTGGACTGTTACCTGCACCGTGTGTCCTATGTCGTCTTTTCCGATTTCTTTTACACTTTTATAAAATTTCCTAACAATCCATTAGGTCAGAAGTTAATGCAAAATATACTTCAGGAATTCTCCTAATGATCATATCAATATTTAGTATAAACGACCTATACTGTGATTCCTTATCTTGCATCTCCTTCATCTCGCAGTTCTATATTTTTCTTAATTTTGCTGTTTCACTTTAGCAAGCAGAACGGAGAATGTTCTGCAAATAGGGCGAATGTCACTCTGTAGTCGTGCCACTTCAAGGTGCGCGGTAATAGATTTCCTTTTGCGACTAGTGTGGTTGTTTATTTTGTAACGTCTGTATTGCAGATGGAGGAAATAGCCATATGCAAAGTTGTATGCACTGATAAACCATTCACAACACCAAACCCAGATATGCATGCACATAGAAATTCACAACACTGCTAACTGTAAGACGAAATACTCTTCATGGCAGAATATCTTCTTGCCACTCTCTAAAATAGTTCGCACGCGTCTGGAATTCGCATTCGGTAATTGTTGCAGCAAATATAAAAGGTATGTAAGTCAAACCAACTATGCTAGGTCTATGCGGAAACCATACACTCACATGCTGATGAAAACGATGAAGAGCTCAAAATTTGGCTAGCACCCAACGTTTCGACCGACGCCCTCCTCTTACTCAGCAGAACCACTGGATCCCCTAGCGTCCGTTCTTATACGCTTAGAACGCTTTCCCCCGCCTCCATAAGAAGAGGAAACAGAAGGATTTTTGTAGAAAATGAATTTAAAAATGAAAAAAAAAGCGTGGTGTGGGGTGTGTGTGGTTTTATCTGTTGGAGTGACTAAGAGGTCGTCGAAACCAGGTGACGGAGAAACAAAGAACTATATCAAAAAAGACGCTGACGTCCTTGTTGATGATTTTGAAACAAGACGCCGACGTCATTAAAATATCTGTCGATATAAGCACATCGTTGAAAAACGACTTAATGTGGTGTCGGCGAAAAGATTTAAATGTGCTTGATGCGGTCGTGGAACCCGCGATTGTATTTATGAAAAAATGAACACGTTTAAAACGTTTATGACTACGCGGTGAGCTGTTTACATTCAATTTGTAGATTAAATATCATCTTCTTTATCTGACGTGCCTCCTTTCTTCTATAAATATTCCTTGCGGTCAGTGGTTCTTGTAGATCAATGGTGTAATTGAGGTATCGCTAGCTATCCGTCGGCTTTCTCTAAAGTGTCTTCTTTACCTGTACTTGTTTAAATGCATACTGCCCTTTCGAAATATTCAGTTTAGAAGAACAATCGCGCACGGTAAACGTAACACCACAGCATAATTTGTTCTAATAGTAAAAAAAATGTGTTTTGGGCTGTGAGGCCATGTTTCCAGATAATACAAATCTAATTAATGTGAAAGAAATGCATGTAACCGCGAGAGGTTACAGTGGAAATGATTTTGAAAGTGTACTACTTATTGCCCCACGAAAATGATTCCCCACGTCGGCGCTAAAAGACTTCCCATGCTTGTGCCGAAAATTCGCACGCAGTAAGCCAAATTGAATTCAAACGAATTAAGCATAAGGACTAACTCCACCAGTGAGATATAAACCTCAGGCTCGTGTGCTCGCTTCTTAAACGCCATTATCTTCGAAAGCACTTCAATTCCCTTTGTGGTAGGTGAGTCAACGCAGAGGGACTACACGTCTTGTGTTACCAGAGGGCTTCATCAGAGAACGTTTGTATTTCACTAGTGGACAATACGATCCGCAAGAAGTCGTGTTGATTGTATGGTTGTTCCTTTGAAGCTGTGGGGCAACCCTCCGAGAGGCATCGGCCGCGAACGAATAGGTTTGTTTTGAAAATATGCACTAACAGACAAGACAAAAACACTATAATATGAATTTAGTAATCAAAGTGAGGTGACAAGAATAATTCCCTGTGAAGGTTGTAGCTATAAAAGTAATAATAGCAATAACAGTAATTAAAAAATGGAGAAGCGAATGTTGGGGAAATTGATTTTCACATCCTGAGATAAAGATTGGAAAGAAATAAAACATAAGGTAAGCTACAAGCATTGAAGCCTTTTTGCTTCACGAAGAAAATCGCGTACGGCGTTGCAAACGTTCCTGTGACTAAATCCGAGCACAGTTACACCAAAAGAGAGTAGCACCACAAGGGACAAACTTAGACCCGTATTTCGCAGGGGTACTTCAAGAAACAGTTTGCGTTGTATATTAAAACAGCGACATGGTATAAAGAAGTGCTCGAGAGGCTCATCCTCATCACAATGCAGACACAACGGTGACTGAGCCACATTAGATATGTAATGGTAAAACTTAAGGGGCGGGACCCGACATCCTAGTTTCGTCATCGAGATTTCTGCTGTTCTAGTTTCGCACAATCGATTCTTCCACAGATAAGCCAAGTGCACGAAGTCAGTTGTGGCTAGTGAGGTCAGTTGGTCAGTTCTGGCTTTGTTAAAGTTATTGCAGGTAGCGTATTTGGTGAAATGCGCAGTTAAGAGAAACGCCGACGTCGGCAATACGGAAATTACCGGACCATTTAGAGATGACTGCGAGCGCGACCACGCATTAATTGAGTGATACCTTTGCGCCCTGCGCCCATATCAATCTAATGAGCAGTAACTGTATTGGGGAGAAGGGAATAAAATGTTTCTAATGCAACTCACAAATGAAGAGCACTTAAATAACGCACAGCCAAAAAATCAATGAGAATGGTGACTGATGACAATGACTGAGGTCGTTTTCGTACAGATAAGACGATTTCTAATAGTTCCGCTTGAAAAATCGTGAAGTCCGATAAACGAAGAGACAAAGGCCAGTTCAGAAATCCGTATACAATACCCACACCTGCGTTCTCTTCCCCTGCGGATGCATCAGTCGTTATCACGATTTTTCCGCCCACTGGAAGACTCGTCTTTGGTACCATAGACGAGGCCTTAATGGGCTGTTGCTTAAAGCGGTTGCTGTTGTGGCAAGGACGCAAGGATAGAATCAAATAAAATTTAGCTTTCATGCTACTGTCAAACCAGAAATCATTTTACATTGGCACAATTCGCGCTCTAAGCCTCGTTATTTTTATAAAATCCTTTTCTAATACCAGAACCTCGATATTGCCAATTCCGGACAATAAATAAAGCGAATTTTGCACTTCTTGCTCCCAAAGGAGAGCTTCAAACGCGCGGCAGCTCGCACCGTTATTAAGGCTGCCTCAGCAGCTCTCAAACGCGTGTTGCATTCTGCGAGTTGCATTTTAAGTGTTTGGCACAAGCGAAAAGTCCCTACAATGAGAGAGCGGCTCTCACCCGTATCGTAAGTGCGGATACCTCCGTGCCCAAAGCGTGTACCCTGATGCATGGCACATGAGAGGAGCTAGCAGAACTAGCGCATTCTATGGCAAACAGAAAAAAGGACTAACTGCTCACCTTAGGTAGTTTCGGCCGCCGGCGGTGTTGGAGAGCTCCGTGCCACTGCGGGCCTTATCCGTTTCCCTGTGTGGAAACATGGTTTTTAGATGGTAACATGGGACACTAACTGCGAAAATGTCCAAGCTGAGCGCATGACCAGCATAATCTCGCCTGACATATACCTTCCCTGTATATACTCGTTGCCTGCGGACTATCAGCGGCACGAGAGGTGCCCCCGGTATTGGGATGGCATCGTTGCTAGTCTGAGGAAGTGGACCCGGAGTGAGACAAGGAATCGTCGTCCTAAATAACGCTGGAAGTGCGCGGCCACCGGCACGGTGGAGAGTTTTCTCCAATGGGGCCAAGAGAACCGAGTTCCCTGTCAAAGCCCGCCACGGAATTTCGTAGCTGGGGACAGTACGGCGGTATTTATTTCCCATTATACCCTCCCCAAGACACCGCGCCGTGTTCCCAATTAGGGCTGCTCAAATAAGCGTCTTTTCCTTATCATAATCACTTGCACCAAGAAAGAGTGTTTGCATAGTCAACGCGCACCATTTACTCTCTCTCACGACAGCAGATAGCAGAGAGAGAGATTGCGCGTCAGGAGACACGCGCCGAGAGCGAGCGCGAAAGTGGCTACGGCACGACAACGGACAAGCCTCGACCCTAAGAAGTTTCGCCCCTAAAGGAATTAAAACTAATTTCCAGGAAAACTGAATGACTTGGAATGGCGTGGTTTGGCACATATTAGAGTACAGAGGGGAATATATATTCCGAATTTCATTGAGATCAGCGGGCACAGAAAATTCGCCTGAGTTGCCCTTTATAGGTTTCTGTGACACTGGAATCAGCCTTGTGGAAGAGCTCCTTTACAGCCCGAATGTATTCCCACAGATCCTTTTCTGTGTGCTGCGTTCGGGCGTCCAGCTCACGTCGGATATGATACCCGGCAAAAACTCCGCTTGAACGCAGCCACGAATTGCTCCTACGACAGGAACAATGATACAGGCACAGCTACTGTGCTACGGTACGTCGCAGTTCTACCAGCAGGACCCGCTTGAGCAGATCGCTCTCCGAAACTCCGGAAACATTCCTGTAAAGCGCCAAATTATCCAGAAAATTCATACCTATTTCCTCTCGCCACAGCCGCTAAACATTTGAACGTCCAACGTGAGCCTCGTCAACCTGCGCGCACTCGTGGCCCGTGGGCATAGTCGGGACCATGTCTTCCTGCATAGCCATGAGGGTCTAGCGCAACGGGGCGAACTGATCTGAATTGCCTGGATATTTACAAAATTCTGGGAACATTTAGCTCACTCAAAGACGAAGAAGCGATTGCTTCTTGTTCCTAGTCACAGGATACAGCTCCTATCCCAGTTGAGGCTCCCAGGTGGTGTGCCTCGGCTTGCGAGCCTCCCTTGCGTACCAACGAACGGGCCTCCCTAAAGCCTAAAGGACACAAATGTACACCAACAAAAACAAGACGCAGCAACCGTACATACATCCCACATGAAAGGGTAACCCGGCCACAAAAGCACCAAGACTGCTACCCGGAGAACACGAAAAAGCCAACCGGCACGAAGCCCTAGTGCCGATTTCCGAGAACCACCAGCTCACCCCACGTTACGGTCGCCAAATGTGGGCTAAGTGGCGCGACTTCTGTGCCTCTGGCTTGCTGAGTTCCCCAGAGACGACATCCGGAAGAATAGCCAGGCGAACGATGAAGTTTCGCTCATCTAAATCCCGACACCAGTAGACTGCTTGGATGCCGTTCGAAGCGCTCCTGGCTGGTGGCACCTAGCACGGGCGTATTAGGCCGGACAACGGTGATGATGGCTCTAGTGGCATCGCAGCCCTTACGCCAAAGTACAAAGAAGACATTTTACGCGCTTTCACACTCGTACCTTAAGCCCGCATAACTTGATGGCTGTTCCACAGTGCTGCACATCCTTGGTACTTTTGATATGCCGGACACATCAACAAGTGATTTTCACCGTCTGAAGGAAACAAGAGCTTTTATTGGATATAGGGTATCTGGGAATGTTGGCTGGAATCTCTGTTTAGGTTTCCGCTGGGCTTCGCGGCTGCTACAGCCACTCTCTGCTTGCAAACCAGGGCCCCTTTGCCGGCTTCAAGATGTTCTCCGCAGAACGAGAAAAGGAGCCGCTCCCGACGCCATGTACAGGTGGCCGGCAACATTGTTGTATGTAGATATTGATTGAATACTGGGGTTTAACGTCCGGAAACCACGATCTGATTATCAGAGAAGCCGCAGTGGAGGGCTCCGGAAATTCCGACCACCTGGCGTTCTTTAACGTGCACTGACAGCGCAGAGTACACAGGCCTCAACATTTCGCCTCCAGCGAAATGCAGCCGCCGAATTGTATGCAGATAGTACATCCCTTAAAGGAGTACTGACACGAACTTTTGACATTCCCGTATTAATGCAAATGAAAGCACTGGCGTGGAGAACCCCAAAAAGAGTATCATGGTGCCTCGCAAGGCAATGAATATATTTCCGTAAAAGCCCACTTTCGATTTCGATTTCGAGGGGGCGGTTTCCTATTGACGTGTCAACATAGTCGGACAGGCACCTCAGTCACGTAGGGACAGCAATTCATGATACTGTCGCTGCAACTATGTCGTCTGTGGTGAATTACACGTGGGGCACGCTAACAACGACACTTTCACGGTCGCCGAGTGACTCTGACAGCGATTTCATCGATTTTTAATAGAATGTGCTCATACGTCATGGTAGTGTCCATTACGTTGGGGCTGGCTTGAAGTGCTGGGCGACGAAAACTTTAAAAACAAACTGAAATATTTCGTACCTGATTCCTGACTTCCGTGTGCGGAGGGCGTTAACAATACATAGCTAGAAAAAAATGTACATTTTGAGGCGCCGCAAAATCGTATCAGTGGTCCTTTAACCTTATGGACTTCGTGTGCGTATTTGATTGTACTCGACAGCAATCGCGTGACTCTTCTCCAGTAAGATCCAACTGTGCCGAGTTTCATAGTCGTCACACTCATTTCTGCTCGTCATTGAGGTCCCGTTAAGATGTACTTGGCTGAGCAGTTTCTTGTCAACTCAAAGGAACACCGGCACAAGCAATCTACGATATAGAATTGCGCCCACTTATTGCCGGATGCATTTTACCCACAGATCAAGTTATCAAAGAGAGTGCAAGCCGCGATATCTGTGCTCTTGGATTTGCACCATTTGCTTACCCCAACCACAGAAGGCAAAAAACCTACAGGGACAACCAAATTTTTCTTTTTATTTAAATGTGAGAACATGGTAAGGTAGGCTGCGACTTTTCTTGTGCATGTATTCCTCGAATAAGTGGAAATGTGCTTCCATTTGTGGCTTTTGCATTCCTCGAAGTCCACACCGAGTGACTTCTTATTACCCAGAACATAAATAGCTTCCAGTATTAACATATCGCGGAAACGCGGACCTCACGCAGTGTCAGTGTCTTAAACGGCGGTAATACACAAGACCGGTACATTTTAAGGCTCTGAAATTTCTTGGGGCCGGCGCTGGCGTGATATAGTTAAAAGTGGTGCAGGCCGTACCTTCGTCATATACAAATATGTATGAGATATATGCGTATCAATATGTCCGTATACCTTTACGAAGCAGCCAGAAATCTTTACCAGCATAGATGAGTTCACGAAGATTTGCAAAAGGCAAGCCATAGTTCACTTGACCGCCTTGCCTTGTGGGAGCCCTTAGCGTTTTGAACACATTTGGACCACTGGGGTGCCCATTTCGTTTACTTGAGTCGATTCGTTTACCCTGGCTCATTCTGAGATGTGTGATCCGGGTATCAGACAAATGTGAATTCTTCTCCCTGTCTTTATTTCGTGTAGCTTCTACAAGTATATTGGTGGCCGGGAGGAAGGTGCTGACTGCATGTCGGATACAGTGACCGACTACCTTTAAATAATTTTCTCACCAGTTGCCCTTAAATCTTAGTTACTCTGTTGGTGACTAAGTATAGCATCTCTTATAGTATTTACCTCATACAACTGTATCCAATGTTTCTATATCAGTTTCACTCTTCCTTATTTTTTCTTTGCTGTAACACCACCCATACGGAGAATAGTCTGAGGTGCTGATAAGAGACGTGATGTCCCTAGGTGTTACGTGCGATGCCAATTGCCCCGGGACAACTTTCTAGAACACAAATGAAATTTATAAGGTCTGCAATCAAGCTCTTAGCGTAGTGTCAGACAGCGTGGTTCTCAAAGCAATGTGTAGATGCCTGTTACGTTTCGTGAAACATTTGAGCAATATCAAGAGAACAATCAATGCAGCAAGATACAATGACACGAATGCCTCTTTATACCTCTCCTGCCACTATTTACCCCAGCTTGATCGAAATGGGAAGTTTGTATGTACATTATCCAAGCCAAAGAAAACCGCAGCTTTACGCTGCTTACTTGGAACTGTTTCGTCAACAAAAGCTTGGTTCTGCTATCCGCTCTAACTGCGGCTGTGTTGTCGTTTTTATGCTTTCTTCGTGAAGTGTGAAAGATGATGTCTGATTTGCTAATATTGTTATTTTTCTGGTACTTTATGCTCGTCAAGTTCAAGCTGCTACACATGGCTTTTTTATAGGATTATAAAGAATCTAGACTCACATCTGGACTCGCGCATGTATGTATATATAATGCTCAAGTGAGCATTGCATACATAGCGTAAAAGGCGAAGCATCGGCTTTACCTCAGCTGAAACATGTGCTCTGCACTCCTTTATCACCCCCTCTAATTTTTAATTTTTGTAATGCGTAATATTCCTACAGGAATTGCGCGAACTTATTTTACGCTGGAGGGTGAATATAAAATACTGCCTTCGAATTCACGTGACTGTGCGATGTTCTTTATGGTGAACATGTTGATTGTTGTTGCGTAGCCCTGACATATGTCCAAAGAGAACTTCTCTTGCTTTGAAACAACCGATACTGCACTTGAAAATGTATACTGAACGAGTAACATATTTTTACTTTATCAACAGGTGCCCACTCAGATTCTTATCTAGGTATGTAAAGAAATACGCGAAATGTTTTGTTATACTATTCTTTATTAGTTGCTCTATGTGATGGACTGTTTATAACTTTGTCAAAACTTGCGCGGTTTTCTTCTGGAGCGCAGTGCAGTCTACTGTAAGCAATGGAATTCGGCA
Organism: Hyalomma asiaticum; assembly: GCA_013339685.2. Taxonomy (NCBI): domain Eukaryota; kingdom Metazoa; phylum Arthropoda; class Arachnida; order Ixodida; family Ixodidae; genus Hyalomma; species Hyalomma asiaticum. The sequence goes on along the minus strand of CM023487.1, from coordinate 46,103,070 downwards.
ATATGGCAACACGTCCATTTCTAAATGATGTCTTGTAAGGCACTCTAGATGTGCTTTTTTGACTGCTATACTTTAAGTAGGCTGTATTTAAATGCATTATGGTGCACTGGTTAGCATATTTAGTGTGTTTTCTTGCATAAAGCAGCACAATTACGAAGTAAAACGAAAGCGCAATGTTTCATTTGATGAATATATAGCGGGTGTGCAAATACGAATTTGCGCTCCCCCATGGCTACCTGCGCCGAACGTCTCGTCAATTCTGGCAAAGCTCGAGAAGTGGGATGTTCTGCTGGAACACAGAACGCAATGAAGAAGAATCAAGAGGTTCAACACGCCACCATGTTTGTACATCCAAATTTCAAAGTGTCTTTCTTTTCCTCAACCACTAGTTCGCTGAACCGGCCAAGTGCATCCACATGGGCATTGCCTCTATGCGCGCTATATCTAATGGCGTTCATTGACACCTCCTGTGTAAAATGCAAGATGCGACAGCGGTCCTTTATTGTATAACATCGACAGAGTAGGTAGCTTGCTCTTTAGGATAGGTTGTTCCCTGCTGCCTTTTAAAGCCATTCCACCCAACGCGCCCGGAGTTCGAACACCCGACAATCTACGCCGGAGAGGTTTGCCACTGCTTGTTAGGCAACACGTCTGCAGAAGAAATCCACTTCATAATGGTTGTTTTTTATTTAAGAAGACAACTCTGTCTTTGTTTTTTCTACAAGTCGCGCTCAAGCAAACTTTTGGCCAGAGAGAAATTTGGTGAGGAGGCTAGCATGGATCGTGTAGGAACTCTCAGAGAAAGATAGAATTTTAACCGAATCATGAATGACCTTTACCAATACAGTTTGTAGGTTGGGTCCCTAACATCCCCATTCCTGCAGCATTCATATCTCACTCGGCATTCATACCTCATTGCACAAGGCATATCGTTCAAGAAATTTAACTTTCGATGGCTGTTAATAAGAACGTTCTCAATAAAAACGCTATAGTTACCACCTGTAATCAGTATTGTACTTGCTCTCCGCTGCAGTCTGAGCCATTTTATTCTGAGAGCAATTCAAGTAAATAGACTGCGTCAGTATGCTTTGCTCTCACTTTAGTGCTCACACATATACGTTTTGTTCTAAGAATCTTTTCGTAACCTAACCAAAGTGACTCTGGCTGAATGGATAATACGGCATGTGATACTCCAGGCACAGCAAATCACTGCACTTGGGGCCGCGCTATTCCTGTACAATGTGCTTTTCTGCGTCTGTGCTTTTCGCGTTCTATTCTTAAGTCGACCAGGAACCAACTGGCGCAAATCGAAGTACTCCCACTGTGGTTTACTCCGTTTTTATCACATTTGTGCACCTGTGTTTTTGTCTCAATAACTTTATGGCTGCATTTACGCTATTCGGTTAACGCCTAGGACATGCCACAAGACATGAGTAACTCAATCGTAACGTCGCGCATTATTTATTGAGCATAGGTCTAAATTTCTCGTCCCCGTAAACACGGCAAGATGGATGTACATGCACATGCTCAGCTCCTTTTTTAATGTGCTTTCCGCATACGCTCTCCAGGAGCGCAGCTCCTCTTTTCTAGAAAAATGTTTAGGTTCTGTATTTGCACAAGCCATTTATGAAATTTCACTTTTTGATTCGTTTTGTAAGTATGCTTACAAGTGTGGTCGCTGGACTCAAAATGTCGCAGCATGCCTACAGTTCTTTCCTACCAATAAAGATAATTGCCGTTGTGCTGATGGGAAAGCAGTCAGTGCGTGTGCTTCAAAGAAGCTGTGGAATTTTAACGTTGGTTATCAGAAGCAGGGGCTGAGGAGCAAAATAGAGGGGACTATGGGGGAACCATAGTTATCAAGAACATCAAAGAATGACCCCAGAGAACACACACGCGTCGACGCGCACATACACACGATAACATCCTTGTGCGTATGTGTGCGTGCATTCGTACGTACGAACTATACGAACTTCTTGCTCGCCCCCTGACATTTTTCGTACCCCTGTTCGCGTCGGCGAAGGCTCTGAACACGATTAAAGATGAGCGCGCACACTCATTCGGCGAAGTGTGCGTCAAAGATTTAGAGCCACCAGTCTCCTCACTATTGGAAATGAGAAAGTACACGTACGTGATCTGAATTTATGGAATAGACGTCTGCCAGTCGCATTTCAACTTTCATGACTTTGCGAACATCGTTACTTTATGTTCAGCACCGACGTATTTAAACCTCAATGAGCTACGCATTGTTTTTTTAACTGTGTTCATCGACCCTGTGTCGAGGTTAACGTGCTTGATGTCACGCTGGTCACGTCACCTGGGCGCGAGGGTAACACTCTACGGAAATCGGTCGATGGAAAGGCGAACCAGTGAGTCTGTGCGTCACGATTTGGAGCTGTCTTTAAGCCAGACGATTCAAAGACCGTGCGAGAGTGTGCGTCGTGCTGAATGTTCCTGGTCCTCTCCAGGGAAGTGTGCGTGTGCTTCGTCCGTGAGCCAAGACACCGCGCTTGGATCTCGGGCTTCGCGAACACGCCAGTAAATGACGATGCCTGGGGAAACGTCAGGAAATACCTTCGCCTTATTTTCTCTTGGCACAGTTGTTTCCCTAGTGACGCCGTGGGTGTCAGATTGATGCCCCGCATTTAATCAAACCAGCTTCTCTTGCCTGCCATCTTCACGTAGTGGAAGCGCTCTGTATTTTCTCGATTAGTTAATCAGATCGTGATTTTGGGACTTAAAGCCCCGGAACTCAATCCAATGTATTTCCTGTGCTATTCCGATGGTTCCTCCGTTGCTCGTGCATAGCCTGACTTTTTCGTATTCTTGCCTGGTCGTCGTCACATTCCTACAACCCACGGGTGGTCAGCTCCTGCTCTACCACTTCGGGTGGTAAAGTAGGAGTTGCGACTTTGTCGGCGAGCAGCGTAATTCCAACCCACAAGGTATTCCTACTGTGTAGATTACATCTCAGCGCCGTCTCAAAATTAGCAAGTGCCCTGACGATCCGAGACGGTAATGTCTTCTGCATAGATGGCTTGCCAGGCGTCTTCTAGCTCTTCAAGTTTTTCTGCTAGTCCGATTACGAACAGGTTTGCGCAGCTTAGGCGACCAAGGCACTGGGGTAGCCAGTGCTTGGCAGGGCCTACTCTTCAAGCTGGAGGTCTCCTATCACTACAACGACTACTCACTTAGGCAAGAAATGTTTCCAGTAGTCGTGTGTGCACGAACTGAGATTTAACCATGGCATCTAGTGCGCCGAGTGCGCGATTTTTTCGAACGCGCTCCTGAAGTCGAAGCCAAGAATTCCTTTGATGCCCCTCGTCTTGCTGTGGAGTTTCAGCTGCATCGTTGCACATTTTGTGAAGAGATGTGAGAGCAACCCTAAGATGGATAGCAGGCATACCCCCTTCTGCTACAAGTTGGCTTGCCAGCGGTTCATCATTGCCTGCCCCAGGATCTTGCCGACCCATGACGTTATCGATATGGGTGTTAAGTCATCGAGGCTCCGTGCTTTTGCTGCCCTTGGGATTAGGATCGTTCTCGCAACTGTCTACTATTGCGGGAGGCGGCAGCACTGCCAGCAGTTGTTGAAGCATTCCGTCAACTGCTCCACCGATCAGTCGTCTGAGTTATTCAGGGTGAAATCTGACACCCGCTTGGGGCCCGACGTCGATTTACTATTGTGATTGTCCAATGTCATCCTGCTCTCTTCAACACTGAAGTCCTTCTTCAATTCTTCATTCGGGTCCTCCGTATATTGGCCGTGTTGCACGGTCGAACTATACGACGCGTACTTCACTCGTTACCGGCCCTCTATGCATCGTTTTCTTACATCTGGGGCTGTAAGAGGTGCGAGGCAGTCATTCTGGGAAGACTTGGTCTTCGTTTCTTCCTGTAGTCGCTTGAACAGGTACTACGGTTTGCCATTGTGTGGTTGCCTGTAAACTGAAGTGTATACTTCGTTCTATTGCGGACGGTCGAGCGTGCGACAATGTCCCTCAGTCTCGCTGCTGATCTCCGCTATTTTCTTTCAGAGTCTCCTATTCAGTCACTGTCCCTGCCATTTGGCCAGTACCATGTTCCTTCTGCTGGCTTTGGGGCTTTGGGACATCCTCCAGACGGCTGTCAATCTAGTAGGCTTCGAACTCAGTCTCTGTTGTCTTGGTTGACGGTTTAATTTAGGCAATGTCAGAGTAGAGTGGCGTGGCGGACCTTCAGTAGCGACCGAGTGAAGCTCGACCCTGGTTGACCATCGAAGAGTGCCAGCAGGGAAAACGAGGCGGTGCAGCGAACAAACGAGAAACGTTTAATACATCGCTATGGGTGAGCAAGGCGCTCAAAACAACAGTACAAACGTGCGCTCATAACGCACTCGAGCAAAGATAGCTGCCGAATACTGAGCAGTGCGTCTTCTCTCTCTTATTATACCCCTTTCGTTAAGCGTTCCCAAAATTCTTCACACTGCACGCCTGTCGGATCATGTCCTTAGTGCAAAAGACACGCTGGCGCCTTGCAGGGTCGGCGGCGGCGAGAAGGGGGTGATATCCTGAAGGAGGAGAGAACGGTTTACCCGTATCGCATATACAACGCACACGCACAATCGCAACGTCCAAAGAGCAAGTTTGAACACGCTGATTGGGTGACTCGGCTGAACGGACGATCGCGTTGTTCGCAGTTCGTTTTACGTGAATCGTAGTAGACTGTCCCGCTGAGGAAGGAGATCCAGGTGGGCAGGGGACGACATCCGGTATTAGCGCAGAGAAAACGACCGTCTTCTGCAGTGTGCAAAGCCAGCGACTATCATGACCGAAGCCGGGGCAGCAATCGCACACTACCGCGGGAGACTGGGACAGCTGGAACCCTTGATGAGTCCGCCAGTGATTGGGCTTCATACGATGAGCGGCTTACATTGTTCCTTATGGCCAACCGTGTACCGGATAGCGACAAGGTCTACGCATTTTTGAGCATCATCGGTACCAGGACCTATGGATTGTTAAAGCCATTAACAGCTCCAGAAGTGCTGCCTACAAAAGCTCCAGAAGTGCTTCCTTCCTTTCGAAGTCCTCAAAAAAGTTTTGAGACACCACCTGTCCCCGAAGCGTCCATCATTAGAGAGCCCGCCAAGTTCCGCCGGCGGTGTCTAAAGGAAGGTGAGTTAATATCTATCTCGCCGAGGTTCGTAAACTGTCGGAAACCTTCGAGTTTAGAAGCGAGCTTCACGGTCCGATTAGGGACGGCTTCGTTGGCGACTTGTTGCTCGAAAACGTTGAGCGAGTGCTTTTCACGGATGATAGCCAGCTTAAGTTCCAGGAAACTGTGAAGCAGGCTCTGCTGAGGCACGCGGCAGTGACCCCGAACTCGGCGATGTGCACAAGGTGCAAGCTGAGTCCCAGAAAAGACGCAAAACGAGCTCTTTAATGCTGTCGCATTAAAAGCTATTTTCGCTGCTGTTCGCCAAAACACAGGAGTGAAAGATGCCCCCCTGAGGACGTAATCTGTTTTAAGTGCGTCAAAAAAGGAGATATCCAGAGACCTTGCCGAAGTGGTGAGACTTCGTCTGAGGAAAAGTCGGGGAAAAATGATGTGAATACACTGTCGTTTGTAGCGCTTAAAGCTTCGACCCTCTGTCTAAACAGCGTGTTGGCAGCTGCGCTCGACCCTGTCACTGTACAGATGACCATTGACGGCGACATGAACATGGGGCTAGACACGCGAGCGGCAGTTTCCGTCATGTCAGCGATGCAGTTCCATCAGCTCTTTCATTCGGCTGCACTGCAGCCAACTAAAGTAAATCTTTGCACCTGCACAAGAGCATTCGTACGACCCCAGGGTGTCTCTTTGCTTAACGCGTAGCACGGCGACAATTCTGTGCCTTTTCTGCTCTACGTCGTGGACCACAAGTGACTACTGATAATGGGCCGGCTACAGGCCGTCCGGCTGGAGTGGGTAAAATTCAGGAACCTGAACAACCTTTCCAGGTGCGACACTACTACTTAGCGTAAAAAAGGCTCGATGCATTGCTGACGAAGTACCCAATCCTTTACAAAGAGAAGTTAGGGAAGACAGCGCAGTAGTGCGCCGAACTTTCCTGAAACCTGATATGAAGCAGAGATTCCTAATGGCCAGGAACGCTCCCTTCGCATTGCAAAAATTTTCGATGCCGAAGTGACTAAAATGGTGCGACTGGGAATTATATCGCCTATTAGACGCCATTATGTGCATGCTGGCGGTACCCGTTGTTACGAAGCATTCCTGCTTGGCGAAAGGGCGCCATCCTTCTCGGTCTCCGCCATGTCGTCGTCCGCTCTGCGGCACAGGGCCAACACGTCCTGAATATAGGACAGGTACGATTCCGTCAATGTTTGCGCGCGGGATGCCAGTTCCTTCTTGGCCGCTGTCTTCCTACTAGCGGACTTGCCGAATAGGGCACGCATCATTCCTTGCATGCATCCCAGCTGCCGATTTCGTCTTCGTGGTTCTCAAACCACACCTTTGCAGTGCCTCGCAAGTAGAATAAAATATTCGCCAACATAATCGTCTCATCCCAGCGATTACTCTTACTTGCACGTTCGTACAACGGCAACCAGTCTTCGATGTCCACACTGTCGGTTCCGCAGAACGTGCCTGGGTCTTTCGGGTGTGTGACGACGACCGTTGACGTAGCCGGCGCAGTGGGAGCCGTGGGAGCCTGGCCCTCTTCCGCCATTGTGGAACAAGCCAAACGCCGGCCGCTGCGGAGCTCCGTTGTATCGCGTTCTACCCAGCACCTCCACCAAAATGCCACGTGCAGGAACAGAGTGCTCACCAGCAAGAGTGGTAAAGAAATGTATTTAAAGATGATGTATATACAGGAAGCAGCCGTTGGAGCCAAGATGGAAGACCAGCGCAGCAACAACAGCAGCAGCACGAGAGATTCCAGATCGTCGTCTTCGTCACTTTCCTGCGCACACTGCCACATGAAGGATGGCGCCCTTTCGCCAAGCAGGAATGCTTCGTAACACCGTGATCAAGCAAGATTCCAGCATAAGCATTTTAGGCGGCTGCATGGCAGTCGCTAACCTGTTCCTTGATGTTGACCACTACCAACTGCCGGAAGTTGACTTCCTACTTCTCCACATCTTATTCGGGAGGTAAGGATTTCTCGAACATTCATGTAAATCGAGCCTAGCAGCAAGTCGTCAAAAGAATACCGGACGTTCAATACACCGAAAGCATTACTTGCTTTTAAACTATTCGCGTTTGGAATTTGGTCCGTAACCGGGATTTTCCAAAGAACACTTGGCAACATGCCGAAGGGTGTACGCGGGGTTTATTGCTACCTAGACGGCATTCTGGTGACTGGTAAACATAGCAAATATAATTTTATTTACTTGGAAGCTATGTTAATACGACTTCTTGAAAGAGGCGTCTGCGTCAAGAAAGAGAATTGCGCGTTTTGCCGGCAATGCCTCGCATACACAATCAGCGCAAAAGGTATCTCGGCAGCGACGGAGAAGGTTGATGCACTCCTCCAGGCTCCAGCTCTTAGAAACAGGCAAAAATTGCCGTGATTCATGGGGTCGTCAATTTCTGCTGCAGGTTCCTTCGTAACCTGCCAACAGTGGCGCAACCATTTCCCTTGTTGCTACACACAAACATACCGTGGTGCTGGGATAAGTGCTGCCCGGAAGCATTCACCAAGATAAAGAGCTTTCTGGATTCTCCGCCCAGTTTTGCTCCCTACGACTCGTCCATACCATTGCAGCTATCATGCGACGCATCGCAATATGATTTACGGGCGGTCCTTTCTCATATTTTAGATGATGGCAGCACAAAACCAATGGCATTCGCATCGCGTACCATTACCGATGCGGAAAGTAAATAGCGCCAGCCCGAGAAAAAGGCCCCTGCAATAATATTTGGTGTGGAGTTTCACTTCAACATTCTCCTTCGTTCGTTCACATTAGTTATAGAACCATAGACCGCTTCAGGTAATCTTGGGCCCAACGACCGGTATTCTGACGACTGCAGGAGCACGTTTGCAGCGCTGGGCTGTCACATTCAGCTTACCCGTATTCGCTGGTCCTCAGAAGATAAAGGAAGAGCGCGGAAGCCGATTTCAGCTCACGCCTCCCGTCATCAATTCTGCAGCACAAAACATAAGAACAAGGGGAAACCTTTTATCGTAGCGGTTGCAATCAATTCCAGCTTCAAGCCAAGACATTGCGCGAACAATAGATCGAGGCCCAGTGATTTGTGAATGGATTTTGTTAGTGCGGGGTGAGCGCTTCAAAAAGTAACCTCCAACAAAAAAAGGATAGACGACTATACCAGGTCAGAAATATAAGCAATGGCTAGAGAAGAAACACAAGAGATAATTACTACTGTGCAAGAAGTTGAAAACACAACGCCGTCTTCACTAGAGGCTCTTCACAACATGGTCTCGGCACTTGCTAACGAGATGGAAGCCTCTCCAGAAGAGTCTCTGCCCTGAAAAGCAATGTGCAGATGATGAAGATCCATGCTATATTTGCACAGCCGACGCACCTATCGGCAACAGCCGCTTACAACCATCGAGACAACTAACCACATGGCTGTTCGGCCAACTCTCACGCAACCCATCGTGACAACGAATACAGGGGAGCTTGTGATTTAGGAGTGGAACTTCCGCGGCTACAACAATAAGGTGGTCCGCAAACACTCAAAAAACAAACCTGACATTCCCACTCTTCAGGAAACGCTCTCCCGGGGGATTAAGCTTGGAGGATTTCGATCACTTAGTAATCATGCAGACTGTAGAGAATTGCATACACTGATCAAGAAGCAGCTTACTACCTTCTGGAACAACACTCATCTTACACAAACGGAACATACATTAGGTGAAATAATTCCCACTAAAAACGGAAAAGCAGCCTTTTCATAATAAATGTATACAGCAGCCCGTCACGACAGAAGCTCCGTATAATACGCCACAAGGGAACCAAAATAGCGGGTTCAAGCACACTCATCATAGGCAGAGACTTCAATGCCCCCGAGAAGAAATGGCGATACTGTTATAGCTCGTTCAAAGAGAGGCAACTCACCCAGGACGCGCTGTACCTGAACCTTACGCTCATAACAGATCCAGGCAACCGTACCAGATCCGGTAACTCCACCACCGGAGGCACAACACCCGATCACACTTTCGTCTCCAGTTCAAGACACTGAAGCATGACGTGGCGAAACACCTCAACCGATCTGGGGAGTGACCGCATGAGAATAGAAATCACGGTAGACACTGACATCCAGCAAGGCAACACTCGCACGTTTATATAGACGGGCTGGGGAGCCTTCCGAAAAACACGCGACACCAAGCAACTGACTGCCGAAGACAAGATAACCGACATAGATTCATGGATTCAAACCTTAGAAATGACATGAATACCTCAACTAGATCAGCCTAGATCATCTCATCGAAGCTAAAAACTCTATCTTGACCAGTTAGACGAAACAACAGCTCAGCAGAAAGCTTAGAAATATAGCCGAAATCCTTCGAAACGTTCAAGAACACTGTCGCACGCTCACCGCGCAGCAATATAATGAGCTGTGCAATAGGGTTGACGGTTAGTTGCACAATGGCAAATCATGACAACTACTCAATGTGCAATAGGGTTGACGGTTAGTTGCACAATAGTAAATCACGACCACTACTCAAACACCTACTAGAGAAAGCAAAGATAAAATCACACCTTAGAGACTGCCTATCAAGCTTACTACATAAATGAAAAAGAAACGCGGGACGACAAAAGAATAATTTACCAGTTGCAATCGAATTACCTGTCCAGCACCTCAGCCGTTCAACACGACCGGTACAAGGTAAAAGTAAACAAAGAACTCGGCAGAGTCTTTCATGTAGAGAAAGAAGGTCGGGCTGGCGATTAACGGACTTAACAGTATATCAGCACCAGGCCCGGATCTGCTAACTGCGCCCTGAGAGATCTAGACGAGCGATCGATTTAACAATGAACGGAGTTCATAAACAATTGGTGGCAGAAAGGACAAATCGCATGGGCGTGGAAAACTGGCAAGATATTATCAATCCCCAAACCAGGAAAGGCAGCAAGCCTCGACAACCTCCGACAGATCTCGCCCACATGCGTGGCAGAGACGATAAAGCATGCCCTGCTCAAGCGATTACGTACCTAGAGTATGGATAAATACTCGGCATCTATTATAGGTTTCCGTCTACCCTTGCGTCATGGTCTTTACAGACCATGACGCAAGGGTATACAGCCCAAAGAAGAATAAGACCGATGATATCCAAAGAGGCTATGATGAAATCAATATGCATAAACAAGACGGATCAGGCGTACCAATCGTGCCGAAATTCAGAATTCTCGGCATGATCGCTACAGGCAACGGCGAGCAGAATCTCTAGCCAATAGGGAGGAGTCAAAGAGCATAATTTCATTAGACTTACTCCCTCATTTGTCATATGCCACACTGCATAGTCACGTTATTCCACAAGTGGTATAAGGGTGACGAAAATAAAATTGATGTCATCATAAGCGACGCATACAAAGTAACACTCGGACTTACTACAACCACCAGCACTGAGCGCCTGTTGCGTCATGGCGTGCACAATACCTTACAGGAAATCGCAGAGGAACAACTCACACACAGCTCGAGAGATTACCCACTAGCAAGGCGTGTTGGCAAATCCTCGAAGACATCTAAATCCGATATCACGTCCAACAGGGACTGTACGCAAGCATCGAAGAAGAAATGAGAAGCAGCATCATAATGGAACCAGTTCTAAGGTACGTGCACCCTAAGCACAATCAAGGCATAATGGCTGCCATAGCGGAGGCACTTATCAATGCACGCAAAAACGAATTAGGCACACAATTCATCAATGCAGCGGAATATGTAGGTGGCTCACAATTTATTGGCGTAAAAGTGGGCTGCACGGGATCGTGTAGAGCCTCTGCCAGCATCACATCCGATAAAGCCGAAGAGGAGGCCATTCCACTGGCTCTCGCGGACCCGTCACTCACCGCAGTCCTCAGCATATCACGACAAGCCATTAGAAACTTTGCCAAAGCTTCGATATCTGAGACGGCCTATCGGGTTCTGAAGCGCAACACGACGCTACTAATAGGAGAAGGCCAAACCCAGATACAGCGGTTCACCACATATACCGGAGATGAAGTCCACGAAACACTCTGTACCGGCAATGAAACGGCAAACACAAAGGTACGCGAACTTACAAACTGTGCCGGCGAGAACCGTCTCGACACCTCCAACAAAGATCCGAGTGAATAAGTATAATAAAATCATCAAAACCTAATATGTAGGTAAACGCGTCTATTTCCCACCTAGTCATATACTGAGTTGGGCACAAGCCACAGCCTTCTGTCAATTAGAAACGAATACATATCCGAGCAAAGCATGTTACCACTAAATATACCCAGAACTATACATCTCAGACCTATGCACAATATGCTAAGCGCAAACAGCTACCATCGTGCACATGCTGTGGCCTTGTCCCCAAAACACACAAGGTGTTAGCTCAAAAAACATCCCGCAGAAGATGGCCTCTGTCCTGTGCAGCGCTAGCTTCGGTGACCAACTCTAGGCCGTCCAGCAGGCCCTCGAGTCGACAAAGAGACAAGGTCTTGGCGTCCCCTCGTGGGAGACCCAAGGCTTAGGTCGGCTAAGACCTATGCAGGACACTAAACAACGTTTGTATAAACCAACCTTAAGGGGCAAGAAAGCACAATCTTCGTGAACTTACCCATGACAGCCAAACGTGCCGAGCTCAGTGTTTGGCCTTAACATGAACACGAACACTGTGATCATACTAACGAGGCCAACAGACAATGAAACCAAAGTGGGCATAGGTAATAATCGCGTTTGCAAATGTAGTGTACATTAGCTTGCGTGTAACAGCGAAACCCTCATCAAAGAAACTGTTACATAGCCGGCAACTCAGCCGCTGCAAGCATACGCATACAACGGGAGGCTAGGCAAAAATGATCGTTTATTCCACCGTGCAAGCTTACTTTGTAGCTTAGCCTACGAAGGAGGGAGAGACGAAAACATGGGCGGAAACAGGAATCTTTTAGGCATCAGCAGAAACACGAAGGGAGGAATGGGGAAACAGTGGCAGCGCGTTCTTTGCAACACTTATCTCTTCTTAAAAAATTTCGACGATCCCTAAGCATATTCTGATGAGTTGAGAATGCGAAAGCGTTTCTTCGGTGGGGTTGTTTTTGCGGATTGATGCTGAAAACTTGTGTTGCCGAGTTGTGTTATATAAAATGAGGGAATGTGAGAGGCCGGTTTGTGTTTATTTACATGATTTTATGCTATCAGAATGGTGTCGACACTTCACATGTCCTCTCCTATTTCGTCGTCCAGGCAGTTTATGCAGATATTCCCGAGGCAGGTCTTGGACATATCAAAGTAGTGCGACCGCCGCGGCGTCGTGGGTGGTGTTATTAGGCAGTCACCGGTGTCGTCATCCGCTTGTCGTTCCGGGCGTACTTGGGCCTGGGTACATAGACACTACCATGGCCTTGTTATCCGAGTAGCAGCTGTGGACATACGCCACATCTCTCAGAATGCATGGGCCTTTGGTGAATGAGAGATCGATGCACGTTCATTTCGATGTCGAGATGGCCTCAGTGGGCGTGTTCAATTCGAGATGTAACTCGGCATGCATGGAGGTGAAGAACGATAGGCTAGCTGGCGCGTTCGTGCGGCGAGCATTACTACGGCTATGCCACGCAGCTGGGCGGGTGCTTTCGCCAACCCAGCGAAGAAACGCGACGACGCGGCTGCACACCGATGGAGCGGATCGCGTCCCGACTGCCACTGCGGCGAGTGTTGGCGCCGGCGTGACGTTCGGTGAGATAAGTCATGTGCTTTCCCGGCACGGCTTTTTGCGGACGGTTTTTCAGGACGGCAGCTGGGCGCGCGCTATCGCCAACCTAGCTAAGAAACGCTTTCGCGTTAAAGTGGAACCTTTGAACTGGCTTACGTTTCCAGCTGGAACGCCGCAGCACTGGCTCTGAGGCATAGTTATCAGTCGATGGATGTGGGGGCTTGTGCTAGTGGTGACACGAGGATACTGCGCTGCGGGGCTTCTAGTTGAAAACCCCGGTGATTGTTCAGGTCGCATGGACAGATTGGGCTTTCAAGATGACGCCACGCCCGGGGCGATTGGCGACTACGATTCGCATTGATGGCGCACTTGTTCAACATGGTTTCTGAGTAAAGAATTAGAAGTTTCGATTGTCACCATGCGTGATCCTGACGTACACTTCACACGTCCTGGTGTCTACCTTTGTTCGACACCCTAGTTCCGTACGTACCATAGTTCCACACGTATCGTACGGTTTCTCTGTGCTGGCGGTCACAACGCAAGGGACCATGCATAGCCGGTATTCAACACATGGCGCTGTCGCCAGGAGCCAACGGTCGCAGGGAATCGCACACCATCACTATGAAAAAACGAAAACCTGCACTGTTTTTTTTCTTCCTTGCCTATATTTACGTTACCTTTCATACTAGCGTCTGTTGCCTACGGCCTTTGCTGCTCGAGTCTAGGTAGCATTGTTCAAGGCGCCGCAGCGGCGGCTGACGCGCACTCCTTCACGCTTGCCGGAAAAATGCACGTCCACGTTAGCTCACGGAGGTTTGATGTGCACTGTTTCACGTTCTCAGAGTGACGTGCGCGGGCGGTTGTGCTCGCTCCCGTCAAGGTTTCCTTGCCGAGCAGAGAATGGTTTCGCAACGTTCTCCGGCTGCTGCAAGCCGACGTCACCAATCAGCGACGCAGGAATGGTGGCCGCAGCTACGTCGGCTTACCCCCGGCTTGACTCCCGCGGCCGCGGCGCCGTCCTCTTTTCGCTGCGCTTCTTTCTCCATGCGTGCTCGTTACATCGTTAGGGAGACTCCATTAGGGAGATGACTGGAAACTGTACACGATGACAGGTTTCTGTACGACCAGAAGACACCCGCCACGGTGGTCTAGAGGCTATGGTACTCGGCTGCTGATCCGAGGGTCGCGGGATCGAATCGAGGCCGTGGCGGCTGCATTTCGATGGAGGCGAAATGCTGAAGCTCGTGTGCTGTGCAATGTCAGTGCACGTTAAAGAACTCCAGGTGGTCGAAATTTCCGGAGACCTCCACTACGGCATCTCTCATAATTAGAGCTGGTTTTGGGTTATTAAACCCCAGAAAACAACAACAACGACCACACGACGCCAGAATACAAGAACACGGAACTTAAAACCAGTAGATAGGGGCGTACTCACGACTAGACGTGCGCTCAAAATCTTGCCGTCCCACCTTGTGCAGCGAGTTAGCGAGGTTAGACGGTGTCACGCGTCTGCACACAGGCAAAGCTTGCCGTGTACTTTCAACACCTCCCGCGCGGCCGATGTTATACGGCGCCGGAGACCGTTGTCTGCGGCCATCGGCTGCTGCGCGACAGCACAATGTGTTGGATACCGGCTGTGCATGGTCCCTTGCATCGCGACCACCAGTAGCAGAGCAATCGTAGGACACACTAGATATTTTATCAAGCGTGACAAGACAGAGCGCGAGAGTGAGGGAGAAGCGTGAGAGAAGGGATTACCCAGGGCACTCTCGAACCAAGTGCGCGGAGCAACCCAGCAGCGCCCCCTTGTGGCAAGGCAGCCGCTCCGCCCGACGGAGCCGTGGTCCGTTAACTTTCTTGGCCGATAGTACACGCTGCTTTCCACGGGGACTATTTAGTCATCCTGGTGGCGAATCTGCAACATTCGAAGGAAAACATGCATCCAATCGTGATAGCAACTGAAAACCTAGCAGCAACTCTGACGGATACTCCCCCGTCTTCGACGGCGTTCTCTTGCATTTGAACAAAAGCCTCACGAGCTTGCCTTCCAGATTTTACGCCCTCTTCTTTCGAGGTCCGTCTCTTATCGTACCAACCGGTGGTTGTGCCGCTTCATTAGACCGTGGATAAAAAGGCGCTCTTCGCAGATGCCTATTGTTGTTCTTTGCCGCGAACGTGGCAAATTGCTGGCTAGGAAGCTGCGTTCCATTATCTCTGACAATGGTTCGCGGAACACCCAATCGGCTGAACATTGCCCGCAGACGGCTGATGCTGCGTGTGGATGAGGCATGCTTTACAGGCACGGCTTCGATCCACTTAGTGTGGGCGTCTACCACCACTAGTATCACTTTGCCTGCTATTGTTCCGGCAAAATCGACATGAATCCGCGACTATTTTTCTTTTGTCTTTGGCCAGTTATCTGGTGGTGATGCAGGCGGCTTCGGAATGTTTTGGACACAGTTTGTGCAGCTGGCTGATAGCTCTTCAGTATCACGGTCTACTCAGGGCCACCAAAATTTTGATGTTGCCACTGCTTTGATTCCAGACGAGCCTTGGTGAGACTCGTGCAAGAGTGTCAAAAGTTTATCGCGCGCTTTCTGACGTATCCCTACGCGACGCTCCCAATAAACTAGACCATGAGCTATTGACAGCTCTAGTGAATGGTTCAAAAACGGCCGTATGGTTTGATTCAGCTGCTTAGTGCTTTTGAGCAGCCATGCAATAAGTAATGCTTCACAACCGCTGGTGTGGGGACGTTTGCCGATAGCTGCTGTAGCTCCCATGTGATCACAGCGTGGTCGAAGTTTTCAAGGGCAGGGACATATTTCGGTGGCTCACCCACTTCATCAGTCTCCGTAGGCTGCATAGGCAGCCTGCTGAGAGCACGCGAGCTGAGCAACTGTTTTCTCGGCGTGTATTTCAGCTTGTGGCGGTAGCCTCCCAAGCGGAGCGCCCAGCACAGGATAAGTGCTCCAGCCGCGCGACATGTCGGGCGGTTAGACCGCAGCAAGCTAAAGAGATGCTGGTGGTCCATCACGAGGGTGAATGGGTGACTTATAATGTAGTCGCGAACTTAGTGACTCCGAAAATCAGAGGAAGGGCCTCTCTTTCTGCCTAGGAGTAATTTTTCTCGGCGACCGTCAATGGACGTGACCTGAATCTAATGGGCTTGGGCGCGCCGCCAATCGTGTGCAAAGGGCGCTCCGCCTACGCCTTACGGGAAAGCATCACATTCGGGCTTCAACTGTTTTGATTGATCTTAATGAATGACAACCTGAACTTGCAGTAAGATTTGCTTTGCTTTCTCTGAGGCAACGTGCTGTTTGCGTCCCCACTGCCATAGCGTGGCCTTCTCCAGGAGTTTGTTAGGCGTAGAAACTACAGTAGACATGTTTGGCAAAAATCTGGGTCAGCATTCCTAAAAAGAAGCGGAACTCACTAATTTTCTGCGGGCGAGGAGCCTCCATATTTTTTCGAGGTGCCTCCATAGCTTTTTAACGCTATCGCTTTAACATACATGCATAGAAAAGTTGTATGGAGACAAAGGCCGCTTACTAGGCACCAGAACGTCCTTCCCGTTATGTCTTTCGCGTCATACAACGGCCATCGTAGAAACGTGTCGAAACGGACCGGCAAAGTGTGTACACTGGCCCTGCCGGTCATTGTTACGATCGGGCTTTCTTCCGAGAACGACGCACGTGGCTTTACATTCTTTTTAGTGTCTCCCCTTCAGAGAGTGAGACGCACCCAATTCGCGTGGACCAGCCACTGCAGCGACGATGTTGGCGCCGCCAAATGACACTGCTTTTACAGCGTAAGCTGTTATGAGATTGTAACAACAGCTGTTTTTGTCGCCGTAGTTGACCGCCGCCGCCGCAGTTGTCCGTAACCACTATCGCGCAATTTTTTTAGAACAATATAGCCCGGACCGAGCAGGATTGTAACCCACGCCCTCTGCGTGGGTTACAATTTTTCAAGCAGAGCCGTAGGTCGGTTACCACCGACCTACGGCTGTGCTTGAAAAATCATCGCTAAAAGATATAAACAGTTATAAAGCCTGCCGACGAGTCACATTACGAAATATAATATTATGCTGCAGAATTGCAATACGCAACTACGTGTCGCAGAAAGTGCATGGCATAACGAGTGCGAGGAATCATTTCAATAAACACAGGGGTGCATACTTCGTAGCCCTGCACCCATTACAGAGGCATCAATATCCTCATCATTATGAAACGATCTTCTTCAACTTTTCCTTCGTCATTATTACGAAGCGCTGACTCATGAAGCAGTTTTTGCGTATCGTGCTATGCGTCACGCGACAGGTGACGTGCGCAGTCCCGACAGCAACATGAGTTCGCTCTTCGATATACGTGATTGCGCCTCCTCGTAAGGTGCGGGCCGCTGCTGAACTAGTGAACCGCATAGCTACGTGTGCGGCTGGAGCAAGGCAATGTCGGGCGCAAGAGGCAGCTGTGCAGAGAGAAGCCCGAACCGCAGAGTTATGGCGCATGAGATACCTACCACCTGTACTTGGATTAGTTTCCCCAAGCTTAAACAATGGCATGTAAGAAGGTCGCTCCTCAAGCTTACGCTATCACTGTCCTGCGATGGCGCCCAGGCCTGGCTCTTTCATTTTTCGCCCGCATGTGCGTTTGCGCGCGTGCGTGTGTTTGTGGCGGGTGGGTGTATGTGTGTGTGTGTGTGTGTGTGTGTGTGAATGGTGTTGTGTGTGTGTGTGTGTGTGTGTGTGAACTCCTCAATTTTGCACGCCAAGTTCAGCCGAGTGCTTGTGCCGAGAACATTTTTCTGAGACGTGTGCCTGCGAGGACTCCTCCACAACTATGAGCTACTGTCAAAAGCCTGTCACTATCCAAAAGGCACCCCCCACCCGCCCTATCGCTTGAGGCATACATGGAGAGGGGGGTGAAGTTGACACCGACTTGGAGGCATTGACCGTGGACGTGGGAGCGACGACCCTTCAATCGGACAGGCGTGCGCTGATTGCATCTCTCTAAATAAGGGATATTCTCTAGCTAGGGAACTAGCGACTCCAACTCGTATAAGACTCGGCGTTCCTTACTTCCTGTAATCATATTGGAACGAGCAGAGATATAAGGCTAAATGGGAAGGCCGTTTTAAAACACGAACGATATCGCCGGCACAGGCCCAATAACAGACCGAGGGGCAATCCCACTAAGTCGTCTTCTTCGTCTCCCTAGCGATCGTTGTCTTGATCTATTAGCACCGTGACAATATAAATGAAGTTCTGTTAAGTTTTCCGTCTGCTTCGGCTGCCGCCTACCGAAGTCCCGGTATCTGCGGGTCGTGTTCATTGCTTACCACCATGCTACCCGCTGGTCGGCTGTTGTAGCAAGCCAGTCACAACACCACGAAGAAGGGTAAAACAAAACGAACCGTGAGATTAAGCCGAGGCTCATCTATCATGAGCTTTCGTAAACATGCCGTGCCCACGCTTGGTGGCGCGGGCGTCAGCTCAAGGTACGTTATCTCTGCCACTGTGCAGAGCATTGGAATTAACCGTGCTTACGGTTGTACATTAAATTAACAGCACGATCGAGCTATTATGTCTGTCGCGTTAGGTCGTAGTTTGCTATTTTAAATGCCAAACTATTCCTTGCTTGCTGTAAGGTAGAACGCTTATCATAAAACTATCATCATCATTAGTTCTGGTCCCCAAAATGTGCGCGCGCCCTTCTATGGAATGCCCAATGTGCTGCGTCTGCACGGGCGCTCTTTATTCTTTTGCGCTCACGACCTCATCCCACTACTAGAAAAGTAAGACGGCGGCTCCTCGGCGCACATGTTGCACGTGCATAGTGCACGTGCACATGTTGCACGTCCACGCCCACTACTTCACTACGCGTTTGTGCATAGTGCAGTATTCAAAGGTGCGACGTCGTCAAGCCGACACCTCGCGGGCCGCGTCTGCGACCGTCAGTGCTTTGACGCGAACGTCTTTACGCTGAGCTCGGTTCGAAACCTTGAGAAGCGTTGGCTGGGCTTCGCAATGCTTTGCCATCCGTTTCGCCCAGCCTCGCACCCGACGAAATGCAATTCTATAGTACGGAATCCCGGACCAGCCGAGTGCCCTATAGCTTCGCTGATTCGCTGGCCTTGCGCCACTAGTGCAACAGACAGACAGACAGACAGACAGACAGACAGATAATGAACATTACTGAATCCTGAGGAGCTACTGTAAGGACTCCCTAGCGGGAGGCCGTTGTAACCGCTGGCCGCACCCACGTGGAGGACAGAACGCCATGATGCTCCGCCCACTAGTGCAAGTTTCGCTAATTCTAGGTGCGGAGAACATTAGGGGCTCGGCATCTCGGCGTGTTCACGCAGTCGTCACGGCAGAGGAAATTGTCATACTATGTTCAAAAACAAGCGGCTCGTTGTATAAAAACTACATTATGAATAAAAACCGCAGCTAACATGATTTAAACCAATTTAAGATATACAAATCAATGACTGAAACGTATAGTCAGGATTTAATTGCATTTATAACGGAAACTTGTTAAGTTTGCATTCTGGGGGCAGTGCCGTCAGATAGTGTATTTGCAGGGTTGTGAAGTTCTTGATAATCAGTGACGCACGCGGAGAAATTATGGTTCCCTGCACAACTATCTCGAAAGCGAGGACGCAGTGGACCTCCGTAGAATGTAAACGGTGGTCTACCTAGATTTATTGCGCTTGCACAAACATTTTCCACCTTTGCATATGCACGACTGTCCGTGGTGCTGCGAGCCGCCACCGAATCTTCCCTACATATCATGGGAATGTAGCAAAACGCCAGTCAACCTAAATGTCATCTCATTGAAAACTATCATGAGCAATGGGAGGCACTCCTCGCTAGCTCAGACACGGAGGTGCAGCAACACACGGAGGTGCAACATGCCATGGACCCACCAATCTACCTCAGAAACCCCTTCTCCCTTTCCCTCAATAAAAGTTCTTCCTCTTCATGTGTCAGAAACGATTATAACTAGTTCCTGCTAACACGCGTTGTCTGTCGGCCTCTAACGTTGTCGTCGTGGCTATGGTAAAATCAACTAGCAGCGACTGCCGTTTTCTGTGGGAAACACTGACGCACCACTGCATGCCTCGCACCTTCCCAGGTTTCACGTACACTACCTGCGTGCATGACAGAGCACAGTTTTTGAAATTAACCGCATAGTGTGCGAATACTCTATCGCGCAGATTTTGCTTTCACAAATTGATTTTGTTCCCTAACGATCATGTGTCATGGCGGAGAGCTTTTGTGGTCACGTGCTTCTGGAGACACGGCTTCAGCTCGAGATGATCATTTTCCCGGTGGACGCCTAAGCCGACGTAGACGCCTGGTTTTCGGCGACAAAAGCTACTAGTCACTATCGCGTTAGAATCGTTCTGAGATTTCAAAAACTGCTAAGATTTACTGGCAAAACCACGCTATGGTCAAGCGATCTGCCCTAGTGAAGGGCTCCGGAAACTTTGACCAAGCCTTTCCTCTTGAACACGCACAGACATCCGACAGTAGATGTGTCTCCTGCATTCCGTCTCCTTTGAACTGCGGCTGCGGCGGCAACATTGAACCCGTTGCAGAACACAGGATCTTGATAACGCTTCTTTTGTTTATCTAGATATTTTTCATGACTTTCAGTCATTGTTTTCATTTAGTATTTCCAATCATTTAATATAGCGTCGCCTTTGTACATGTTTCATCAAGCTCACTTTGTGCCTTGGTAAGTACTGCGTACATGGCTCCCTATATGCATTTCTGGTCCTCCACTTTGTCATGTTTTCCTAACCCTTTGTTGTTCTGCTTGCACTTGTTTATTTCTCCTACCTTGTTCTAAATCGTGAAACTGGACGAGAAGCTCAGGGGAAGACGAAGACTTGAATCAATGAACATATCGCTAAATGTTAGATAGAACACGTCCTGACGAAGACAAGTCCACTTGTCGGAACGTTGGCTCCTGCGGCAATCCCTGTTCTACATCGCTTTTAGCGACCTACTTCTTAATGTGTAATTTACTCCGGTTTTTTTTTTTCATGTTGTCCACTGCCTTGTTGAGTTTTGTTTTGTTTTGATTTCTGTTTTCCTGTGTTCCTCGTGTTAGTTTCTATTGCGTATTACGTTGAGTTTACTTTGAATTACCACAGGTAATCTACTTGCGACACTACGAACACACATCGCTCGTTCCTGGGCACGCCAAATAGTAATAATAAGCATATATTATATGAAAGAATTGCTTAGCCCTGATATCAAGAGTGGGCACTACATCGGCTCGCACCATAACTTGTACACTACTCGCTGGGCAATGTAAAGGACCTAACCAATGTATAACCGAGTTTGGCAGCCCAAATGTAATGCTCATTACGCCCGCCAAACTCGGGTATTCCAAGGAAATTTTGCGTGTACCAGCTCAAACACCTCACGCTTGTTACTGGGAACGTTAGGTACATGACTGATTAATTGATCTTTGTTATTCGCGCATTGCTTTAAGCATTGTACGCCTAACCCTCAAAGTACAACCTTCTGGAATTTTCCGCATATCATTTCGAATTGCCTGCGTCGACACCGCAAGTAATCCTCTCGGGCTACCAGGTTGTTTCCCAAGCCTCCCATCACGTAAGACATCAGCCATGGAACGTGTGTGTTGGTGAAAAAAGTTTAGCTTATACAAGTAAAATCCATCAGGAAAATTGTAAACTACGACTTAACTAACACCTAAATACATCACAGCCCAAAATATATTTTGAATGTACGCGAAAACATAATTATGTTACGAGCAGGGGATGCAAACGAGGCCCAGCTATGCTTTAGAGTTTGCTCTCAAAGCTGAACATTAACGTTATGCTATTTTCTGAGTACAGTATGATCTACACTAGAGAAAATGTATCTTTAGTTGCCGTGATCGAGTGGACTATGAATTCAACACATTGTTTTCGCACTGATGTTAGGTGCACGATACCGTTATGTTATCAGGCTTCCAATAGATTTTTATAAGTGTATCTACTCTAACACTGTCATTGTTATCGTGAACAACATACATACGTCTCTAACATACATGGAGTGCCAAACCAAGGGTTCAAAAGGACAGAATCAAAGTATGCTGGAGCGTAGCAGGCAGGAGCAAGCATAGAGTTTATACAAAATGAACTTTGTTGCAGTAGGAATAAAATCATCGTCCGTGGGCATACGCAGGACGCTGGCTAACTGTATCCGGTGGCGTCGTTTCTCTAGCGCAGATGTCAGCTAGAAAAAAAAAACATTCTTCCTTTAAATCATTTTTATGTGAAATCGCTCCCATTGCAGCTACTTCAAAAAGACATATATTGGCGCTCTTGACTCTCTTAGAGCAGAAATGAAATACACCTGAAATTCCTTCATAAAATATTGCCCTCGCTAGGTTCCGAAACCTACAACCAACGATTATTATTTTACATAAGGCCGCATCATAGCTATCAACTTCTATGACGGAGCTTTGTAAAAAAATGTGGATGATGCCTCCCTCAAGGGAATGGTATAATACGAAAGTAAAATATCTCTTCGCATAAGAAGTTGAATGCTTATTGTTACATCGAGGTGAACTGGCCCATTGCTATCCGTGTTCCTCTGGTGGATAAACCCACGTGGATGAACCAACGTTCACACATCACCTCCCTTTTAGTTTACCTAATAACTGGGCACAGTCTATTGTAGATGTTGTGCGAGAAAGGTGTCAGGCAGATTTACTTGCGCCGCATTGACCCGTCAACGTCGCCTCCGTGATCTGGCGCCTAACGCAGCAGTTTTCTTGTTCCCATCACGCTCGAGAAGCGGTGACCGGTGCACTACCGCCGCACTATCCAAGCTGTACGAACGCGGCTATGCGCGCGGCTCTGCACTCAATCATTGAGGCGGACTTTAAAGCGCGCCTGGATTCGTGCCCCCATCGAGGAGAGGCGTAGTAAAGCTGCAGTAATTCCCTTTGGATCTCCTATATGGCGGCACCGTTGCAAGCAATGTCCTGGATGCGCGCGCGCTGATCCGGGCGAGAGCGTCGAAGAAGGAACAAAAGGCCCGTTCGTACAGCATCATACGGTGCCACGTAAGCGCAGGGATAGCCACTGGACACCTTTCCTCGTGGCGCGAGATGGTCTGAGTTTCATTCCCAGCGTACCAAAAGAAATGTTTCTGAGTGTTTTCCTTTATTCTTACTTGTTTACTGCATCATATCCGTTACGGTAGTGACGTATGGGGTCATGGTGTACCCATAAAATAATCGCGTGTTAAAATATGTGCTCATTGATATTCACCCTTTCTCTTTGAGGAATAGGTGCAAATGTACGGCAACACTTTGTCGAGAAAGATGAAAGTAGGTTTCATCGCACCGTTATGCCTGCTGGGCATGCGCAAAATTTTCATGATGTCATCTTATACGAGGAAGCAAACGCGACCACTGGACCTTAAGGCTTTCAGAGACCATGCTTACTCAATGACCAAAGCATCACAGTTTCGCCAAAAAGGCGAAGCGATGAATGCGGTAGCAATGCATTACATGATATACGATGTGCGACTAGCAACTTTATGGGGCAATCTGAATTGCAGTGAATGTTTGATTACTAAGTGTGTATGCAGGTGCTCAAAGTACCACGCGAGGGTCGAGTGCCAGAGACAACGGCCAAGCAGAGCTGCGAGCCAAGTAATGTTGTTTTCATGTCTTCTGCCACGTGCTTAGCAACGCGTGACTGCGCTAAGCAGCGTGCACATTTCACCACTGAGAATTTGGGCCAGCACAACGGCATGAAGCGAGCGCTCTGCTTCCTGCACACGTAGCCACTGGAACGGAGCACATGACCAAGGTATGGCTACGCAGTACGTCTGATGGCTGCCGAGACAGCCCGCGCGAGCGATGGCGAGTGCGTAAAGTCTACAGGGGCTGCACGAGTGACACACCCCCCTCCGCCCCATCGACTAGCTCTTTTTAAAGCTCGTAAAACATAGGCGGGGCTAGTCGTAAAGTAGGAGCGACACTGGCCTCGGCACACGTGTGCACGAGAAATCCATCTCCAG
Source organism: Hyalomma asiaticum (assembly GCA_013339685.2). Taxonomy (NCBI): domain Eukaryota; kingdom Metazoa; phylum Arthropoda; class Arachnida; order Ixodida; family Ixodidae; genus Hyalomma; species Hyalomma asiaticum. Next base: position 46,079,155 of record CM023487.1, on the reverse strand, counting down.
AAAGCCTGTCAGTGATGTAGAACGGGCGGCTGGTACGGCAAGAGTCACTGGCCACTATCAGCGCCTCTGCTGTATGTTTGCCTGCCATCTGCAGAAGAGCGGCACTGACGAGGGCTAGCACCGAAGTTAGCGTGGTACCAGCAGTACACGCGGCGACGAGGACTCCACAGGAGCAAGACTTAGGAGACAATTTGGAACACAAATCGTGGTATCGTCGAGGAGGGTGGGACGGTGGCTGTAGTGCACTAAGAGTCTCGGCAAGGTCATAAATCAGTTGTTGAAGGCGAAAGTGCCGGTCTTCACGTTGGGACAGCGGCATGGTAGGTGTTGTAACAGTACTTCTTGCTGAATAATCAACGACACGGTGGGCCGCCTCCGCCAGCTTGGCGAGGGGCAGGTCGTCAGGTGCGGTAGCCACATTCTGCGGCCGGTACTGAAGTAATAGTTCTCGGAGCAGCGGGCTTTGTGCGCCCAGCCTATTCTCACTGAAAATCCGACGGAGGCGACTTAGAAGCTCCACCGGTCGCCAACCTCCACCTCGTTCAGAAGCTTCTTTGCAGTAAAACGACATGCTGTGCAGAACCGCCGTTTTAAAGTGGTCATAGGGGATAGTTTCGTAGGGCGCATCCGCAACGGCGTGGAACTCTGCAAACACCCCCGTTGAGTGTGTGGAGACAGCGTGGTGGAAATTCGCTTGTTGCAAAGTAATGCACCGAAGGGTGATTTCCAAGTGTGCAAACCAGGTTCCATGATTATGTGGCCAAAACGATACCAGGTGAATCTGCACCGAGGCGATGCCCTCTGCGCCAATCGCAGGCTGTCTATCGGGGTCTAATCTGTCATGTGGTTCTTGTCTTCTGATCCCGTCCAGGTCACCACATTATAGGGACTGCTTAGGTCCACTGTAACAAGGCGTCAATCGGCGAAAGACCAAGGAACCAATGAGACCCATTGCAGGAGCACAAGAAGCTGCAAATTATTCTTCTATTTTCCAACCTCGCAGCACGAGGAACGAAACACATGCGCATGCACATGTACCTAAGCCTGCCATAAGGAAAGCTGGCCGGTGAAGATGATGGCTGCTAGAGTAGTGACATCTACCTCTCGCTCTCACCACATGGCTGAATACTTTGTGTTATCAACCACGACTCTGATTTGTAGATGCGCTCTTTCCGGATATTATATTCCCGGATTTTATATTACAATATATAGACGACTTGTGTAAGCAATAACACGTTCAACACCTCCTTGGTGCTGCGCCAAAACTCGACCGATGCCTTGCCCACAAGCATCCGTGCGCATTTTTGTGTAGGCAACAGGGTCGAAATGAGCAAGTATAGGTGGAGTCGTCAGAGCGGCGATTAGCTAGTAGAATGTAGAGGACCCAAGAAAACGGAACGCCTTGCTTGAGATGGTCAGTGAGGGGGCGTGCGGGTGTTGCAAAGTTGTGGACGAAACGGCGAAAGTATGAGCATAGTCGCACGGAACTTCGAATATTATGGGCAGAGCGTGGAACGGGGATGTTCGTGGCAGCGCTGATTTTAGCTGGGTCTGGACGAACTCCCGAAGCGTCAACAAGGTGACCAAGCACAGTAATTTGACGAAGGGCGAAGTGGCACTTCGAGGAGTTCAAGTGGAGCCCAGCCCACCGAAATATTTCCAAAATAGTTGAGAGCCGTTCCAAATTTGTGGCGAAAGTCGACGAGAAAGTTACTCCGTCGTCCAATATGTTGCCAGCCGCCGGTGCTGTTCTATTAACGAGGACTGGGTAGGCAACGCTGAGGATGAAGAAGGGAATGGAAATGGTGAAGAGCAACAAGAGTGGGAGTAGGAGAATAAAGGAGAAGGAATTGGCGATGACTGAGAAAAGTATGGCGACAGCAATGAAAGGAGGAAGCGAAGGACGACTAAGGAGAAGATGGTGGTAGACAAGTAGACAAAGTAAGCAATGGAATAAGTAGAAGGAGAAGAAGTCGGAAAGAAGCAAGAATGAAAGAGAAGATAAAGTACTACTTTGCACAATCTAGGTTCCGCTAGTAACGTGCTGCAGCTTCTGCACTGGACTGGGAGTTCTTTTTATTCTACGCACACCGACACTTAACAGAAACGATTATCAAGTGCTTTATAACAATGTAGGTAACGTTGCCGCACAAAGCCATCTTTATACTGAACGCCATCTTTATGCCCTACGTGCACCATGCCATGCATCTTTATGCGCATGCGTGCGCTTCGAAAATCATGTTCCACTCGCTGAACACTGTAGGGATGCGAAGCGTAGAAAGCACGTGCCTCGTGCCATTATTGACTCTGACGGTACCTAAGGACTGGCTGGCCACCCAAAAAAATGTTGAGGGTGCGGCAGTGGCCGCGAGAGACAACGGCTTCAGTTCACAGAGGCCAACAAAAGTGATCCCTGATTCAGCCATCAGGAGCGCCGGACGCTTTGTCTACAATGGAGATAACGCTTCGCCGCCCTCTCTGTGCAGTGGAGTGGTGAAGGCCGCTTGCTACAGCTCAGCACAAGTATTCTTTATCTCGAGAAATCACGTCAGCTCATTTCTTAGGAAGGTAGGCTACGTAAGATCCGGCTATCCCATCGCTCATTTTGGAGAAAAAGGTTTCAAGATGCCCGTACTCTCCGTAATGCAAGCGATACAACTTAAAATAATCATATAATTATATTGCAAATAACACAATACTCTTGTATGAGATATTGGGCAGTCCTGGTGCAAGAAAACGGCAGCGCAGTGCGTGTACCCTTCGAGCTGTGCTACTGAAGTCACGTTGCGGGATACAAAGTAACTGCATGCTTCGTCTAATAATTCTCTTGAAGCACGCCCCAGCAGGAGCGGAAAGAAGACTGTTCACTATGTGGCCTGGGAGGAGACTGATCTTTATTACCAGCTCTTGTCTGCTAGGGGTGGCGCACCGCCGCAGCGAGTGGGAGAGAAGGCTGTATGACCTGCCTTTTCTTCGCCCTTGCATGAGTGGGCTGGTGTTCCGCGGGTGAACCAAGCACAATGACAGGTCCGTGACAGCCAGTGTTTTCGAAAGAAAGGAACCTGACTCCGGCGACTGCCACAATTCTAAAACGTAGCACCGGATTCCACAACAGTATGACATGTTTTACTCTCCTATCCACTGCAAAATTCATAAGCCACAACGAGGCTGGGCCGACCCGCAGGTATGCAGCTTTGGTATGGTCGAAGTTCTTTAAAGAACTGCATTGGGGAAGCAAAATGAGGCTAGTGAACGCGCGAAACTTCGAGGAATGCAGGAAGTGCGCCCTTCCAAGTATTCCATGAGACGTCTGAACCCCAAGTCGTCATGCTGTAGCTGAGCCATATTGGCCGCTGACATTGCATAAAGAACAATGTCATCCTCGTCAAGGCTGGTGTTGGCACTTCCGACTGGTGCCCGTGAGAGGCAGTCAGCTTCGGTGTGTTTGCGGCCTGACATGTAAACGATCGTCACATCAAATTCTTGCAGACATAGACTTCATTGTGCAAGGCGTCCGGAGAGGTCTTTGAAATTCGCGAGCCACCAAAAGGCATGGTGCTCGATGACTCCTGTGAAGTGGCGGCCTTACAAGTATGGTCCAAACTTCGTTATTCCCCTATACAATAGCTAAATATTCTTTTTTCAGTTGCGGAATAATTTTTCTCGGCAGGTGTTACCGTATGGCTCGCGTAGGCTGTCCCACGCTCTACGACACCTTGCCATTGCACCAACGCAGCTCCAATGCCGACGTTGCTGGCATCTGTGTGCAACTCCTTGTCATCGTCTTCGTCGAAGTGGCCGAGTATAGGTGGAGCCTGAAGATGTTTCCCGAGGTTATCAAAAACACAGCACTGATCAGAGTTCCAAACGAAAGGGCGTCATCTTTGATGTGCTTATTGACGGGGGGCAGCGATTTTTGAAAAGTTGTTGAGAAAGCGCCTGTAGTATGCACAGAGTCCCAAGAATCCGCATAGGTCGTGCTGATTTATCGGCGCTGGCAATGCTGCAGCGGCTGTGGTTTTCTTCGGGTCCGGGAGGATACCTGCGTGGTTGACGACGTGTCCGAGGAACTTTAGTTCCTCATACCCAAAGTGACACTTGTGAGGTCTATGAGAAAGGCCGGCTTTTCGAATGGCTTGAACTTCCCTAAGGCGCTGTATGTGCTGCTCAAGGGTGTCCGAAAATCCAACCACGTTGTGTAGGTAAACAACACAGGATTGTCATTTAAGTCCTGATAGAACCATGTCCATCAATCTTTGAAAGATAGCTGTCGCTGAGCATAAGTCAAATGGGAGAACATTAAATTCGTACAGACCGTCTGGAGTAACAGATGCAGTTTTTTCGCGATCGCGTGCGTCAACTGCGATTTGCCAGTAGCCGTTGCACAAATCCATGGAAGACAAGTCTCGAGCATAGCGAATTCGATTCCAAGAGTCGTCAATGCAGGACAGCGGATAAACGCCCTTCGTCATCTTATTCACTTTTCCATAGTCTATGCTAAGGTGCAACGTACCACCGTTTTGCTTCACCAATACAACTGGCGAAGCCCACGGGCTGGTCGAACGCTGGATGTCGTCGTCTTTTAGCATCTGCTGAACTTGGTGACGAATAGTGTCGCGTCCCTTGGGGCACCCTATAGGCGTGCTGCCTTACAGGTCTTTCGGTAGGGTCTGCGATAATCCGATGCTGTGCCAGCGGCGTTTGGTTGACCTTCGCCGTAGTAGCGAAACAATCTCGAAACTCATGCAGTAAATGCAAAGCGAGGCTCGTTAGGTTAGTGATAAAGTCGGGTTTACACCAAGAGTGCTTGCAAACTCTTCGGCAGAATGGTCGGACGAAGAAACACAAGATAGTGTTGATGGGTCCAGCATTTCGGCAATTTCTCCAAAGTACACAATGGCGGTACGTCTCGTAAGATGACGGTATTCATCGATGAAATTCATGATGAGTACGTGGGGCTTGTCTCTTCTTAGGACGAATAATCCCTCCCGCAACGCAGGGTAGTTGGGCAGTAAGAAGGGACAAATTAGCTTCTGAGATCCCAGCACAGCTGATGTCCTGCCGTATTCCACGGGGACAAAGAGGCCGCTTCGCGGTGGCAGAGTGACTAATTCGTCGGAAACACGTAGCGCTATGCTCAGCAATAGCGTGCTATCAATTCCAACAAAAACGGGGCCTTCGAACGATAGCAGAAACTCACGGAGGTTGATAACTGCGCTGTATTCCCGAAGAAAGTCCATTCCCAGGATTCCTGGCCTGGAGCACACAGGTAGGAAGGGAAAAACTCCGGCAGCATCGAGTCTCGGATTCGAATTCGCGCTGTGCACATTCCAGCTGCCAACATGACATGACCACCGGCTGGTCGCAGCTGGGGCCCGTGCCAGGCTATCGTCACTTTTTCTCAGTTTAGACGCGAGTGTACCGCTCATAACGGAATAAGCGGCCACAATATCGACGACATTATTGACAGCGTGATTATCAACGAATAGAGGAATGTCGGCGGAAACAGCTTTAGTGACGTCGTTTGGCCGCGGGGAAACGGAACAGTGGTTTCTTTTAAAGATCGTTGGACGATGGCTTCACCCTCGGAAGTCACCACTCCTAGTTTCCCCTTTAAGGACTCGGCGACCTCTTGAAAGGAGCGTCAGAGGGCGAAGTCAAGCTAGGCGACCCAGACCGGCGAGTGGATTGTGATCGCGACTGACGGCGCTGAGCGGTCTATGGCATTCGCTAACTCACCAGATACGCTTCGATATCATGTGGGCGCTCACCGTAGGCGAGACAGCGCGCGTCTGGGTGGAAACCACGTAGACCTAATTGATGGTGCGCGCAATCACGGTACACGAGACCCACTTCGCCGCAGTGGTAGCAGATCGGACAGTTATCTGAGGTACGTCGTACGCTTGCCTTACTGGGACTTTCCCTTATCTTGACGGCAGATGCGTCGATGCGTGCGAGAATGTTGAGGCGGGTGGCGGATACCAAGGCGTGTTCGGGAGTCGGTGCGTCGCCTGCTGGTCTACCGTCGCGCGATGGAACCCGCAGCCATATGCGACGCACGGAGTGCCGCCGCATATGTAAGGACGGGCACCTCAGATGACGGCGCCACTGACGTCAGTGACTACACCTGCTGTCCGATTTCATTCCGTATTACAGGGCTGACCGCTTGTAGTTGATGGAGTTCGTCACGCACAATACTTCGTATGAATTCTGCAAAGACTTGCCTTTCGCCATCAGAGCCGACAGAACATGCCGCAGCCGTGACACCGGGGCGTTGAAACTGCAACGACTGTTGCTCGAGAGTACGCTCCATCGTAGTTGCTTCACTCACGAACTCGGCTACGGTAGTTGACGGATTTCGTACTAGACCTACGAAAAGATGTTCCTTTACCCAGCGCCTTCACCACTAATGTCACGGACGAAATAAGAAAGAGCCTGGAGTCCACGTCTTTTCTGGAATCCGACTAGCATAATTCTCTCCTATCACACAAAACGCGTATATGCCAGCGTCGGCCGTTCATACATGAAAGTATGTGCCAATATGAAGCTTAAATGCACGACGTTAGGTTTACATGTGCATCTACATTGCTTTATTGCGTCTGTGTACAACTGCGATGTCTAATAGGTAAGGCCTCGTCTGAGGTCCCCATTGGAGAATCTCAGCGCTGAGCTCGTAATACGATTAGAATAAGGTACGCATTACAAGCTGCATTGATGGCAGGTTGTAATTTTCAAGCGTAACTTGTTATGAGATCAAAACAAGGGCCGTTTTTGCGCCGTAATTGTCCGCCGCCGCCGCCGCGTATGTCCGTAACCGCTATCGCGCAAATTAAAAAAGAATAACCAGGACCGAGGAGGATTCAAGCCACGTCCTCTGTGCTGATTCGAACCCACATCCTCTGCGTGGCATTCGAGCATTCTACCACCGAGCCACGCCTGTTTTTTTTTTCATACATGGTATTTATTGCAGTGCGCTAAGAAATTCGCAAATTGCACACGGCATTGCTGCAGTGACCTATCAACAATAATCGCACAAACACTCCGAATGACATTGTTAGCCTAAAATACAAATTCACTGACGGAATGCACATAAGTGTTTCAGGGAGAGTTGAAGATGTGTTGCACAGCATGGCTTGTAGGGATGAGCACTTCACCAAAATGGGGTACTATTCAGGCCTAAGGAAAAGCTCGTCGTAGATGTCTTTTAGATGCATGGTCATTTGAACAAAATGGGTTGTTGGTGCAATGAATGGTTCTGCGTTGCGGTCTTGCATGCGCGTCTTCCATAAGCTATGCATTGCCATAAGAAAGAACAACAAAATACTGCTTTATTTACTGCAAGTACGTTATTCTGTTCTGGGATATCCTTCAGCGAACTCTAAAGAAAGATTTCACTTTTAATTCGCATATTATACGTTACCCTATGCCAACATTCCTGGATGAAGTGCCATTTGATATGTTCTTTCTACTGAGCCACTCCTGTGCTTGAAAGACCTTCACTAAAAGACCTAAACAGCTATAACGTCTGTCAAGGAATCGCATTAACAAATGCGATGATACGTGGCAGGAGAATATTACACCACTACACGTCGGGGAAAGTGGATTGCATAGAGTTCGAAGAATCATTTGAAAGAACACAGGGCTGCATGGTTTGTAGCTCTGAATCCACTACAGAGGCATCATGAACATTATCATTAGGAAACAACCTTCTTCAACATCTGCGTCATCATTATTACGAAGCGCTACCTTTTGAAGCAGTTTCACGTGGACATGGATCACGCAATAGGCGACGTGCGCAGCCGCGCCAGCAACCTGACTTGGCTCTTCGATATACCTGATGGCGCCTTATCGCAAGGTGCGCACGGCTGCTGAAGAAGCCAATCGCAGAGCTACGCGCGCGGCTGCAGCAAGGCAACGTCGGGCGCAACAGACAGCTGTGCTACGAGAAGCCCAAACCGCAGCTCGCCGTCGACGCGAGGCCGAGAGTTTCGTTCGTTCTCGAGAAAACGACGCCAAGAGACTCTCTAAGATTTGCAGTTGATTCGCACGTTACAATACCGCAGTAATTATTGCGTAGCGGGTACTTCCCTACTTGGCGAAATGATAATAGTTATGGCGCAGGGGATGCCTATCACCACTACTTGCACTAGTTTCCTCAAGCTTTTAAAATGGCCTCAAAGAAGGTCACTCCTCCAGCTTACGCTCTCACTGTCCTGCGGTTCCGCGCAAGCCTGGCTCTTTTTTCGTTCCACGCAGTCTCTAACTTGAACCACTTTTCTATTTCGGATCTGATAACTTCCTTTGACCCGCTTTACAAACGCGTTCATTCGATGGTGTGTGGAATGTTTACTATTCCTTTAGGGGTAGGAGTAGCAAATGACACTTTTACTTCTTCCGCAGCACCTGCTTGCCTACGACTGCAGACACATTGCGAAAGGAATATTATGATAATATATATTATAGGCCCTAAGAGCCAGGTGTGGCCAAAATCCCCATGACCACTAATGTATCAATGGTGGCCAAGGAGCTTAAATGATGTAATGTTACATTGTTGTGACGTGCACAAAATCACACAATGCAAAAAAGAGTAAACTATGTATGGTATAATACTATGACAGTAGGAATGTGGGGTGTACCATGAGTATTGAGTGTTTAGAAGGTGATTATGGGGCTAAAATTTGAGTGTTAAAAAAAACATACCTCTCTCCATATGTACCCGATACATTTTTGGATGTTCTATAAGGAGTGTAATTTTGGTACCAAAGCTGAGTGGTTTGGTTGACAAAAACACTCACTTTTGCATTTTCCCATGCATTCTAGGCAGTTTTTGAAGAAGTTTGCATCAATTCCACAGTGACTCTGGTCATTAGGATAGCATAACTTCCATTGACGATTGTAGTGCCAACCGCTGGTCACTCCGGGGCACGAAGCAGTACAGGAATAATTTTTACAAGGGGAAGAAGCTAGAAAAAATTTCACTTTGTTAATATCAGGGTTTCCCATTTAGGTTCTCGCATATATGACACATCCAGAGTAAATGCGCAACGTAAGGAGCACTCCATAGTCGTCACTATTTAAAAGCCGCCCCCGCCACGGTGGTCTAGTGGCTAAGTGCTGATCCGAGGGTCGCGGGATCGAATCCCGGCCGCGGCGGCTGCATTTCGATGGAGGCGAAATGTTGAGGCCCGTGTGCTGTACGATGTCAGTGCACGTTAAAGAACCCCAGGTGGTCGAAATTTCCGGAGCCCTCCACTACGGCGTCTCTCATAATCAGAACTGGTTTTGGGACGTAAAACCCCACAAAACAACATATTTAAAAGCCGGAATTTGGAGTGCACCTCATCATGTTACAAAAATTTATGAAAGTTATAAACCTTCATTGTTTCTTCTGCCTTACATATGCAATATGCTAAGTACCCCACGCTGTGATATGTCGTGTCTGCAGAAAGAAAATCCCAACATGAACAGGTAGAAATGATTAATTCGATCAGCAGTAACAGCATGCGCTAGCATAGCAACGCTACTCTCGTCTGGGTAGTGAAAGCAATAATGATCCAAAAGCAGGGCAGCTTTTTTTGTAGCCACTGTCGGCGACGCATACCTTGTGTGGTGATGCTGTGTCTTACTGGAAACGCAGTACAGCGTGTAGTTCTTCTATGCTGGGCTGGTTGATAATGAGGGGGAGGCTGCACGGAAATATGTGCAGACTATGCCGCGAGATCACCCCCCCCCCCCCCTCAGTCGAGAACCCTCGGGGCTTTGAACAACTCCGGAATAGTACCGACGTCCACACCGTGTCGTGACAGAAGCTGGCTGTGACATAGGGGGTCGTGGATGGACGCCTGTCGGTGCACCAGTATTTCCCGATTCATCGGAAGCAGTATAAGCTGCCTTTACCAGTAATAGTGGCGCTGACTTCGTTTTCCTTGACGCGAAAGGTGAAGGGTCTTTCATCGCGGCTGACAACTAGCTAGGGCCAGGTGTGTCTTCTGTTTTGTTCTATTTTCTATTTGATCTATTTTTTTGAGGACCCACACCTTCTTTCGGAGGGAGAAGGAAGCCTGAGACGTATGGAGGAGGCGATGGCAGGAGAAGGCGACAAAGAGGAAGGTGCGAGCGCAATGGAACAACAGCGTGGTCTACAAACTACGGCGCGGCATCCATTTGCAGCGTCACACGCACACACACACACACACACGCATATGTATATATGCTACAGTAGCTTGGGTTCCCGCAGTTGATCACTGAGTTCACGACGCGCCTCAGAGAGAACGACGCTCGACTGCATCAACGTTTCGGTCGGAGCCCGACCTTTCTCGAAGCATGTTAACGATATCCACAGGCCAGTATGACCTTCTATACCACGCTTTTCCTGATTCTAAGGACAGAGGGACAAAGATGAGAAGGAGAATAAGTAGGGTAAAAAAATACGAAAATAATATGTTGTTTTGCGGGGTTTAACGTCCCAAAACCAGCTTTGATTATGAGAGACGCCATAGTGGAGGTCTCCGGAAAAATTTCGACAACCGGGGTTCTTTAACGGGCACTGAGATCGCACAGCACACGGGCCTCATCATTTCCCTCCATCTAAATGAATTTGATCCCGCGACCTTCGGATCTGCAGCCGAGTGCCATAACCACTAGACCACCGTGGCGGGTTGACGAAAAAAAAAATATATAAAAATAGATTCGGGGCGTCATAACTGCAACAAAATATGAGCATGTCAAGCAAAAGCAGCAACTCACACACATACGAACAGACGCACATACACAGAGCGAAAAAAAGAAATGGAAGAAGGAAAAAACAAAAGAGAAGAGAGAGAGATAGGGGAAAAGTGCGGGATATAGCGAGCAAAGTGAGTCTTGTTTGCGTGCTTGTGGTGTCCGAGTGCATGGACTTTTTGAATAGTAATCCATGAATTAGGCATGCGCGTTTACCGTGGCGCGGGCTGATGTCTAGCGACACAAACGACACTTTCGGCGGCGTACCTTAAATGGTTTGGCACCGCAACACCCAGGAAGGAAGCATGGCGTAGAAGAAGCAGGGGCGGGGGAGAGGTGGAGGTCGGATTCGGGAATGCAGGGTACAACAGACGTGTTCCTGATTGCAGCCACCGTTTGCAACGGGCGTTGCGCGGCACCCCGCTGGCAGCTCTCGTAGGCAGGCGAGAAGAAAGGAAGAGATGAAGAAAAGAGGTCAAGACAGCCGCTCAGGAAGTAAAGGTTCTGCAGCAGTAAAATTCTAAGTACACCGCAATGACGTCTTGTCACTTGCCGTCCCACGACCCCCGGAGATACTTTGCGTGTGCCGGCTTGCACTGCACGGGAGATGCCAACGCGGCCATGTTGCATACTGCTGACGCATCATCTCTTCCCCTTTGAAAGCCATAAGGTTCAGGTGGTTTTCGTGGCAGGATGGTTTCAGTAGCAGCAACCCCACTGCTCTCGCGGTGGGTCTGCTGATTCCACCACTGTTTCTTCCGGGCTGTCTTGCACCCTTCACGAGTATGTTCGGCTAAATCCTGCTTGCTCTTCCGGTCATGGTCACTGTCCATTGGGTAAGCTCGATGTCTCAGCTGGTCTATGTGCCGTTGGTGCTGTCCTTGAGCACAGTCTGGACCCTTGTTGGTCTTGCACCCGTCCTGGAATCCACCTTCAACTTCTTCCAAAAGTGTGCATCCACACTGGGCCACCTGTATTAAATTTTCTCGTAGCTGCTGCTGGCAAACCATCAGCATAGTTTTCTTTCGGTTTGATAGCCTCTATCTTCGTTCTAATCTTGTAACCCAGCAAACGTTCCCCAAGTGATTTGTCATCCTCTCCGGGTGTTCGGTAGTACCTGGTAAAAAATCGATCCAGCCGTGGCATCAGGTCCTTTCCCGGAATTTTCTTGAGCCCTTCCTTAGGTGTGCGCACAGGTCTTTCGGCTAACCAATTAGATTGCAGACGATATGGTGCCGTTAGTTGCTCTACCTTGTTACGCTACAGCAACTAACAAGAACTCGCGAAAGAACCACCCACGAACCCGTACAAAAACGCGCTCACAAACTGTGGTCCGTTGTAGGAAACGAACGTTTTTGGAAGCTCAAACCTTGCATCTATTGACTGCAGAGCTCTGACAGTGGTTTCTGACGTAGCAATCTTCATTGGCGGCGTGTAAATCCATTGTGTTTCCGAGTCTACGATGGCCAAGACGATGTGTCCGTTCACCGAACCTGCAAAATCAGCATGCAGACGGCTCCATCCTTCCCCGGTCGCTGTCTATGTCGCAGGTACCTGAGCAGGCGGCATTGCGGAAGCATGTGCACACACATAGCGCGAGCTGAGCAGTGCCCCAGTCGCTCAATGTCCGAGTGTAGTCCTGGAGACTAAAATAGCGTTCTGGCGATACTCTTCGCGGAAGCCATACGGAGATGAGTTTCACGCAGAAGGTTTATTGAAAATCTTCTTGTCGCAAAGGGTGAAAAAATGTAATGACCCCAGTGTATTGAATTGGCACTTACGGTCACTTCTGTTCTCCTGTTGAAACCGTGGGCAAACGTCTTAATTCCATTCTTAGACATGTTGAAGAGTAGCGTCTTGTTCCGTCATTTGTTTCACCTCTCGGACGCATATCGCCCTTTCCTCCATCCGTAGGGCTAAGAAAAACCATACTCCTATTCCGCGGAATAGCTTTCTCATTGCTTTGTATCCGCCAGCGGCAACCGGCTGTGGGCATCTGCATTTGAATGGTCACTGTGCGTTACGATGTTGCACCGTATATCTGTAGTTAGTGAGAAACAAGGCCCAATACTGAATCCGGGCAGCTGCAATCGGCGGTATCGCCTTTTCTGGATTTAATAAACCAGTGATTGGTTTATGTTCAGTCACCAGACAAACTCATGTCCGTACAAGTAGTCCTTGAACTGAGCGATCTCGAACACAAATTCTGGAGCCTCGTTTCCAAGTGCGAGTAATCACATTCTGCCCTCGTAAGCTTCTAGGATCGGAAACCAATTGGGCATTCAACACCATTGATGCGGTGGGACGAAACAACGTCAATACATATTGGTGACGCGTCACAATCCAGCGTTATAGGTTTCTCAGTGTCAAAATGGGCGAGAATATTGAAGGCCTCTATTGCCTTCTTAAGTTTCCGAAACATGTTTGTGTTCTTGCTCTCACTGCCACCTGGCACCTATGGCGAGAAGGGCATACAGCGGATCCAACGCTGGTGCAAGGTTCGGCAAGATTTTGCTGTAATTCCTCGCATGAACTATAAGTGCTTTTAGCTCACTTACCGAAGCGGGCTCCAGTGCTTCGCGGAGGGGCTTTGATGTTCTCGTCTTTTGGCCGCAGCCAGCTAGCATCGATACTATAGCCGAGAAAGGCGACGTCGCCTTGCCGAAACTTCTACTTCTTGTGCAACCCGAGACCATATTCCCACAGTCTTTGAAGGACTTTCCGCAGCCGTCACCGGTCATTTCGCTTTTCTGCGACGATATATTTGATATACACCTGTACTCCTGAAATATCACTCAGGAACGCGTTGATTCGTCTCTGAAACATGGCCGGGTGCGGAAATTGATTGATTGATTGCTTTATTTCGTCACAGTACAGTGTAACAGGAGGCGGAGGGAAAAGCCGTAATGACGGCTTGAGGGATCCTCCGCCCCCTTTGTGAACAATGGCAGCAGCTGAAAGGACATCACAATATCATACACTTTTTATACATAGCTTATACAACAAAGAAACCTGCTGCAATCTTCTGAACCCAAATAATTACTACATTGTTTATACAACAAAAAGAGCCGTTAATTCAGCGACACTTAAATGAGACACATCTATACCTTTGCTAATATAATTATTTAAAATTCGCGGAAGAGTACATCGAAGCATCTGAAAACCATAATTAGTACGAAAGTAAGGAACGTTCCACATTTCTGTATTTCTAGTTTCATAAGTCTTTTCCTTTAAGCAAAGATTCGCCATATCTGTAAACAAAGAGTTTGAGCGTTTGCAGCTAAGACAGTACTCTCGTAGTAGCCTGTATTGATATAGGTCATTCACTTTGATTATCTTATATTTTTTAAACAGTGGGTCGCTAGGTGCTGTAACTATAGCGTTGTCTATCAGCCTCAGTATTTTCTTCTGTATTCTCAGTAATTTTGTTAAGTTTGTTTCTGTAGTTGTTCCCCAAACCAAATAGCAATAACTAAGATAAGAACTAAACAGTGATTTGTATATCAATAACTTCACCGAGTTGGGGATGAGGTACCGGATACGGCTGAATATTCCAGTTATCCGGCTTAATTTTAATTGAATATAATTGACGTGGTCATCCCATTGCAAAGAACTGGAGAAATGTACCCCAAGTACTTTCACTGACGTCACTATTTCTATATCTGAGCCTCTAAATACAATGTTATTCTCCAAAGTCACTTGTTGACCTTTCGAATGAAAAACTACGGCTTTTGTTTTAGTTGCATTTATTTTTAACTTATTGTTACTTGTCCAGTTGTCTAACTTCTGTAAGACGTCATTAGCTTTATTAGAAAGGATAGCATCTGATGCTGATGGGACAAATATACTCGTGTCATATGCATATATAATAAACTTAACTTCTGGGGAGATATGGACAATGTCATTAATATATAAAGTGAACAATAAAGGGCCAGGAATGCTCCCCTGTGGTACCCCTGAAATTATATTTTTCTTGTCTGATACTAAATCATTTATCGAAACGAATTGACATCTGTGCGCCAGATAGCTTTTAAGTAACATGAGTGGGAGCCCGCGAATGCCATAATGATTTAATTTTTCAAATAAAATACCGTGGTGAATGTAGTCAAATGCTTGTGTGAAATCTACAAAAATTCCGACCACTTTATTTTTTTGTTCGAACTGTTGTAGAATATATTCTTTTTGGTCCAGTAGGGCGAGTTCTGTAGACTTGTGTTTTTGGAAGCCATATTGCGATTTTGTCAGGACGTATTTGGTGCAAAAACAGGATAAGCGACTAAAAATAATTTTTTCTAAACCTTTAGAAAATACGGGGAGAATAGATATCGGTCGATAATTTGCAACGTTTTGCTTGTTCCCCTTTTTGTAGAGAACTATTACGCGTGCCGTTTGCATTTTCGAAGGAAAAACCCCTGTCGAAATACAGAGATTGAATATGTGTGTTAGTGCTGGACTGATCAGATCGATAACATATTTCACTGGTTTTATTTGCATACCATCGGCGTCGCAGCTGCGACTGTTTTTTAAGCCGAGAAATACTGTGTGGACTTCTGGTTCAATAGTACCTGCTAAGAAAAACGTGTTTGTAGTTTCTGGACCCATAGTTCGGCAAACAGCGGGTGATCTGTCGTTAAAGTCTCTGTAAACGAAGTAATCATTAAAAACATTGGCCATAGCCTCTCCACTGACAAAGTTTCCATCATGGAGTACCTCCTTAATTTCTTCTGTTTTCGGATTGCGGCCCATCAAAGAGTTTATTCTATTCCATAAAACATCTGCTCGTTTTGAGCACACAGTAAATGCTTGTATGTGATACAGCTGCTTTGATTTCTTCATTTCTTTACTTAAGGCATTTCGGAACTGCTTGAAAGCAATTAGGTCCGCCTCGTCGCGCGTACGCATGAATTTCCGAAATAATCTGTCTTTTTTGTCTAATTTACGTAAGAGTTCGCGTGTCATCCAAGGTTTCCGACAACCTTTAGGTTTTTTGCGCTGTTTATAAGGGAAGTGTTTTTTGTATATACAGGTAAAGGATTCTAAAAACGCGTCATAGGCTACATTCGCATCATTTGAGTTAAAAACAGTGTCCCAATGCAAAGTGCCAATCTCTGAACGGAAGGCATCTAAAGCAGCTGGCGAGACATGCTGATAACTATAAGGAATGTCATTCTGAATTAACGGATGTGCACCTGTTTTTACAGAACAACATATCGCCATGTGATCACTAATAGGATACGTAAGGACAGCACAGGTCACACACGACAGATCACAGTTTGTGATAAATAAGTCTATGGTGGTCTCCGAAGACAGAGTAATTCTAGTGGATCTATTTATAATGTTTTCGCAACCGTTGCATGCAATAATAGTTTCAAAGTCACACTTTTTTGTGCTTTCATGCCCCATGTCAACATTGAAATCACCACCTAATATAACAGTGTATTGATGTTGATTTACATATGTTAAGAAAACATCCAAAAATGCACAAAAATCAGACAAGTTACCATCAGGTGGCCGGTAACACACAGCAATTATGACATCTTGAAACTGAACACATAACATCTCGTAATGAGCAGTAACTGAAGTAAACTTTTCGAGCAGTACGGCTGGTAAAGAATTTTCAAGTAGGATAGTGACACTACCCCCCCGACGACTTGGCCGAAAAACAGAGAACGTTTTCATATGAGGTAGTTCAAATTCTTCTGAAATATCCGATTGCCAGGTTTCCGTTAGCATAACTACATCAAAACAACCTTTCATTTGATTAAACAGACACTCGAGTTCATTTACTTTGTTTCCCATTGATTGTACATTTAAATGGAAGCATCGAAGAAAACCTCTTTGTACACTTTCAAACCGCTTCGCTAACTCACGAAGGGCGATATATCCGAGGTCATCCATTTTACAGAGCAGTAAAGAAAAGAAACCAAGAAATAACACAAAAACAAACATCAATTGTTCAACGCTGACAGGTCATCCTCACACCTGATGACCTGTGCACGTTCTCCACTCTTCCTACGCACCAAGACCTTCCCATTGGAATGCCATGCAAAGTCATAGCCAACTCTCCTAGCCCAGGTTTTAGCGCGCTAATAAAAGAGCCCGGGAACGCTTGGTCATGTTCTCAGTTATGTACATTTTCTTGTTCCTGCCTCAAGGATTTTCTCTTTTCAAGCCACGTATCTCGAAGGTCCTGGTGGACAAAGCGAAGGATCACTGCACGCTCTCTACCTGGCCTTGATGCCATTCTGTGAATTGCGGAAATATCAGCCGGAGCAAGTTCCGTCAAATACAAGGTTTTCGCAAGATCATTTACCTTGTTTAAAAGATTTTCACCTGCAGTCTCAGGAATTCCATGTATTTCCACATTCAGACGTCGGCTGCGCCACTCGAGGTCATCAAAATCAATCTGAAGCTGGGCGAGACCCTTAGCTGGATCCTCCTTCTCAAGTTTGTCGATCTTGCATTTTATGTTTTTTATTTCCCTGTCTTGCCCGCTCAAGCGTTCCTGAATTTTATCAAAGTGATCCGACAGCAACTGAATTGACCTGTCTATTCCCTCTACCTTTTCATTCAAACTAAGGAGAGAAGTTAATTTCTTGTCTATGTCCATGATCGTAATCTTAAGCTGAGCATCTCCTATTTGATCAGCGGGCCGTGTGGTGCTCTTGGATACCCCCGGCCTGCAGGCCTCACACTTCCATGCTTTTTTCCTAAAAGACTTTTTCTTTTCAGCATACTCCTGTTCACTCATGCCTGAGCATACTGAAGCATGAAAACAGAATTCACACTCACTGCAAACAATAGCACTCGCGGCATCTTCAATTTCAGATCTGCAACCGCAGCACTTAGTCATGTTTGAGCCCCAAAAATCATGCGTCCCCAAAACAAATCGTTTGGCAGCAGCGACAGCGAGGGAAAAGTAAAAAAAAAGAAAAGAACGAGAAGTTTAACCAACCTGTAAAACACAGCAGAGGTTATCCGACGTGCTTTCCCCGCCGTCGCCGCTGCCAAAGTGCCCCGCCGAAAATCACGCCCCTGCGCAAATCTCTTTCTGTCGTGGTGCCGCTGCTGTTTGCTGATAATGTGCGCCGTAAAACGACGCAGTTTCTTAGAGGCAGACAGGTCAAACAGGCGCGGGAAATTTGAAGTTCAGTCCGGGCGATTGTAGGCACAGTCTTGGGTCAAGGCACCACAGGAAGTTTCCGAAGTCAGCGCCTGTAAAACACAGCAGAGGTTATCCGACGTGCTTTCCCCGCCGTCGCCGCTGCCAAAGTGCCCCGCCGAAAATCACGCCCCTGCGCAAAATCTCTTTCTGTCGTGGTGCCGCTGCTGTTTGCTGATAATGTGCGCCGTAAAACGACGCAGTTTCTTCCAGGCAGACAGGTAAAACAGGCGCGGGAAATTTGAAGTTCGGTCCGGGCGATTGTAGGCACAGTCTTGGGTCAAGGCACCATAGGAAGTTTCCGAAGTCAGCGCCTGTAAAACACAGCAGAGGTTATCCGACGTGCTTTCCCCGCCGTCGCCGCTGCCAAAGTGCCCCGCCGAAAATCACGCCCCTGCGCAAAATCTCTTTCTGTCGTGGTGCCGCTGCTGTTTGCTGATAATGTGCGCCGTAAAACGACGCAGTTTCTTAGAGGCAGACAGGTCAAACAGGCGCGGGAAATTTGAAGTTCAGTCCGGGCGATTGTAGGCACAGTCTTGGGTCAAGGCACCACAGGAAGTTTCCGAAGTCAGCGCCTGTAAAACACAGCAGATGTTATCCGACGTGCTTTCCCCGCCGTCGCCGCTGCCAAAGTGCCCCGCCGAAAATCACGCCCCTGCGCAAAATCTCTTTCTGTCGTGGTGCCGCTGCTGTTTGCTGATAATGTGCGCCGTAAAACGACGCAGTTTCTTCCAGGCAGACAGGTAAAACAGGCGCGGGAAATTTGAAGTTCAGTCCGGGCGATTGTAGGCACAGTCTTGGGTCAAGGCACCATAGGAAGTTTCCGAAGTCAGCGCCTGTAAAACACAGCAGAGGTTATCCGACGTGCTTTCCCCGCCGTCGCCGCTGCCAATCAGATAGACGAAAGTCTATCTGATTTGTACTTAATAAGTATAGCTAGCAGATGTGAGCCTCACTCCTCTTGCAAGGGGCGGAACTTGAACAGATAAAAAGAACCACAGAAAGGTTTAAGTGCTTTTCTTTAAATCTTTCGAAAAATTTCGGACAAGATATTATATATAAAACAAGCATCTGAAAGTGCAGTGCGCTTTTGTCACTGTACATTTTAAAAATCGTACCGATACGCTCAAAAATTCATTTTTTTCCAAAGCAACCCACTAATGGTATTGTTTACCAGCTGGTTGTTGTGGAATGTACAAGAATTAGTTTATTTATAAATGCACTGAGGAGCCGAGCCTAATTTTTGTTCCTGTTGTGTTGGCTGTATAATGATGAATTTCATTTTGGAAAATGCAGTGTTTTTCCCTGTGTGCAGTTACTTTTTCATTTCTTCACTATCTTTTGTGATGTAATTTGTAACTTTTTGCCATCAAAAATTATGTATGCCACTCCTGCTTAAGGCCTGGCAGCCGGGCAAGCAGCATAGAATTAATTAAATAAATGCAGTTTTTTAAAACAGAAAAGGTCCTTTTGAGTGTTAAAAACTGCTATCTTCTGGGCGTCCTCATCCAACAGTAGGTGATATAGGCCTGGCGCAGGTCCAACGTCGTAAACTTCCCCGCCGTTCATCTTCGAAAACATGTCATCCACTAGCGCCAACGGGTACTGCTCCATCACAGTGTACGAGTTGGCATCACAGGTGTATGAGTTGGCAGTCATCCGAAAGTCTCCGCAGATTCTGAGCGATCCATATTTCTTTACAATGGCTATGACTGGTGTTGTCCACTCCGTGGTTTTACCTGGCGTAAGGAATTCTTGGGCTACTTGCTCATCCAGTGCTTCCGACATCTTGGCCCTCAAAGAGTAGTGTGCAGTCCTGGCCTTGAAAAACTGTAGAGCAACGTTTTCATTGGGCTGAAATATAACCGGTGGTCCCTGTGAGTTTAAAAGTTTTTGGGTGTTTTTCTCTGTTCTTGCATGTTTATCTTACTGCGTCATATCCGTTGCTGTAGAGACGTATGCAGCGTTCCTTCCAGGAACTAACACGTAAAGGACATGACTTTATGCAGACTGGTGTCAACCGCCATTTACTTTCTACTTCTTCCTCGCTTCTACACCCTATCCCGCTCCTTCGTCTTCGTGCAGGCACTCCTTGCTGACCGCTTCACTCTTCCCGACTTCTTTGATTGCACCTCCTGGTGTAATATCTGAATATGCTGCCGATGGAGGCACACTCTCTTTGACCCGAGGCCTCTGTGTACCAAACGTTCCTCAATATTCCGTGTTGTGATGCCGTCTTGACAACATCGAATGGTCCAAAGTACTTAGTGTTTGAAGGGGAAACTGCTTTTCTTACAAGGACATATTTCCCAGGTTGAATGTTTGGTATATCCTGTTCTACCTCTTATCGGAATTTCTTTTCATCCGGCGTCTGCAGACTTCTTGTTCTTCGACCTTTTTCTTGACTTCGGTTAACTTCAGATTTTCTATGAGCCCTAGTTCACGATCTGCAGGAAGTATGGGCGCTGTCCCGCACGTTACGATATGAGGGCTACAGCATAAACCAGTGGTGCACGATCGGTTATGGTGCTTCACTGCAGCCTCAAGGCAGCATTTCGAGCCGTCTGCAAGGCCCGGATACATCTTTATAAACTGTTTGTTGTCGCGTATGGTCCGTTCTGCTAGTCTACTTGCTGTAGGGTGATTAGGAGAAGAATATTTAAGAAGTATGTCTCGGTCCTTCGCCCATCTTGTTAGGTTGGCACTCCGGAAAGCAGGACAGTTGTCGCGGACCAGTGTTTTTGTGCGCTTGAAGCAGTCATTTTTGAGCAGATTGATGACCCTATTTGCGTCTTCTTTTCCTGCTTTTGCCGTCACCTCCCTGTGCATTCGTCAATACAGCGCAGAAAAGCTTGCGCTCGTATTACTCCCTCCCCCTTCTAGTTGATCTCTGCAAAATCCAAATGCACAACTTCGAACGGCACTCGTGAATATTCGGGCTTGTCATAACATCTGGCGATTAATTGAATTTCACTTTGTTCGCCTGAGAAGTATGCCCTGTGCGGATATAATTACTAATGTCGTTACTAATACCTGGTCATAATGAACCTCATGAGCAATTTCTTATATGTGCGTCACAAGCCATCATGTTCGCCTGAACCAGGTGTGTCATGGTACAGGTGGAGAATCCTTTGAACCATGGTGGGTGGTACACGGTACTCTCCATCAATAAATTTGAGATCTTCTGTAACTTCCGACTGCTTGATCTGATTCATTCTTTTTCGATTGTCACTTGACTCCTGAACAAGCAGCCTAGACAGCGCGTCAGGACCGGTGAGAAGCTGACCAGGACTGCACGAAACTATAATGTGGAATTGCTGGAGATAGTTCACCCATATTGCAATGCGTCCCCTTGGTTGTCCCATATTGAAAAGTTGAGCCAAGGCTTGACGATCCGTGAAAAGCCTGGTGCCTTCAAGAAATGTTCGGAAATACTGAACTGCCTTTAATACGGCCAGTGCTTCATTTTTCCGTTGTTGAATAATTGATTTGAGTGGGTTTCAGCGTAAAGCTGTGCTACCCAACAACGTAATGCTTCGTTCGGTAAGCTTGCTGGAAGGGCTTCTTGTATCGAACCGCACCAGTTGCATAGTGTTACGCGTCCGTGTTCAACACAAAAGGCACACAAAAGTCTGGTATTTGAAGGATGGGATCGTCTGTCCATTCGAAAGGTGTGCCTTTTTGCTTTAAGCGTGTAAAACACCGCGCTTTCGTCGCATAGTCTTTGATAAATGCCCTGAATTGGCCTGCTAGTCCAATAAAAACACGGAGGGAGTACACATCGTTAGGCTTAAAAGCTCATAAATTCTTTCTACCGATTCATGTTTAGCGCTTTTAGTATGTCCGTCGAACACCCTTTCTAGGAATACAACCCTATCTTGGAACAAAGCACTCATCTTAAAATTGGCTTTGAGATGAGATAAGCTGAGAGCACGAAGAACTTGATAAAGATGGCCACGGTGCTCTTCTTTTGTCTTTGAATACACAAGAATGTCATCGATGTAGAAGTTGCAGGATATGCCCAAATAAGGTTTCAGAATGTCGGTAATAATTTTCTGAAACCACGCAGGGGAATATTTCCATCGAAATGGCACGCGGTTGTACTCAAACAAGTCAAACGGTGTCACAAAGGTGGTGTAGTTTTTCGTTTCTTCACTGAGTGCAATTTACCAAAATAGTTATGTGTGTTCGTGAAACCCAACTGCAATCCCCGTTTCGTCAATAATATCGTCCATCCATGGCACCGGGTAAGGTATGAATTCTGTTCGACGATTAAGAGCTCAATAGGTTGTATAGAGTCGGAATGTTCCAGCTTCCTGTGAAGCAATAGTTATGGGAGAAACAAATTGGGATACAGAAGGGCGGATGTTATCCGCATCCAACATCTCGTACAAGTCCTTCTTAACCATACCTTTTTATCTAGGGACATCTATAAAGAGCTCTGCGAATCACTGTTTTGTCTACAAGCTCGAAACGAACAACGTGAGATTTCATCTCAGGAGGGTAACTGCCCGCACACGTAAGTTCCAGGTATTTCATTTTGATATCCTCCTGGTAATTAACCATACGTTTTATGCAAGGTGCACTGATAAGATGCATTCGTCCCACGTTGTCCTCTATCATCACTTTGTCATCCCAATAAATGGTAATTTAAGTCTTTCATGACTGGGCGCGACAAAAGAAAATCGTGGGTGACCTCAGAGAGTGCCATTGCATCACTTGTAATCGACTGACATTGAAATTCGATCGTTAGCTTTAGCCAATCACTACATGTGCTTACGCATCCATTGTAAGCTTGCACGCGCAGGGCTCTACCAGCATGCAGAAGAGCGGCGTTCAATCTACTCTTATTGATGATAGGGACAGATGCACCACTGTCAACAATGGCCTTGATTTCAGCGCTATCTACCTTGATAGCACATAGAATAAGGCGGACGATACCAGAGAAATTGCACCGGCACTACCTTTAGGGGCGAAGCTCCTCTTGCTCGGGGCATGTCCCTTCGTGTTGTTCGGCGCGTATTCTAGTTCCCGAGGCGACCGCTAGAGGCGCATCGTGCCCGTGTTGCCACGGGCACGATGCGCTTCTGTACGATGTCATGGCATGATGCGGGAACGAGAGCACAGTTGCGCTGTGTTCGCATTTGATATGAATGCACCCACTGGATGGCGCGGCGGCGCCCGCTCCACTCTCGACGCGTGCACTAGTTAGATAAATGACCACTAGAGGGCCGCGCCTACATGAAGTGCTCGCTGTTGGTGCGCTTCCTTTCTCATCGCCGAGAGCCCCGTTACGGTCTCTGGTGCAGCTCGCACGACGACAAGTGTCCCACCACCATCAGACCACCAACAGCACCAAGCGTCCCACCACCACCACCTGCCTTCTCCAACTTTCAACCACAACCTCTCATTAAAGAGCCTCTCGCCACTTGCTTAACCGACCACAAAATTGCGGTCTTTCAAGGAAAACGCGTCGCGCAGCTTTGTAATCAGTAATGTAGTCCTTTTGTATCATTTCATCTATATATAAATAATTATGTCTTGTGTGTATATAAATGTCTATATTTGCTTGATATGTAAATAATAAACATCGTCTATATAAGTCTATATACAATCACCCTTATAACAACGTGTCGAGTCTTTACATGATCTGTGGGCGATTGTTGATCGCACCACACCCCCAGTCACGTCTGTGTATGATGATGAGTGGGCATTCTAGGGAGGTTTCACGGTTTACCAGACTACCTCCGGAGCTTCGTCCACTCATCGTCATTCACATCGTGGATATGCGGCAATTTTTTCTTTGGAGCTGGTGATCATACGCAGCTACGTTACGTGGACACACAACAAATTCCTTCTGGCACTCAGTTGACGAAGTTGGCTCTATATTATCAATAAACTTGTAGCGATGCTGTGTTTGTTTGCCAGGTTTGGGTCCTCGCGGAACCAACGTCGTCACTGAGGTCTGTACACATCGCAGAAGGTCGTCAAATGTTGTTGGGTCGCTTAGCTTTACTTGTCTAGGAACATCGTTACAAAAACCTTGCATTACCAAGGCTACAACTGCAGATGACGGGAGCTCCGGTTCTGCGGAATGGAAAAGAAGGCGCTTCTCAAGGCAATACCCCAGCAAAGAACCAAAGGTATATTTGAAGCGCATTGCCGCATCCCAGCCTTCTATAGTGTTACCTTGTACTGCCGCCGTAAAGCTTATTTTCCACGTTTTCCGGCGGGTTGGCGTTTTATCTTTAAGGTGCACATCTTACCATTTTCTGGCAGTGGCACCCAGGTAACGGCGCATATTCAAAATCTTTGTTTCATCACTGTCCCACATATTCCTTGGTGCAGGCGGACTGAGAAAGCAACATCTAGTAGTCAGCATTCTGCGAGTCTCCCACAAAAACATCCGGCTGGACAATATGTCCTATTTGTCTTTCTAAGCTAAACGACTTGGCCAACGCTCTCATCGCTTCAGTCTGCGGCACCATGCATCGTTGCTGTTGATCGATATGTGTCAAAAACAATTTCACCTTCGTGCAAAGCACTTCCTCCTTGAGTGAGCCGCGGAGAATAGGTTCTACAACTAGTTTGGTCAGTGTCGGGACCAGCAGATTCACTTTCACCGATCTAGCTCGTACAAGGGCTCGACGGCTCATCGAAGCGCCTTGCTGTACCACATCAATTAGTTCATTAATGCTAACTCCGCGGGGAACGCCCTTCCCTTGCTCACCGTCCACTTGGTATCGGGTGAAAGCAAGGGACTCCGACGACGGCTTGTCGGTGAAGAAGGTGACCCACTTGGCTGGTCTTGAAGTCCTGCCGACTGCTCCAGAATGTAGCGTGCCTATCAGTCCTTGCAAGAAAAGCAGCTTCACGTTCAAACACTAAGTACTTTGGGCCATTCAAAGTTCTCAAGAGACCACCACAACACCGCATATTGAAGAACGTTTGGTACACAGGAGCCTCGGGTCAAAGAGAGTGTGCCTCCATCGGCAACGTATTCAGATATTACACCAGGAGGTGTAATCAAAGAAGTCGGGAAGAGTGAAGCGGTCAGCAAAGGGTGCCTGAACGAATACGAAGAAGCGGGATAGGGTGTAGAAGTGACGAAGAAGAAGTAGAAAATAAATGGCGGACGACACCCGTCTGCCCTTGACTTATCCGTGGAGGAATAGATGGTGCGAAGCTAGAAGAGCAGAAATCTCAATCACTAAATTGCGATACCGAGTTCCCTTACTGAACTTTTACCTGTACAGGTCTGGTCTGGCTCAATCACTATTGTGTCTGCGCTGTGATGAGGATGAGTCTGTAGAGCAAGGTAGCAAGTTGGACAGCGCTCGTGTCGGCTATTCCTTCTTTTCTGTCTTTGTTTGTGCACGCTGTTTCACCATGACGTATCTCTGGAGCACTTCTTCATATCATGTCTAAGATTGCGAAACATGGGTTTGCATTTCTCTCTTCCTGTAGTGCTCTCTCTTGGTGTGACTGTCCTGGGATTAGGTCGAGGGAACGTTTGTAAGGCCGCATGCCACTTTCTTCGTCAGCCAAAAAGAATTCAATGTTCATTAGCTCACTTGCTTGTTTTATATCCTTTTAATCTTGATCACAGTACGTGAGAACCAATCTCCATAGCGCTCGCTTCTATTTTTATAATAATATACCTTTAGTCTTCGCAGGAAACAATTCCTTTAACCCAAATTTCAATATCAAATTTATATTTCATTTTTTATATTTTTATTAATATTCTTCTCCCACAGAAATCTCTTTCTCGGTTCATGGTCGATTTCCCCAGAGGGGGTTGCGCCAATGTATCCAAGGACCAACCAACCAACCGTCTGAACAAAATCATCTGTTTTACGTGCTAGTTCCTGGTAGGAAAGCTAAAACGTATTCAGTTGTTGTTGACCGCGGCATAAAACATATTCGCGTAAAAAAATATCTCTGGACTTTAGAGCAGCCTAGCGACTCTGGAAGAGCTTCGTTACTACATGCATTTACCTATGCGGCATGTAAGTGTTCCGGCAATATTAGACACAGCAAAAAAGTTCTGGTGCTAGAAAAAATCTGTCAAATCTCATCACTTGTGGGAATTAACGTGATGCGAACAGTCCGGGAGGCAAATGCCTTTTCCGGAATGCCTATCTTTTGGCATGCCGCCATGAGCAGTATCAATGGATTCGCGATAATTTTATAGATATTTAGTAAAACACCGCGCACACTAACCTGCACATAGATCGGTCCACACTACTGCATAGATGTCTGTTTTGTCGAGGAGAATTCATGCTGAGCTGCAGAGATGTGCAAAACAGGAGCGCCGTGCGTTGCAGTACTCACAGGCGGTCGGGTAAAGCTGTACAATACGGGATGTTGTGGTACATATGTATTATCACGTTCCTATTACAGCTGTGAGCACACACCACAACTACGGGAACAGTCTACCATGCACGATTGGCAGTGTGGTTGTTTCCCACAGTTGGGGCACGGGTTCGATTGCTATACACTCCCTGCCGCGTGTTAGGTTGCCTTTGCTTATGCAGCACCTTTGTCTGCGTCTGTTTGCATGTTGCTCCTCTGCTTAAATAACACGCAAATGTAAGCAGTATCTCACTGTCTTGTTAAATCCACGCATAATGTGCTTTCATCAAACCTTCAGTGCCTCTCTTAATAGTCAATCAGCTGTAACATAACAGTAAACCACATGTGGCACATACGCGCATTCACCGAACGGTTAAGAGCGCCGGGTCATATAGTTATCGTTAATCATGACTTGTGTGGAAGTATCTCATATTAGGAATGTCAAACTCAATTATTCTTGTTCGCAATACTTCCATACACTTCCATACCATAATTGTTATTTACCATGCCAATGATAAGACCGGGAGACATCAGCAGACAGATAGATAGATAGATAGATAGATAGATAGATAGATAGATAGATAGATAGATAGATAGATAGATAGATAGATGCGGTAAATGTTTCTTAAGTTCGCCAAGAAGTGCTTGGCATCTAAAATGTAAAGTTGAAGCGTACCTAAAGGATCGATGGGTGCGGCAGGATTACATGTTACTTGATCTGAAAGAAATATATACTGTAGTTAATAGCTGCCCATACAATAAAAACACAGTTTAATATATTTTGCTGATAACCGACCGGATATTTCTCTTGGCAGGTCGTTATAATATACGTAAACTTTGTACTCGGCTTAATGTAAAGGACACTGCACCAATTTCCAGACAAGGAAGTTCTTATCGCGAAGCAGAGATGTTCTTGTAACCAACGCGAGCACCATGAGTTGTGGGCGTAAGACACCGCCGTAAACGCGTCGGTAAACGCGTCGGCAGGGTGAAGGTCGCGGGAACTAACGGCTCTGCGATCAAATCCCCGTTAGGGTGCCTCCATACCAGCGCCGCATCCTTGAGATCAGGGTGGTGACACTCACAATAGCATCATCGCCATATGGTGTCTGAGGGGTTGACCTGAAAGCACGCGCATATGCGTTGTATGTCGTGCTCTTATCTTAGATGTTCACAACTACTCCGGGAACTGTGTCGCCTATACTAAGGGTGTTTTTTGGGGAAGGCGGTATGCAGCAACCCACGTTACATTTTTTAGGGGCGAAGCTCCTCAAGGTTTAGTTCTGTCCGTCCATTGTACTAGCGCGTTACCTACTAGGAACGCACTACTAGGGCGTGTGTGGGAACGAGCTACTAGGAGGGCGCGTGCCTCCCGGCGCGCGAGCTCTCTCACTCTTCCATGTGCTGTCGAAAGGCGCGCGTTGACTATGGAAACGCTCTTTCTTCGATGAACGCGCTACCAGCTCGCAAAGAAGGAGAACGCGCCTTCACCCGCGAGAGACAAGCTTGACGCAGGCAGCGTCTTCCAGCGAGATAGCCATATATATATATATATATATATATATATATATATAGGCACTCGATCTTGACTTGCAATGAAGTGCCGGTGGGAGATTTCACTTGTGCGTAGTTGAACCATCAGGATTCGTAGCGTGCGCGTTATCTAAATTAATCCGGAACTCGGCACGATCTACGATGAATCTCCGGAGCTTCGCCTACTCATCATCATTCACTCCGTGGATATGCTCTGAATATTTTAGCCTGAAATCTTCATCTTGCAGCTCTCTGCTAACGTTAGTCCTACCATACAACACAGAAGGATGACACGCAGCTCCTCGAATACCACAAATAAAGATTTATGAGATGTGCGTCTTGCTTTCAGTTTATATCTTGTATTCGCTCTGCAAGCGATCTCTGCCTTTACATTCTGGCTTACACTAAAGTTGCGCGACCTATCTATTAAAAGTGAAAAACACCCAGCAGGTCACGTGCATTGTGGCAATTGGTGCGATGGGAAGCAGTCAGCCAGGAAATAGGCTATGAGGAATTGTGTGGCATTTCACGAAGACTTAAGAACAAGACAAACGCCTTCTGCAAAGCCGCATAGTGCTTGTGTACGAAATGTTAAACGTCGGCTAATCAAGATTTTAAATATGGAAAGAACAGCGCCTGTCGTCGCTCACAGACACGCGTAACTTAGGAAGTGAAAGGGGGTTATAACAATCGGTCCTTAATGTGCCGAAGAAGGACGGTACTACTAGGGTACAGCGGCTCCTAAAGCGTCTCATGTAGTTTTACTAGGACTACTGCCCTAGAACTTGCTGTAATGATGACTAGGTAACGCAAATTCCGGTTCTCATGTGTGAAGCGCACTACCACAAGAGTACTTGCATTCTTCTACTATTTTCTGTCTTTCGTGCTGCTTTCCTAGATGGCGCAGGAATAGTTTAACGAACGACGCCTATAATAGCACATCAGCGCACCGTACGGGGCATTTTTCTTCGACAAGGACAGTATGCTTTTCACTAACGTGAGTACCAATGCTAGATCGTACCATAAAATACCACTCAATTGTCGCAGTGCTGTCGACGTTCCTGATTAGCCCACGTCAAGCAGGCTCATTAATGGGTGTTCATGCGCTTTGCCCAAGGGCCTTGATCCTAATTGCAAAACTTGGCAGAATGCCAAAGAAATCTTCCTAGAAAGTTTCTCTGCAGACTGCTTCGATGACACCGCTTCGAACAGTGCGTGGGATCTACACGGCTTGTTCCTTACAATAATGTATACTCACCTCTTTTCGTGGACTGTTCGGCTCCACCTACAAGTGGTATAGAAATAAATATCACAGAAAGCAAGAACGAGGTTGTCAAATTTAGACAAACAAGTCTGCACTACTGCCTCTTCGCACTAGTGATAGGAATAGTCGTGTTCTCAGTTACTTTTCTATCGTATTTTGTTCGCTGAAACTAAGAACACTCAAGACTATCAAGTTAAAGGAAATACGTGCTGGGTCACATAATTACAATATAGGGCGACTCTACCCCGTCCTAAAAAGAAAGCCTTGCTAGATGTGCGCTTAAATGCTCTTACAGCAGGTATTGGTTTTCTTTGAAGTAAACCAGTCTTCCTGCAATTATGACTGTTTAGGAGTAGTTCGAGGTTGTGCTGCAGTTACAGGGTGTTTGTGTGCTTCGGTTGCGATAGAGCGACGCAACATTTTTGCGCACCGAGTGCCATACGAAATTTCTCGCGCCGCGGGAAGTTTCAAGCCAATACGTGGACAGTAACTGTCCACCAAAAACAGCATCACCACGAACACACGTGCGAGGTGATGGCCATTGCCTTTCGGTTTTCAGTGTAACGACTAAATAGTTTTTGTAATTCTGAATATTTTAGGCACAGTACGAAAAGTTCACGACGCCGAATTCATGTACAACACATCGAGCCACAGCGAAGCTCATAATAAGCGGTGCTACTCAGCAATTCCTGAGCGGGCTTCGTATGTTTCAGAGTACATCGTGATGCACACTACCTATGATTATAAAATATGGCTATTCTTTGCCTATGGCTACCCTTTGCTGTGGATTCAATAAAACTGGCACTTCGCTTCTTCTGTCTCTATTGTTGTAAACGAAAGTACACTATAAATATTGTAAATATAAAATATAATGAATGAATGCATCCTATACGTTAAAATGAACAGTAAATTCGTTCATTCCAGAAACATTCAAGTATCACTGGCTGGCAATTTATACATGGTGTAAGCAACAGCAGCAGTCCACAAATTTAGGACAATAAAGTCAACAGCGCGCTCCGTTGCGTTCTAGAAGCCAGAATCAGTTTTGCGACGCCGACACAACGATAGCCGAAAGTTGCTTCTATGTATCCAGCAAGAATGAACTTAGTGCCTAATATGATTTATTTATAGTGTAATTACTTTTTGAGAAAGCTTGTGCTTACTGTGGTTTTTACATTTCAACAGCGGAGTGGGCTTACAAGGCACACCGTAGTTATCGACACCGGAGGAATTTCGACTTTCTGGACATTGACCCCTCACCTTGGCCTAGGGCATATGTGTACTTGCATGTCTGCACCTTTAAAATTCGGTCGCCGAGTGCAAAAAGTTTGACAACGCAGGTTTTTTAAGGTGCAGACACATTGAAGAGTACACTGGCCTCAATATTGCGCCTCCTTCCAAATAAGGCCGCCGCGGCGGAGATTTTGTCCTGTGACCTTCGGATCTCCGGACAAGTACCATAGCCATTAGACCACTGTGGCAGGGCTGTCACACGCATGATTCAGCACAAAAAATGCCTGGCTAATTTTCTTAGGAACGTTACCCACGGGTTGCTTAAATGCGGTGACGAATCTAGCGTAATGCTAAGGTATCCGTACGCTGCTGCTTGTCTTGCGCAGTTGCCTTGTTACCGATTTTCGATGCCATTGAAGCTCTATTTTTGTGCTTTAGGACGTGAACATTATATATTTAGTTGTGGTACAGTTTACTAACAGTCCAGTCATGGCGAACCGCTTGGACATTTTATCTATTTTCGCAATGAGCAGCTTCTCGTCCTCTGTAATTATCATTAATGGAAATGAGTCTGTGTGTCTGCCGCCTCTGAGGACAGCAGCTGGTTAGAGGCTCTGAATCCGCAGCCCTGAGAGCACAGTGACACCGTTTTAGAATTAGGTTGAGATTTAGGTAGGGTTTACTGGTAGAAGCAATTAAGGCTATGTTGTGCCAGTCACAGGGTGATGTGATGGTAGTACATAATGGTACCATTAATGACAACAGCTTGGGGTAAAGTGGCTGCCATCATCATCATCAACAGCAGCAGCATGTGCCATAGATCTCCAATTATCCCTGTCCTGTACTAACTGGGCTTTAATTATCCCCGCCAACTTCTCATTTGATCTGCCCACCTAACCTTCTGCGGCCCCCTGCCACGCTTGCTTTATCTAGAAATCCATTTTATCTAGAAATCCAAGAATACATGGAAATATACCCCTAAAAGGGCAACATTATTCAGAACGAATGCGACAGTGCATCTTTACGAGTCCGACAAGCATCCGCTGAAGAAAACTAGTTAGAGCAGAGAAAGGACTAGACAGAGAAGAAGTACGTCACATGCGCAAGAGAAACGCTGCTCTGAACTCACCCAAATGAAGTACACTCACCCATAGTTTCGTTGACAAGGAGAGTTAGCAGAATCAGCACTCCAATTCGCATGGTTGCAAATCTCGCTTGGAAAAAAAGTACACGACCGTTTCTAGCTGAGGGAAGTTTTTAAAACGGAGGAGCGAATCCAACCGCGGGCGTTTCACACCCGCATACGCTCACCCACCGGAGGCACTCTCGCTCACCCACTCCTAGTGATCGTCCTTATCAGGACTCAAAACATACCCAGAGCTTCCAGGAAAAACAAATGTCAGTGCATTGTTGGATTTCTCATAAGAGCCCCGAGTAAATTCTCGGAACGTGTTAAGGCCATTCACGACGCCCGTGTTGAAGTAGAAGTGCTGAAACGCATGGATTGGGGTGAACTTTTATGGATATCCCCACAAAGCAGCACGTCGAATGTCGGCCCTGAAAATCTTACATTCGCGGTATTTACTTGATTTTCGTAGATACGAGCCTCAAACGACGCGCGTTCAGGTCGCTTGAGACGGGGCCAATATTTTTTCAAGAATAAACGCGAAGTTCCTTATTTCTCTCCTTCACTAAGTTAATCTGTGTTCTGCTTTGCTAAGAGGAGTTAAAGCCGGCTACAATGAGTGTTTTACTCGCCTTCTTAGGAATTGTCATCTGTCGAACCTTATATGCAGTCTGTCAAACGAGCACCTGCGTACTACACAGCACTGAAGCACTGATAAGGTTTCTACGGGCAATATGCCTCAACGAAGCAATGTAAACTGCGTATAGTGTATATATGTCTATATTAGTGTATGGGTAAGTGTGACTGCATGTACGTACGTTTTGTGTTACACGTGGTCATTGTAAATATCATAATCATCGCTAAACACCTGGAGTAGCAAGCTAGGCCACTGACCAGGCTAACATCTCCGGTGTCATCAATAAAATATTCTCTCTCTCTCAAACGAGGCTGTGTGCTATGTCGCGACATTTATTTTCTCTTTATTAAGGACCATTGTGTTCGAATATTCTTCAGTTTTACAATATCAATTCTTTCACCCAATTCGGAGACGAGATGAAAGCACTCCATATGCAGATGATTGCGTTTTCTTTCTGTACTAGCAAATCTAGCATCGGGAAGGTTATATCACGTGGTATTGGAGTTAGATAATGTTTCATGAGCAATGATGAACCTGTCAAAAGCTCGGGCCTCTGGTTTGTGTCGTCGGAGCCTACGAAAATCTGTTCGCTGGGAAACATTGGATCATTGTGACACCAATATATATTCGACGTTCTACATGATGCACATAGGTGGAGCACGCAGTATTGGAAAGAGAATTCCGATTCTTGAAAACCACGCAAAATCCTTTGTACTACTCAAGCTTTAAATATTCGGTAGTTATGAGGCCTGCAAAAAGCATTTGGCTATGAAACCCATGTCCTTCAAGTTCTCCTTTGTACTAGGTGCCACTTTAAGCGCTTTCACCGCACATTCGCTACATTAATATGTTCATCAAGTTCTGAGACCATGAAGCTTTGCAACCTTTTTAGACCGATTAGTGCAACTGAGTTAGGTGTAATGCATCTGTATCGTTGGCAATATGTATCTCGCTACTTCTTTTTCAGCGACAGCTGACAACTTTTTAGTCAAGCTTCCTTGCAGGTAAATCGCGCAAACGTGCTACCTGACCTCATGGTTTCATCTAACTATGCTTGGCGTTAATGCATGTGGGGCTTTTACACGAAGCGAACTTCGCTGTACATTATTGAGCCGAGGAAAGTGCCGCGCAAAGAACCGCGCACTGTACTGTTTAAAGTACTTCCACTTGCTTGTGCACGACGTTCTAAACAGAGTACGCGAAATGCCGCCGTCCCGTCGACGAAATCTCTTTTTTATTTCGTATGAGTTCCGAAATGTTTTTCTCAGAAAAGGTGGCGGTATTCAAGAGACATCTTGTGTCGACAAATATTTCTCTCCTGCGTGACGTACACGGAACGATTCCGCATTGCTTTGTAAGCTGCAGAGATGGCATTCAGTTTTAGGATGTGCTTGAACGAACACTTAAAAACGACTCTTACTTAACTCCTCAGACAACTCGATTTCTTGTGCCTAAAAATAGTAGAAATGACGTTCCCTGTGACCTGTTTCTACTCACTGGAATACATAGCCTTTGGAAAACGCGCATACTGTAACGAAACGCTGAACCAATCACCTCATCAACAAATCATTTCACTTGGATGATCAGCCAACTAAAGGATCTCCTCGAAGAAATGAAACCCAGACAGTCTGGCGCACACTAGCGGTAAGGTGCTTATCCTGACCATTATTTTAGTTG
>CM023487.1:45905347-46045346 GCA_013339685.2 Hyalomma asiaticum | reverse complement strand
ACCATGATGCTCCACCCACTAGTGCAAGTTCCGCTAATTTTAGGTGCGGAGAACATTAGGGGCTGGGCTTCTCGGCCTGTTCATGCACTCGTCACGGTCGAGGAAATTGTCATACTATGTTCAAAAACAAGCGGCTCGTTGTATAAAAACTACATTATGAATAAAAACCGCAGCTACCATGATTTAAACCAATTTAAGATATACAAATCAATGACTGAAACGTGTTGTCAGGATTTAATTGCATTTATAACGGAAACTTGTTAAGTTTGCATTCTGGGGGCAGTGCCGTCAGATAGTGTATTTGCAGAGTTGTGAAGTTCTTGATCATCAGTGACGCACGCGGAGAAATTATGGTTCCCTGCACAACTATCTCGAAAGCGAGGACGCAGTGGACCTCCGTAGAATGTAAACGGTGGTCTACCTAGATTTATTGCGCTTGCAAAAACATTCTCCACCTCTGTATATGCACGACTGTCCGTGGTACTGCGAGCCGCCCACCGAATCTTTCCCACATATCATGTGAATGTAGGAAAACGCCAGTCAACCTAAATGTCATCTCATTGAAAACTATCATGAGCAATGGCAGGCACTCCTCGCTAGCTCAGACACGGAGGTGCAGCAACACACGGAGGTGCAACATGCCATGGACCCACCAATCTACATCAGAAACCCCTTCTCCCTTTCCCTCAATAAAAGTTCTTCCTCTTCATG
The DNA here is from genome assembly GCA_013339685.2 of Hyalomma asiaticum. NCBI lineage: Eukaryota > Metazoa > Arthropoda > Arachnida > Ixodida > Ixodidae > Hyalomma > Hyalomma asiaticum. Next base: position 46,044,635 of record CM023487.1, on the reverse strand, counting down.
TGTCAGAAACGATTATAATTAGTTCCTGCTAACACGCGTTGTCTGTCGGCCTCTAACGTTGTCGTCGTGGCTATGGTAAAATCAACTAGCAGCGACTGCCATTTTCTGTGGGAAACACTGACGCACCACTGCATGCTTCGCACCTTCCCAGGTTTCACGTACACTACCTGCGTGCATGACAGAGCACAGTTTTTGAAATTAACCGCATAGTGTGCGAATACTCTATCGCGCAGATTTTGCTTTCACGAATTGATTTTGTTCGCTAAAGATCATGTGTCATGGCGGAGAGCTTTTGTGGTCACGTGCTTCTGGAGACATGGCTTCAGCTCGAGATGATCATTTTCCCGGTGGACGCCTAAGCCTACGTAGACGCCTGGTTTTCGGCGACAAAAGTTACTAGTCACCATCGCGTTAGAATCGTTCTGAGATTTCAAAAACTGCTAGGATTTACTGGCAAAACCACGCTATGGTCATGCGACCTGCCATAGCGAAGGGCTCCGGAAAGTTTGACCAGCCTTTCCTCTTGAACACGCACTGACATCCGACAGTAGATGTGTCTCCTGCATTTCGTCTCCTTTGAACTGCGGCTGCGGCGGCAAGATTGAACCCGTTCGAGAACACAGGATCTTGATAACGCTTCTTTTGTTTATCTAGATATTTTCATGACTTTCAGTCATTGTTTTCATTTAGTATTTCCAATCATTTAATATAGCGTCGCCTTTGTACATGTTTCATCAAGCTCACTTTGTGCCTTGGTAAGTACTGCGTACATGGCTCTCTATATGCATTTCTGTTCCTCCATTTTGTCATGTTTTCCTAACCCTTTGTTGTTCTGCTTGCACTTGTTTATTTCTCCTACCTTGTTCTAAATCGTGAAACTGGACGAGAAGCTCAGGGGAAGACGAAGACTTGAATCAATGAACATATCGCTAAATGTTAGATAGAACACGTCCTGACGAAGACAAGTCCACTTGTCGGAACGTTGGCTCCTGCGGCATTCCCTGTTCTACATCGCTTTTAGCGACCTACTTCTTAATGTGTAATTTACTCCGGTTTTTTTTCATGTTGTCCATTGCCTTGTTGAGTTTTGTTTTGTTTTGATTTCTGTTTTCCTGTGTTCCTCGTGTTAGTTTCTATTGCGTATTACGTTGAGTTTACTTTGAATTACCACAGGTAATCTACTTGCGACAGTACGAACACACATCGCTCGTTCCTGGGCACGCTAAATAATGATAATAAGAATATATTATATGAAAGAATTGCTTAGGCTTGATATTAAGAGTGGGCACTACATCGGCTCGCACCATAACTTGTACACTACTCGCTGGGCAATCTAAAGGACCTAACCAATGTATAACCGAGTTTGGCAGCCCAAATGTAATGCTGATTACGCCCGCCAAACTCGGGTATTCCAAGGAAATTTTGCATGTACCAGCTCAAACACCTCACGCTTGTTACTGGGAACGTTAGGTACATGACTGATTAATTGATTTTTATTCGCGCATTGCTTTAAGCATTGTGCGCCTAACCCTCAAAGTACAACCTTCTGGAATTTTCCCGCATATCATTTCGAATTGCCTGCGTCGACACCGCAAGTAATCCTCTCGGGCTACCAGGTTGTTTCCCAAGCCTCCCATCACGTAAGACATCAGCCATGGAACGTGTGTGTTGGCGAAAAAAGTTTAGCTTATACAAGTAAAATCCATCTGGAAAATTGTAAACTACGACTTACCTAACACCTAAATACATCACAGCCCAAAATATATTTTGAATGTACGCGAAAACATAATTATGTTACGAGCAGGGGATGCAAACGAGGCCCAGCTATGCTTTAGAGTTTGCTCTCAAGGTCGAACATTTACGTTATGTTATTTTCTGAGTACAGTATGATCTAAACTAGAGAAATGCATCTTTAGTTGCCATGATCGAGTGGACTATGAATTCAACACATTGTTTTCGCACTGATGTTAGGTGCACTATAACGTATGTTATTAGGCTTGCAATAGATTTTTATAAGTGTATCTATTCTCACGCTGGCACTGTTATCGTGAACAACATACGTACGTCTCTAACATACATGGAATGCCAAACCGAGGGTTGCAAAGCAAAAGGATAGAAGCAAGGTATGCTGGTAGCGTAGCGGGAAGGAGCAAGCACAGAGTTTATACAAAATGAACTTTATTGCAGTAGCATTAAAATCATCGTCCGTGGGCGTACGCAGGACGCTGGCTAACTGTATCCGGTGGCGTCGTTTCTCTAGCGCACACTTGAGCTGAAAAAAAAAGCATTCTTCCTTTAAATCATATTTATGTGAAATCGCTCCCATTGCAGGTACTTCAAAAAGACATATATTGGCTCTCTTGACTTTCTTAGAGCAGAAATGAAATACACCTGAAATTCCTTCATAAAATATTGCCCTCTCTAGGTTTCAAAAGCTACAACCGACGATTATTATCTTACATAAGGCCGCATCATATCTGTCAACTTCTATGATGGAGCTTTGTAAAAAATGTGGCTGAAGCCTCTCTCAAGAGAATCGGTATAATACGAAAGTAAAATATCTTATTGTTACATCGAGGTGAACTTGGCCATTGCTATCCGTGTTTCTCTGGTGGATGAACCCACGTGCATGGAACCCACGTTCATACATCGCCTCCCTAACATCACGGGCCAGCCCTTTGTGGTAACTGAAGTAGTTACCTAATAACTGGGCACTGTCTATTGTAAATGCTGTGCGAGAAAGGTATCAGGCAGATTTACTTGCGCCACATTGACCCGTCAACGTCGTCGCCGTGATCTGGCGCCTAACGCAGCAGTTTTTCTTGTTCCCATCACGCTCGAGAAGCGGTGACCGGTGTACTACCACTGCGCTATCCAAGGTGTACGAACGCAGCTATGCGCTCGGCTCTGCACTCATTCATTGAGGCTGACATTAAAGCGCGCCTTGATTGGTGCTCCCATCCAGGAGAGACGTAGTAAAGCTGCATTAATTCACTTTGCATCTCCTATATGGCGGCACTGTTCCACGCAATGTCCTGGATGCGCGCGCGCTGATCCGGACGAGAGCGTCTAAGAAGGAACAAAAGGCGCGTTCGTACAGCATCGACACGGTGCTGCGTAAGCGCAGGAGATAGCCAACGTGCACCTTTCCTCGTGGCGCGAGATGCTGTATTTCGATTACCAGCGTATCAACAGAAATGTTTCTGAGTGTTTTCCTTTATTCTTACTTGTTTACTTTACTGCATCATATCCGTTACGGTAGTGACGTATGGGGTCGTGGTGGACCCCGCCATAAAAAATTGCGTGTTAAAATAGGTGCTCATTGATATTCACCCTTTCTTTTTGAGGAATAGGTGCCAATGTACGGCAGTACTTCCTAGAGAAAGATGAAAGTAGGTTTCATCGCACCGTTATGCCTGCTGGGCATGTGCAAAATTTTCATGAAGCCATCTTATATCGAGGAAGCAAACGCGACCACTCAGCGTCGGGGCTTTCAGAGACCATGCTTATTCAATGACCAAATCATCAAAGTTTTACCAAAAAGGCAAAGCGATGAATGCGGTAGCAATGCATGATATGATTTGCGATGTACAACTAGCTACCTTATGAAGAAATCTTAATTGCAGGGAATGTGGGAACATAATGTTTGCATGCAGGTGCTTAAGTACCACGTGAGGGCGAGTGCCAGAGACAACGGCCAAGCAGAGCTGCGAGCAAAGTAATGTTGTTTTGATGACTTCTGGCACGTGCTTGCCAACGCGTGACTGCGCTAAGCAGCGTGCACATTTCACCATTGAGAATTTTGGCCAGCAGAACGGCATGAAGCGAGCGCTCTCCTTCCTGCACACGTAGCCGCATTCGTGTGAGCGCTAAGCTGCTACGTGTGCAGTGTATATATGCCAGACGCCTGGAACGGAGCTCATGACCAAGGCATTGCTACGCAGTACGCAGCACGTCTGATGGCTGCCGAGATAGCCCGCGTGAGCGATGGCGAGCGCGTAAAGTCTACAGGGGCTGCTCGAGCGATCCCTCCCCCCTCCGCCCCATCGACTAGCACTTTTTAAAGCTCGTTAAAGACAGGCGGGGCGTTTATCCCCGCCCCCCCCCCTCCCCTCCCTCATTTGACCCAGGCCTCTCGAGCGGTGTGACGTTATCGCACGCGCTCTCCGTGCGACGGAGCCGGGCCGGGGGCTCGTTGTATCTCTGCTTCACCCGCGTTCGGCTGCGCGCTCGCGTGCTTTTACCCGCGGGTAGAAAGTACGTAGAGCACGGGCTTATCAATTTGAACTTCGTGTGGGATATAACGGCGACGGCACAAACTCGTCGACACTGCCCATATAAATGCTATCGCAATAAAATGACGATGAACAAAGTACATCGTCAATATTATACTGCCTTTCGCAATAAAACATTACGTATGTGATCGCTTGGCCCAGACCTTGCTTGAGCTTCCACGCTTGACCGAATGTGGCCGACTGCACGAATGTTGCAGACCCTACTGCTCGCGTATGTGCGAAGAGGCCCCAAATGTTGCACAGAAGTTGCAGGTCTTGCTGATATACCGCTCTGGCTAGGTTGGCAGAGAAGCAGCGAATATTGGGAGAGGGGATAGCGATCGCGGACGGTGCGTGCGTTGAAGGCACGATAGTCGCCACACGGGTGCCAATCCCTAGGATCACGCTTGGGAACCATGTGGAGAGCTGTCGACCAACTAGTGGCGAAAGGACGGTGGATGCCCACTCTCAGCATGTGGTCGAATTCTCGTTAAGCGATGGTAATGCGGTCCCCAGCGAGGGGTCTTGGTCGGCAAAACACTGGAGGGTCTGTAATGAAAACGCCGTGAAGTGAGGTACTGGCAGCGAAATCGTCGGATGTTTCGTAGGTTTGTAGCTCTGAATCCATTACAGAGGCGTCATCAACAGCATAATTATGAAGCATCCTTCTTCAACGTTTCCGTCATCATTATTAAGCAGCACTACCTTTTGAAGCAGTTTCACGCGGACATGCATCACGCGGCAGGCGACGTGCGCAGCCGCGCCAGCAAACAGACTTGGCTCTTCGATATACCTGATGGCGCCTTCTCGCAAGGTGCGGACCGCTGCTGAAGAAGCCAATCGCAGAGCTACGCGCGCGGCTGCAGCAAGTCAATGTCGGGCACAACAGACAGCTGTGCAGACAGAAGCCCAAACCGCAGCTCGCTGTCGACGCCAGGCGAGTTTGGTTCGTTCTCGAGAAAACGACACCAAGTGACTCTCTAAGATGTGCAGTTATAGAGATTCGCATGTTACAATACCGCAGTAATTATTGCGTAGTGGGTACTTCCCTACTTAGCGAAATGATAATAATTATGGCAGAGGGGATACCTATCACCTCTACTTGCACTAGTCTCCTAAGCGTTAAAAATGGCCTCAAAGAAGGTCCCTTCTCCAGCTTACGCTGTCAGGGTCCTGCGGTTCCGCGCAGGCCTCCCTCTTTTTAAATGCAAAGCATTCATTAGCGAACTTCGGCGACATTGAGCGTATCTATCTATCTATCTATCTATCTATCTATCTATCTATCTATCTATCTATCTATCTATCTATCTATCTATCTATCTATCTATCTATCTTGCCGCTTACCACTTTGTGCTCTCCTGGCCGTTTCGCTAATGGGATGTTTACGAAAATTCACATGCCACAACATGACTGCATAACGAACATAAATGACATGTCATAACATGAAAATCATTATATACATGTCATGAGCGGCATGATTTACATGCCACAGTCATAGTGCTCTCCTGGCCCTTTCGTTAATTGGAGGTATACGAAAATTGGCTGGCCACAACATGACTAGACGACATACATAAGTGACAGATCATAACATGAAAAGCATGACACTGATCTTATGAACGACATGATTTACATGCCACGCCTTTCGTTAATGGGACATATACGAAAATTGGCATGCCACAACATGACTGACAGATCATAACATGAAAAGCGTGACATGCATGTCATGAACGGCATGATTTACATGTCACGGTCTTGGTGCTCTCCTGGTCGTTTCGTTAACGGGATTTATACGAAAATTGGTATGCCACAACATGACTGCATGACAAGCATAAATAACAGGTCACAACATGAAAATCATGATATGCATGTCATGCGCGACATGATTTGCATGAGAAGGTCTTGGTGCTCTCCTGGCCGTTTCGTTAGTAGGACGTATACGAAAATTGGCATGCCACAACATCACTGCATGGTAAACATAAATGACAGGTCACAACATGACAATCATGATATGCATGTCATGAGCGACATGATTTACATGCTACGCGTTTCGTTAATGGGATGTATACCAAAATTGCTATGGCATAACACGACTGCATGAAGAACGTAAATGACAGGTCACAACGTTAGAATCATGACATGCGTGTATGAGTGACATGATTTACATGCCACAGTCATGGTACTCTTGCGGCCGTTTCGTTAACTTCATATCCACCAAACTCGGTATAGATAGACAACAATGCAAATCCATTTCACGTTCCTGATGCGTGCCTCGCTTTTCCTTGATTTCCACTGCACGTGGGATCTGCCAACAGACAGACAGACAGACAATGAACTTTAATTAATCCTCCCCATTGGGATCTGCCAAGTTTGTTTTTTTTCGTTCCACGCTGTCTCTTACTTGAACCACTTTTCCATTTCGGATCTGGTAACTTCCTTTGACCCGCTTTACAAACTCGTTCATTCGATGGCGCGTGGAATGATTCCTATTGTTTTAGGGGTAGGAGTAGCAAATGACACTTTCATTTCTTTCGCAGCACCTCCTGCTTGTCTACGACTCCAGACGCATTGCGAAAGCAATATTATGATAATATATTGCGTCTATACGCCCCAAGAGCCAGGTGTGGCCAGAGCCCCGTGAGCGATAATGTGTTAATGGTGGCCAAGGAGCTAAAATGAGGTTATGTAACATTGTTGTAACGTGCACAAAATCATACACTGTGAAAAAGAGTAAACTAGCTATGGTATAATACTATGACAGTAGCGGTGGGGTATGTACCATGAGTATTGAGTGTTGAGAAAGTGATTATGGTGCTAAAATATGGGTGCTCAAACAACATACCTGTCTCCATAATTATCGTATACCGTTATGGATGTTCTATAAGGAGTGTAATTTTGGTACCAAAGCTGAGTAGCTTGGTTGAGAAAGATACTCACTTTGGCATGTTTGCATGCATTCTTGTACAGCTTTTGAAGAAGTTTCCAGAAGTGCCGCAGTGACTTACTGGTCATTAGGATAGCATAACTTCCATATGTTATTGTAGTGCCAACCGCTAGTCACTCCGGCGCACGACGATGTACACGAATAATTTTTGCAAGGGGAAGAAGCTAGAAAAAATTTCACTTTGTTAATATCATGGTATCCCTTTTAGGTTCTCGCATATTGACACACCCAGATTAAATGCGCAGCGACGGGAGCACTACGTAGTTGTCACTATTTAAAAGCCTGAATTTGGAGTGCACCTCACCATGTTACAAAAATTTGTGAAATATACTAAACTATCGTTGTTTCTTCTGCCTTACATATGCAATATGCTAAGTACCGCACGTTGTGATATGTTGTGTCTGCAGAAAGACAAATCCAAACATGAACAGGTAGAAGTAATTACTTCGATCAGCAGTAGCAGCGTGTGCTAGAATAGCTACGCTACTCTCGTCTGGGTAGTAAAAGTAATGGTGATCCTAAAGCTGGGCAGCTTTCTTGTAGCCACCGTCGGCGACGCATACCTTGGGTGGCGATGCTGTGTCTTACTGGAAACGCAGTACAGCGCGCAGTTCTGCTATGCTGGGCTGATTGATAATGAGGGGGAGGCTGCGCGGAAATATGCGCAGACTATGCCGCGAGATCACCCCCTCCCCCCCCCCCCCGCCTCTCAGTCGAGAACCCTCCGGGCTTGTAACAACTCGGGAATAGTACCGACGTCCACACCATGTTGTGACAGAAGCTGACTGAGATATGGGGGTCGTGGATGGACGCCTGCCGGTGCACCAGTATTTCCTGATTCATCGCAAGCAATATAAGCTGCCTTTAACCAGAAATAGTGGCGCTGACTTCGCGAACGGTGAAGGTTATGTCAGCGCGGCGGACAACTAGCTAGGACCGGGTGTGTCTTCTATTTTGTTCGATTTTCTATTTCTTCTATTTTTTCGGAAGACCCGCACCTTCTTTCGGAGGGAGAAGGAACCGTGCGACGTATGGAGGAGGCGATGGCAGAAGAAGGCGACGAAGAGGAAGGTGCGAGCGCAATGGAACAGCATGGTGTACAAACTACGGCGCGGCATCCATGTATGTATATATATATATATATATATATATATATATATTGTGAAGCTGTGACGATGACGCCGTTTTATTAAGCTTTGAGGCTACAGATGACGGTTCGCACCCCAAGCACAGATTGAGCTCTAGATGACTACCCACAGCAGAGAATGATGACGAAAACCAAGGTGATGATGATTATGTACAGATGAAGTAGAAGAGGCTAATGAATGCCCACAATATATATATATACAAGGGACACAATCTCTCCATTGTTATTAACACCATGTTTACAAGAAGTATTTAGAACGCTGGATTGTAATCAGGTGGGTGTAAGGGTTAATGGGTAATACCTCAGTAACCTTCCATTCGCTGATGATATTGCCTTGCTAAGTAACTCGGGAGATGAATTACAAATCATGATTACTGACCTTAACAGCCAAAGTATAACAGTGGGCCTGAAAATTAATATACAGAAAACTAAAGTAATGGTCAATAGCCTTGGGCGAGTACAGCGATTTCAGATAGCTGGCGAAGCATTGGAAGTAGTGAATATGTATTCTTAGTCCAAATGGTGACCCCTGATCCGAGTCATGAGGCTGAGGTAATTAGGAGGATTAGAAACGGATGGAGTGCATTCGGCAAGCTTTCTCAGATAATGAATGGTAGCTTACAATTTTCTCTGCAAAGGAAAGTGTATAATAACTGTATCTTACCGGTACTCACCTACGGGGCAGAAACTTGGGGGCTAACTAAGAGGGTTCAGCTTAAATTGAGGACGACGCAGCGAGCTAAGGAAAGTAAAATGGTAGCTGTAACCTTAAGGGACAAGACGAGCGGTGTGGGTTGGAGAACAAACGCGTGTTAGGAACATATTAGTAGAAATTAAGAAGAATAAATTGGCGTGGGCGTGCCATGTAATGCGAAGACTAGACAATCGTTGGTCATTAAGGGTAACACGGTTGATTCCTAGAGAAGGCAAGCGTGGCAGGGTGCGGCAGAAAGTTAGGTGGGCAGATGAGATCACGAAGTTTGCGGGGGTAAATTGGGCCCAGTTAGCACAGGACAGGAATAACTGGAGATCCATGGGAAAGGCCTTTGCCTGTAGTGGGCGTATACAGGCTGATGATATATATATATATATATATATGGTACAGTAGCTTGGGTTACCGCAGTTGATAACTGAATTCGCGATGCGCCCCATAGAGCACGACGCTCGATTGCATCAATGTTTCCGGCGGAGGCCGACCTTTCTCAAGGCATGTTACCGATATCCACAGGCCAGTATGACCTCTTATACAAGGCTTTTCCTGATAGTAAGGAGAGAGGGACAAGGATGAGAAGGAAAATATGTAGGGTAAAAATATATGAAAATAACAACAAGTAAATATAGACCGGGGGCGTCGTCACTGCAACATAATATAAGCATGTCAAGCAAAAGCAGCAGATCACACCCATACGCAAGTACGCACATACACACAGAGCGAAAAAAGAAATGGAAGAAGTAAAAAGCAAAAGAAGAGAGAGAGAAAGGGGAAAAGTGCGGGAGATAGCGAGCAAGGTGAGTGTTGTTTCCGTGCCTGTGGTGTCGGAGTGCATGGTCTTTTTGAATAGCAATCGATGAATTAGGCATGCGCGTATACCGTGGAGCTGGCTCATGTCTAGCGACACAAACGACACTTTCGGTGGCGTGCCTTAAATGGGTTGGCCATTGCGTTTGCGATGCTGCTGTACAACAACACCCTGGAAGGAAGCATGGTGTAGAAGAAGCAGGGGCGGGGCGAGGGGTGGAGGTCGGATTCGGGCATGAAGGGTACAACACACTTGTTCCTGATTGCAGCCACCGTTTGCAACGGGCTTTGCTCGGCACCCCGCGGAGAGCTGTGGCAGGCAGGCGAGAAGAAAGGAAGAGATGAAGAAAGAGGGCAAAAGAGCCACTCAGAAAGACAAGGTTCTGCAGCAGTCAAATTCTAAGTACACCGCAATGACGTCTTGTCACTTGCCGTCATACGACCCCCTTCGCGTGTGCCGGCTTGCACTAAACGGGAGATGGCCAAGATCCTACGGGAGATTGCCAACCCATGTTGCATACTGCTGATGCATCATTTCTCCTCTTTGAAAGCCATAACGTTCAGATTGTTTTCGTAGCAGGGTGGTTTCAGTAGCAGCAACCCCATCGCGAGAGCGGTGGGTTTGCTGATTCCTGGCTGTCTTGTACCCTTCCAGAGTATGTTCGGCTAAATCCTGCTTGCTCTTCTGGTCAGGGTCACTGTCCATTGGGTCAGCTCGATGCCTCAGCTGGTCTATAGGCGAGCGGTGCTGTCCTTGAGCACAGTCTGGACCCTTGTTGGTCTTGCACCCATCCTCGAATCTACCTTCGATTTCTTACAAAACTGCGCATCCACACTGGGCCACCTGTATTAAATTTTCTCGTAACTGCTGCTGGTAAACCATCAGCATACTTTTCTTTGGGTTTGATAGCCTCTATCTTCGTCTTAATCTTGTAAACCAGCAAACGTTCCCCAAGTAATTTGTCATCCTCTCAGGGTGTTCGGTGGTACCTGGACTACAATCGATCCAGCCGTGTCATCAGATCCTTTCCCAAATTTTTCTTGAGTCCTTCCTTAAGTGTGCACACAGCTCTTTCGACTAACCAATTAGATTGCAGACGATATGGTGCCGTTAGTTGCTCCAGCTTGTTACGCTACAGCAACTAACAAGAACTCGCGAAAGAACGACCCAAGAACCCGTGCAAAAACGAGCTCACAAACTGTGGTCCGTTGTAGGAAACGAACGTTTTTGGAAGCTCAAACCGTGCAACTATTGACTGCAGAGCTCTGAAAGTGGTGTCTGACATAGCAATCTTCATTGGCAGCGTTTCAATCCATTTTGAGTATCCGAAACATGTTTGTGTTGTTGCTTCCACTGCCACCTGGCATCTTTGGCAAGAAGGGCATACAGCGGAGCCAACGCTGGCGCCAGGTTCGGCAAGAATTTTCTGTAATTGCTCACATGACCTATAAATGCTTTTAGCTCACTTACCGAGGTGGGCTCCGGTGCTTCGCGGACGGCCTTGACGTTCTAGTCTTTTGGCCGCAGCCAGCTAGCGTCGATACTATGGCCGAGAAAGGGGACGTCGCCTAGCCGAAACTTCTTCTTCTCCTTGTGCAACCCGAGATCATATTCCCGCAGTCTTTGAAGGACTTTCCGCAGCCGTGACCGGTAACTTCGCTTTTCTGCGACGATATCATCGAAATACACCTCTACTCCTGAAATATCACTCAGCAGCGCGTTGATTCGTCTTTGAAACATGGCTGGTGCGGAAATTACGAAAATCTATCTGATTTGTATTAATAAGTGTAGCTGGCAGACGTCATGTTAATCCTCTTGCAAGGGGCGGCACTTAAACAACTACAAAGAACTACAGAAAGGTTGAAGTGCTTTTCTTTGAAATCTTTTGAAAAATGTTGGGCAAGATATTATATATGAAACAAGCATCTGAAAGTGCACTACACTTTTGTCACTGTAAGAAAGTTATAGATTTCAAAAATCGCAACCGATACGTTCAAAAATTTATTTTTTCCATGGCAACCCACTAATGGTATTGTTTACCAGCTGTTTGGTGTGGAATGTACAAGAACTAGTTTATAAATACACTGAAGAGCCGATCCTAATTTTTGTTCCTGTTGTATTGGCTGTATAATCATAAATTTCATTTTGGAAAATGCGGTGTTTTTCTCTATGTGCAGCTAATTTTCCATATTTTTCAATATCTTTTGTGATTTTGTAATTTGTAACTTTATGCCATCGAAAATTATGTATACCACCTCCTGCTTAAGGCCTGGCAGCCCGGCAAGCAGTATGGAATTAATTAATTAAAGGTAGTTGTTTAAAACAGAAAAGGTCCTTTTGAGCTTAAAAACTGCTATCTTCTGGGCATCCTCATCCACTCGCGACAAGGGGTACTGCTCCATCACAGTGGCCACTTTGGCAGTCATCCGAAAGTCTCCGCAGATTCTGACCGATCCATATTTCTCTACAATGGGTACGACTGGTGTTGTCCACTCCGTGGTTTTACCTGGGGTAAGGAATTCTTGGGCTACTAGCTCATCCAGCGCTTCTGACATCTTGTCCCTGAAAAAGTAGGGTGCAGTCCTGTTCCTGAAAAACTGCACAGAAACGTTTTCTTTGTGCTTAAGTACAACCAGTGGTCCCTGTGAGTTTAAAAGACGATTTTTTCGGTGTTTTTCTCTGTTGTTCTGGCATGTTTATCTTACTGCGTCATATCCGTTGCGGTAGAGACGTATGTAGCGTTCCTTCCAGGAACTAACACGTAAAGGACATGATTTCATTCTGACTGCTGCCAACCGCCATTTATTTTCTACTTCCTCGCTTCCGCCCCCATCCCACTTTTTCGTCTTCGTGCAGGCACTCTTTGCTGACCGCTTTCACCCTTCCCGACTTCTTTGATCACAGCTCCTGGTGTAATATCTGAATACGTTGCCGATGAGGCACACTCTCTTTGACCCGAGGCGCCTGTGTACCAAACATTCTTCAATATTCCGTGTTGTGATGCCGTCTCGACAATATCGATTCGCCCAAAGTACTTAGTGTTTGAAGGGGAAACTGCTTTTCTTAAAAGGACACATTCCCCAGGTTGAATGTTTGGTATGTCGCCGTTCTACCTCTTGTCCGAATTTCTTTTCATCCGGCGTCTGCAGACTTCTTCTTCGACCGTTTTCTTGACTTCAGTTAACTTCAGATTTTCTATGAGCCCTAGTTCCCGATCTGCAGGGAGTATGGGCGCTGTCCAGGACGTTACGAAGTGAGGGTTACAGCCTAAACCAGTGGTGTACGATCGGTCATGGCGCTTCACTGCAGCCTCAAGGCAGCACTTCGAGCCGCCTGCAAAGCCCGGGCGCATCTTTTGAAACTGTTTGATGTCGCGTATTGTCCATTCTGCTAGTCTATTCGCTGTAGGGTGATTAGGAGAAGAATATTTAAGAAGTATGTCTCGGTCCTTCGCCCATCTTGTTAGCTTGGCACTTCGGAAAGCAGGACAGTTGTCGCAGACTAGTGTTTTTGTGCGCTTCCAGCAGCTATTCTTGAGCAGAATTGATGACGCTGTTTGCATCTTCTTTTCCTGCTTTTGCCGTAACCTATTTGTGCATTCGTCAAGAGAGCGCAGAAAAGCTTGCATTCGTATTGCTCCCTCCCCCTTCTAGTTGGTATCTGCCAAATCCAAGTGAACAGCTTCGAACGGCACTCGTGAATATTCAGGGCTTGTCATAACATCTGGCGATTGCTTGAATTTCACTTTGTTCACCTGAGAAGGATGGCCTTTGCGGATATAATTACTAATATCGTTACTAATACCTGGTCATGTGAGCCTCATGAGCAATTCCTTATGTTTGCGTCAGAAGCCCTCCTGTCCGCCTGATCCAGGTGTGTCATGGTCAAGTGGAGAATCCCTTGAACCAGCATGGGTGGTATATTTTACTTTCCATCAATGAAATTTGAGATCTTCTGTACCTTCCGATTGCTTGATCTGATTGATTCTTTCTCGATTGTCACTTGACTCCTGAACAAGCAGCCTAGACAGTGCGTCAGGACCGGTGAGAAGCTCGCCAGGACTGCGTGAAACTATAATGACGAATTGCTGGAGATAGGTCACCCATCTTGAGCTCGCCCATCTTGCAATGCGTCCCCTTGGTTGTGCCATATTGAAAAGTTGAGCCAAGTTTTGGTGATCCGTGAAAAGCCTGAATTTCGTGCCTACAAGAAATGGTAGGAAATACTGAACTGCCTTTAATACGGCCAGTCCTTCCTTTTTCCGTTGTTGAATAATTGATTTCAGCTGGTTTCAGCGTAAAGCTGTACTACCCCACAACGTAATGCTTCGTTCGGTAAGCTTGCTGGAAGGGCTTGTTGTATAGAACCGCACCAGTTGCATAGTGCGACGCGTCCGTGTTTAACACAAAATGTACACAAAAGTCTGGTATTTGAAGGATTGGATCCACCGATATTAACTTTAACAATTACCAATAGCCAGCTTCACACTCGTCTGTCCTTTCGAAAGGTGTGTCCTTTTGCGTTAAGCGTGTAAAACACCGCGACTTCATCGCATAGTCTTTGATAAATGCCCTGAATTGTCCTGCTAGGCCAATAAAAACACGCGGAGAGTGCACATCATTAGGCTTCACAAGCTTATAAATTCTTTCTACGGATTCCTTTTTAGTGCCTTTAGTATGTCCGTCGAACACCCTTTCTAGGAATACAACCCTATCTTGGAACAAAGCACTCATCTTAAAATTGGCTTTGAGTTGAGATAGGCTGAGAGCACGAAGAACTTGTGAAAGATGACCATGGTGCTCTTCTTTTGGCTTTGAATACACAATAATGTCATCGATGTAGACTTTGCAGAATATGCCCAAATAAGGTTTCAGAATGTCGGTCATAATTTTCTGAAACCACGCAGGGGAATTGTTTCAACCGAATGGCAGGCGGTTGTACTCAATAAAGTCAAACGGTGTTATAAAGGCGGTGTAGTTTTAACTTTCTTCACCGAGTGCAATTTACCGCCTGTTAGTGAAACACAACGGTGACCCCCCGTTTCGTCAATAATATCGTGGATCCGTGGCATCGGGTAAGGTATGAACTCTGTTTGACAATTAGGAGCTCGAGAGTTTGTAGAGAGTCAGAATTTTCCATCTTCATTTGGAGCAATAGTTATGGGAGAAAAAAATAGGGATACGGACGGGCGGATAATACTTGCATCCAAAATTTCGTGCAAGTCCTCCTTCAGCCATACCTTTTTATCTAGGGACATGTTATAAAGAGTTCTGCGAATGATTGTTTTGTCTACAAGCTCGAAAGGAACAACATGAGATTTCATATAAGGAGGATAACTGCCCACGCACGTAAGTTCCAGGTATTTCATTTTGATGTCCTCCTGGTAATTAACCATACGTTTTATGCCAGGTGCACTGATAAGATGCATTCGTCCCACGTTGTCTGCGATCATCACTTTGTCATCCCAATAAGTGTTAATTTAAGTCTTTTCATGTCTGGGCGCGACAAAAGAAAATCGCCGGTGGCCTCAGGGAGTGTCATTATATCGCTTGCAATCGAGTGTCCTTGAAATTCGATCGTCAGCTTTATCCAATAACTATGTGTGCTTACGCATCCATCGTAATATTGCACACGCAGGGCTCTACCAGCATGCAGAAGAGCAGCGTCCAATCTACTCTTATTGATGATAGGGACAGAAGCACCACTGTCAACGAGGGCCTTAATTTCAGCGCTATGTACCTTGATAGGGCATAGAATAAGGTGGAAGATACCAGGGAAATTGTACCGGCACTACTGTTAGGGCCGAAGCTCCTCCTGCTAGGGGCATGTCCCTTCGTGTTGTCCGGCGTGTACTCTAGTTCTCGAGGCGACCGCTATAGGCGCATCGTGCCCGTGTGGCCACGGGCACGATGCGCCTCTGTACGATGTCATGGCTTGATGCCGGAACGACAGCACAGTTGCGCTGTGCTCTCGTTTGTTATCAATGCACCCACTGGATGGCGCGGCGCCGCTCACTCCACTCTAGGCGCGTGCTCTAGTTAGATAAGCGACGGCTAGAGGGCCGCGCCTATATAAAGCACTCGCTTTTGGTGCGCTTCCTCTCTCATCGCCGAGAGGCCCGTTACGGTCTCTGGTGCAGCTCGCACGAGCGCAAGCGTCCCACCACCATCAGACCACCACCATTACCACGCGTCCCGCCACCATCACCTGCCTTCTCCAACCTTCCACTACAACCTCTCATCCAAGATCCTCTCGCCACGTACTTAATCGACCAAAAAATTGCAATCTTAGAAGGAAAACGCGTCCCACAGCTTCCTTGTGTATAATTTCATCCATATATAAATAATTATGTCTTGTGTGTATATAAATGTCTATATTTGCATCCATATGTAAAAAATAAACATCGTGTATATAAGTCTGTACAATCACCCCTATAATAACGTGTCGAGTCTTTATATGATGTGTGGGCGAATGTTAATCGCACCACACCCCCCGTCACGTCTTTGTATGATGATGATTGGGCAATCTAGGGAGTATTCACGGTTTACCAGATTACTTCCGGAGCTTCGCCCACTCATCGTCATGCACTTCGTGGATATGCGGCAACTTTTTCTTTGGAGCTGGTGATCATACGCAGATACGTTACGTGGAGGCACAAGAAACTCGTTCTGGCACTCAGTTGACAAAGTTGGCTCTAGATTTTCAATGCACTTGTAGCGATGCTGCATTTGTTTGCCAGGTTGCCGTCCTCGCGGAATAAACGTCGTCACTGAGGTCTGTACACATCGCAGAACGTCGTGAAATGTTATTGGGTCGCCTAGCTTTACTTGTCTAGGGACGTCGATGCAAAAACCTTGCATTACCAAGGCTACAACTGCAGATCACGGGAGTTCCGGTACTGCGCAATGGAAAAGACGGTGGTTATCAAGGCAATACCACAGAAAAGAACCAGGAGTATATTTGAAGCATATTGCCGCATCCCAGCCTTCTACAGTGTTACCTTCGAATGCCGACAGAAAGCTTATTTTCCACATTGGCCAGCATGTTGGCGTTATATCATTAAGGTGCACATCGTACCATTTTCTGGCAGTGGCACCCGAGTAACGGCACATATTCAAAATCTTTTTTTCATCACTGTCCCACATATTCCTTGCTGCAGGCGTACTCAGAAAGCAACATTGAGTAGTCAGCATTCTCCGAGTCTCCCTCAAAAAACACCCGGCTGGACAATATGTCGTACTTGTCTTTCTAGGCTAAACGACTTGGCCAACGCTCTCATTGCTTAAGTCTGCGGTACCATGCATCGTTGTTGTTGATCGATATTTGTCAAAAACAAGCTCACCTTCGTGGAAAGTGCTTCCTCCTTGAGCGAACCGCGGCGAGGGGGTTCCAGTACTATTTTGCGCATTGTCTGGACCGGCAGATTCACTTTCACCGATCCAGCTCGCACAAGGGCTTGACGGCTCGTCGAAGCTCCTTTCTGTACCACGTCGATTAGTTCGTTAGTGCTAACTCTGCGAGGAGCATCCATCGCTGGCTCACCGTGCACTTGGTATCGGGTGAAAGCAAGAGACTCCGGCGATGGCTTGTCGGTGAGGAACGTGACCCACATGGCTGGTCTTCAAGTCCTGCCGACTGCACCAGAATGCAGCGTTTTTACCAGTGTTTGTAAGAAAACGAGCTTCACCTTCAAACACTGAGTACTTTGGGCCATTCGAAGTTGTCAAGACAGCATCGCAACACGGAATATTGTAGAATGTTTGGTACATAGGAGCCTCGGGTCAGAGAGTGTGCCTCCATCGGCAACGTGTTCACATACTACACCAGGAAGTGTAATCAAAGTAGGAAGGAGTGAAGCGACCGCCAAAGAGTGCCTTAATGAAGACGAAGAAGCGGGATACGTGGTAGGAGCGAGGAAAAAGTACTAAATAAATGGCGGACGACACCCGCCTGCACTTCACTTATCCGTGGAAAAATAGATGGTGCTAAACTAGAAGCGCGAAAATCTCAATCACTAAATAAGATGCTGAGTCCCCCCACTGAACTGTTACCTGTACAGGTCTGGTCTGGCTCAATCACTATTGTGTCTGCATTATGATGAGGATGAGTCTGTGGGGGCAAGGTGGCAAGAAGGACAGCGCTGGCGTCGTCTATTCCTTCACTGCAATCCTTGTTTGTGCGAGTTGTTTCACCATGACATTTCTCTGGAGCGCTTCTTCATGTCATGCCGAAGATTCAATAATCCACGGAAAAAGGTTTCTGGAAGTACCGTTGCGAAACGTGGGTTTGCATTTGTCTTTTCGGGTAGTTCTCTCTTGGTGCGAGTGCTCTGCGATTTAGTTGCAGGAACGTTTGTAAGGCCGTATGCGATTTTCTTGTGTCTGTCTAGGTTGCGGCGATAGCCAGCGTATTTTAAAAGCGAACCATTGGTTGGATATCTTTGGATATCTTGAGCGCATTTGACAGTATTTATCTATCTATCTATCTATCTATCTATCTATCTATCTATCTATCTATCTATCTATCTATCTATCTATCTATCTATCTATCTATCTGCAAGCAAGTAATATTACGGATCCTCCGAAACGGTGACTAGTAAACAAGACGAATGCGCCCGTGTGATGGTGATGCTTGTGTAACGTCCATCGCGCTTTTAATGTGTTTGGACGCTGTCTTAGCAATGCAATAAACGCTATTGAAGCCCTAGTCTCACTCGGCGTGATTTTGTCATGCCTTGTTCGACCACGTTGTAACACATCAGGGACCGACCATCGTGACGAAAAATCAGAGCGTTGTAGCCTGCATTTCTCTTCGACAAAACAGGTGTCTGTGTAGTGCTCTGCTGCGAGTGTCAACATTACGATTGTGCCTTGGGGAACCATTCAATCACGACGGTGCTGTCAAGTTTCCTGGTTGGCCTCCGTTAAGTGTACACCTACTATGCGCCTTGCGATAGCCGCAAGGTGGTGTAGCCGCTATGGCACGCGGCTGCTGTTTGGAAGGCCGCGGGATCGAATCCTGGCGACGGCGGCTGATTTTCTCGGTGAATTACAAATGTTTACCCCTGTGTATTGTGTAGTGTCGGTTCCGGTTAAAGGTCCCCAGTTGGTCGAAATTTCCGGAGTCCAACGCTACGGCGTCTCTCATACACATATCGTGGTATTGGGACGTAAAAAATACGGCAGATCGCATGTGCAGTGGGAATCAAGCAAATGCGAAGCACCCATCAGGAACATAGAATGGATCTGCATTGCTTTCTCGCTATGCCGATTTTGGTACATATGGTGTTAACGAAACGGCCGCCACAGCACCAAGATCTTCCCATGTAAATCATGCTCCTCATGCCATGCATATCATGATTTTCATGTTATGACCTGTCATTTATGTTAGCCATGCAGTCATGCTTTGGCACACCACTTTTCGCATACATCCCATTAACGTTGTTGTTTGTTGCTATGTGGAGTTTAACGTCTCAAAACCAGCTCTGATTATGAGAGACGCCGTAGTGGAGGGCTCCGGAAATTTGGCCACTTGGGGTTCTTTAACATGCACTGACATCGCACAGCACACGGGCCTCAACAATCCCATTAACGAAACGGCCAGGTGAGCACCAAGACCGTGGCATGTAAATCATGGCGCTCATGATATGTATGCCATGATTTTCATGTTAAGGCCTGTCGTTTTTGTTCGTCATGCAGTCAAGTTGTGCCATACCAATTTTCGTATACATCCCATTAACGACGAGGCCAGGAGAGCACAAAGTAGTAGGCTGCTGGATAGATAGATAGATAGATAGATAGATAGATAGATAGATAGATAGATAGATAGATAGATAGATAGATAGATAGATAGATAGATAGATAGATAGATAGATAGATAGATAGATAGATAGATAGATGCGGTGAAAGTTTCTTAAGTTCTCCAAGAAGTGCTTGGCATTCAATTGTAAACTTGAAGTATACCTGAAGGATCGATGGGTGTGGAAGCATCACATGTTACTTGATCTGAAAGAAATATATACTGTAGTTATTAGCTGCCTATACAATAAAAACACAGTTTAATACGTTTTGGTGATAACCGACCTGATATTTCTCTTGGCGTGTCGTTTATAAGATACGTAAACTTTGTGCTCCGTTTAATGTCAAGAACACTGCACAGATTGTGAGACAAGGAAGTTCTCGCCAAGCAAAGATGTTACTTGTAACCGACGCGAGCACCTTGAGCTGTGGGCAAGAAACTCCGCCGTAAACGCTGCTTGAACCACCTGCTTCAAAATCTCGCTAAAGGCGTCGGCAGAGTGAAGGTCGCGGGAACTAACGGCACTGCGATCAGATGCCCGTTAGGGTGCCTCCATGTCAGCGCCGCATCCTTGGGATCAGAGTGGTGACACTCACAACGGCATCGTACGCCATATGATGTCTGAGTGGTTGACCTGAAAGCACGCGCATATGCGTTCTATGTCGTGCTCTTAGATATTCAAAATTACTCCGGGAACTGAGTCGTCTATACGAAGGACGTTTTTTTGCGAAGCCGTATATGCAGAAACCCACGTTACATTTTTTTAGCCTGA
Source organism: Hyalomma asiaticum (assembly GCA_013339685.2). Classification (NCBI taxonomy): domain Eukaryota; kingdom Metazoa; phylum Arthropoda; class Arachnida; order Ixodida; family Ixodidae; genus Hyalomma; species Hyalomma asiaticum. The sequence continues at coordinate 46,024,183 of CM023487.1, read as the reverse complement.
AATATTCCCCTTGCAGGGCTATGCTTACGTTATTCCTACCATACAACACAAAAGTATGAAACGCAGCTCCTTGAAAGCCGCAGATACGGATTTTCGAGATGTGCGTCTTCCTTTCAGTTTATATATTGTATTCGCTCTGCAAGCGGTCTCCACCTTTACATTGTGGATTTTACTTAAGTTAAGCGACATAGCTATTAAAAGTGGAAAACAACCTGCAGGTCACACGCATTGTGGGAATTGGTTTGATGCGAAGCAGTCAGCCAGGAAAGAGGCTATGAGGAATTGTGTGGCATTTCGCGAAGTCTTAAGAACAAGACAAACGCCTTCTGCAAAGTACTAGAGCCGCATAATGCTTGTGTGCAAGATTTTAAACGTCGGCTAATCAAGATTTTAAATAAGGAAGGAACAGCGCCTGTCATCACTCACAGACAAGCGCAGCTTAGGAAGTGAAAGGGGGTTATAGCAAAACGGTCCTTAATGCGCCAAACAACCACGGTACCACTAGGGTACAGCGGCTCCTAAACGTCGTAAGCAGTGTAACTAGGACTACTGCACCAGAACTTGCTGTAATGATGATTGGGTAACGCAAATTGCGGTTATCATGTTGGAAACGCACTACCACAAGAGTACTGGCATTCTCCTACTATTTTCTACCTTTTGTGCTGCTTCCCTTGATGGCGCAGAAATTCTTTAACGAACAACGCCTATGATAGCCCATCAGCGCACCGTACGGGGCATTTTTCTTCGACAAGGATAGTATGCTTTTCACTAACGTGAGTACCAATGTTACGTCGTACCATTAAATACCACTCAGATGCCGCCGTGCTGTGGACGTTGCTGGTTAGCTTACGTCAAGCAGGCTCATTGATAGGCGTTGACGCGCTTCGCAGAAGGGCCTTCATCCTAACTGCAACACTTGGCAGAATACCATACAAATCTTCCTGTGAAATTTCTTTGCGGACTGCTTCGGTGACGCCGCTTCGAACAATGCGTGGGATCTGCACGGATTGTTCTTTACAATAATGTATACTCACCTCTTTTCGTGGACTGTTCGGCCCCACCTGCAAGGCCGTATAGGAATAAATATCACAGAAAGCAAGAACGAGGTTGTAAAATTTCGACAAACAAGGCTGCACTACTGCCCCTTCGCACTAGTGATAGGAATAGTCGTGTCCTCAGTTACTTTTCTATAGTGTTTTGTTCGCTGACGCTAACAACACTCAAGACTGTTAAGTTAAAGGAAATACGTCCTGGGTCACATAGTTACAATATAGGGCGACTCCATCGTGTTTTTTTAAGGAAAGCCTTGCTAGATGTGCGCTTAAATGCTCTTACAGCAGGTATTGGTTTCCTTCGAAGTAAACCAGTCTTTCTGCGATTATGACTGTTTAGGAGTAGCTCGAGGTTGTGCTGCAGTTACAGAGTGCTTGTGTGCTTTGGTTGCGATACAGCGACGCAATATTTTTGCGCATTGAGTGTCATACGACATTTCTCCCGCCGCGGGAAGTTTCAAGCCTCTACGTGAACAGTAACTCCACCAAAAACAGCACCCCGATGAACACACGTGAGAGGTGATGGCCATTGCCTTTCGGTTTTCAGTGTATCGACTAAATGGTTTTTGTAATTCTGAATATTGTAGGCACAGTACAAAAAGTTCACCACGCCGAATTCATGCACAGCATATCGAGGCACAGCGAAGCCCGTAATAAGCGGTGCACTCAACAATTCCTTAGCGTGCTTCGTATGTTTCAGAGTTGATCGTGATGCATACTACGCATGATTATAAAATATGGCTATCTCCAGAAAAGTACCGTAGCCATTAGAGCACTGTGGCAGGGCTGTCACATGCATAATTCCGTACCAAAATGCCTGGCTTATTTTCTTAGAAATGTTACCCATGGGTTGCTTAAATGGAGTGACGAATGTAGCGTAATGCTAAGGTATCGGTACGCTGCTACTTGTGCAGTTGCCTTGTTACCGGTCTTCGATGCCATGGAAGCTCTATTTTGTGCTTGAGGACGTGAACATTATATATTTAGCTGTGGTACAGTTTAGTGACAGTCCAGTCGTGCTTAACCACTTGGCCATTTTATGTATTTTCACGATTAGCAGCTTCTCGTCCTCTGTAATTAACATTAATGGAAATGGAAAAGTCTGTGTGCCTGCCACCTCTGAGGACGGGAGCTGGTTAGAGGCTTTGGAATCCGCGGCCCTGAGAGCACAGTGACAGCGCTTTAGAATTACGTTGAAATTTAGGTTGGGTTTACTGGTGCGAAAGCAACTAAGGCCATGCTGTGCCAGTCACAGGGTGATATGATGGTGGTACATAATGTTACCATTAATGACAACGGCTTGGGGTAAAGTGGCTGCCATCATCAATCATAAGCAGCAGCAGCATGTCCCATAGATCTCCATTTATCCCTGTCCTGTACTAACTGGGCTTTAATTATCCCCGCCATCTTCTGATTTGATCTGCCCACCTAACTTTCTGCCGCCCCCTGCCACGCTTGCTTTATCTAGAAATCCAAGAATACACGGAAATATACCCCTAAAAGGGCAACATTATTCAGAACGAATGCGACAGTGCATCTTTACGAGTCCGACAAGCATCCGCTGAAGAAAACTAGTTAGAGCAGAGAAAGGACTAGACAGAGAAGAAGTACGTCACATGCGCAAGAGAAACGCTGCTCTGAACTCACCCAAATGAAGTACACTCACCCATAGTTTCGTTGACAAGGAGAGTTAGCAGAATCAGCACTGCAATTCGCATGGTTGCAAATCTCGCTTGGAAAAAAGTACACGACCGTTTCTAGCTGAGGGCAGTTTTTAAAACGGAGGAGCGAATCCAACCGCGGGCGTTTCACACCCGCATACGCTCACCCACCGGAGGCACTCTCGCTCACCCACTCCTAGTGATCGTCCTTCTCAGGACTCAAAACATACCCAGAGCTTCCAGGAAGAACAAATGTCAGTGCATTGTTGGATTTCTCATAAGAGCCCCGAGTAAATTCTCGGAACGTGTTAAGGCCATTCACGACGCCCGTGTTGAAGTAGAAGTGCTGAAACGCATGGATTGGGGTGAATTTTTATGGATATCCCCGCAAAGCAGCACGTCGAATGTCGGCCCTGAAAATCTTACATTCGCGGTATTTACTTGATTTTCGTAGATACGAGCCTCAAACGACGCGCGTTCAGGTCGCATGAGACGGGACCAATATTTTTTCGAGAATAAACGCGAAGTTCCTTATTCCTCTCCTTCACTAAGTTAATCTGTGTTCTGCTTTGCTAAGAGGAGTTAAAGCCGGCTACAATCAGTGTTTTACTCGCCTTCTTAGGAATTGTCATCTGTCGAACCTTATATGCAGTCTGTCAAACGAGCACCTGCGTACTACACAGCACTAAAGCACTGATAAGGTTTCTACGGGCAATATGCCTCAACGAAGCAATGTAAACTGCGTATAGTGTATATATGTCTATATTAGTGTGTGAGTAAGTGTGACTGCATGTACGTTTTGTGTTACACGTGGTCATTGTAAATATCATAATCATCGCTAAACACCTGGAGTAGCAAGCTAGGCCACTAACCAGGCTAACATCTCCGGTGTCATCAATAAAATATTCTCTCTCTCTCAAACGAGGCTGTGTGCTATGTCGCGACATTTATTTTCTCTTTATTAAGGACCATTGTGTTCGAATATTCTTCAGTTTTACAATATCAATGCTTTCACCCTATTCGGAGACGAGATGAAAGCACTCCATATGCAGATGATTGCGTTTTCTTTCTGTACTAGCAAATCTAGCATCGGGGAGGTTATATCACGTGGTATTGGAGTTAGATAATGTTTCATGAGCAATGATGAACCTGTCAAAAGCTCGGGCCTGTGGTTTGTGTCGTGGGGGCCTACGAAAATCTGTTCGCTGGGAAACAGTGGATCATTGTGCCACCAATAGATATTCGACGTTCTACTTGATGCACATAGGTGGAGCACGCAGTATTGGAAAGAGAATTCCGATTCTTGAAAACCACGCAAAATCCTTTGTACTACTCAAGCTTTAAATATTCGGTAGTTATGAGGCCTGCAACAAGCATTTGGCTATGAAACCCATGTCCTTCAAGTTCTCCTTTGTACTAGGTGCCACTTTAAGCGCTTTCACCGCACATTCGCTACATTAATATGTTCATCAAGTTCTAAGACCATGAAGCTTTGCAACCTTTTTAGACCGATTAGTGCAACTGAGTTAGGTGTAATGCATCTGTATCTTTGGCAATGTGTATCTCGCTACTTCTTTTTCAGCGACAGCTGACAACTTTTTAGTCAAGCTTCCTTGCAGGTAAATCGCGCAAACGTGCTACCTGACCTCATGGTTTCATCTAACTATGCTTGGCGTTAATGCATGTGGGGCTTTTACACGAAGCGAACTTCGCTGTACATTATTGAGCCGTGGAAAGTGCCGCGCAAAGAACCGTGCACTGTACTGTTTAAGTACTTCCACTTGCTTGGGCACGACGTTCTAAACAGAGTACGTGAAATGCCGCCGTCCCATCAACGAAATCTCTTTTTATTTCATATGAGTTCCGAAATGTTTTTCTCAGAAAAGGTGGCGGTATTCAAGAGACATCTTGTGTCGACAAATATTTCTCCCCTGCGTGACGTACATGTAACGATTCCGCATTGCTTTGTAAGCTGCAGAGATGGCATTCAGTTTTAGGATGTGCTTAAACGAACACGTTAAAAACGACTCTTACTTAACTCCTCAGACAACTCGATTTCGTGTGCCTAAAAATAGTAGAAATGAAGTTCCCTGTGACCTGTTTCTACTCACTGGAATGCATAGCCTTTGGAAAACGCGCATGTTACAACGAAACGCTGAACCAATGACCTCATCAACAAATCATTTCACTTGGATGATCAGCCAACTAAGGGATCTCCTCGAAGAAATGGAAACCCAGACAGTCTGGCACACACTAGCGGTAAGGTGCTTATCCTGACCATTATTTTAGTTGTTGTTTGTTGTTATTTTGAGCGGTTTAACGTCCCAAAACCAGTTCTGATTATGAGAGACGCGACCTTTATTTTAGTAGCACTCTAGGTGCTCGTTTCAAAGATGTGTGGATTGTATAGCGGTTTCTGTCCCAGCGATTCTTGCGCCGTTAGAGATATGTTAACTCTGTGTGTTTTGGTTCGTACAAGTGCGAATATTTTGTAAATCAACAGAACGAAAGAAAACAGAACGAAAAAAAATATGTAGGGTTCTCAGGTCAGAAACAATTCTGACGAGTTTCTGCTAATGTGCCCGGGCTGTCGGCGTCTAACGCTGTCGTCGTGGCCACGATAGAGCAAGCCGATTAGCAGTGGATGTCTTTTCTTGTGGGAAACGCCGCAGAGCTGTGTCGTGGACTCTCGCTCTCACGGTCAATAGAAAACTGTAGCTATATTCGAAAGACATGTGTGTATGTTAATTCAGAACTCAAGGCGACATACGAATTGAGAATTAAAACTCAACTTTGAAGGGCACACACACACACACACACACACACACACACACACACACACACACATATATATATATATATATATATATATATATATATATATATATATATATAGTTATGATTCACATTAGTGGAGATGAGGTCCTTTTTTTCTCTTGCACGCGGCGCTCCGCAGCGACCTCTTCCGCACGTGACAGAGTTCAGAAAAACTTCAGAAGAGATCCAGTTCCTTACCAGATACCATCGTTGTCCTTCCTGTGTACACGTACTCCACATCTTCATGAACTTCTTGCGAATAAAAACCAAAACAAATCCTTGACCCAACTCTCGTATTTCTTTATTTGATAGCTTGGGCCTCGTACAGGCAGACATAATGCGTTTGGGTAACATGCGAGGGTTTACCGGGCAGCAGTCAGCTCGTTATAGGATCAGCTTCTATGCGACGCCTTTTGGCAACAAGAAGGTTCTACACATGTCGCCATGACTGGTACGAGTGGCGCTGTGTAACAAACCCAGGATTATGCGCGTGTAAATGCGCAATAAAGCAGAGGAAAGAACGATTATCTTTGTAGCTAAGATGGTCAGCATCGGAGGCCTTATCCGAAGGTCGTAGTTTTGGTACGGCTTCGAGTGTTTTTGTGCACTTTAATTCTTTTCGAAGTAATCCATAGTTAATAACAACAATTTCAACACTGCTATCCTTCGCTTCATTGTCTGTTGTCTTCACTACGCTTTTGTCTGTTGTCCTCACTTCTTTTCTCAGGAATAAGGAACGAGCCCTTGCAACATTGTTTTCTCTCGTCATATACCGGAAACCATTTGTTTTGATTTCTGGGTGGAACGTTTGGGTAAGGTCAGGCGTTGGGAATCATTTGACCTTTGGGTAGTATGCTATCTCTTTGAAGTACTTTGAAGAGTAATATAATAGGAAATATGAAAAATTATTTTGCTAAAAGATGAGTAATGGCACATTTCTGTGACTAATAACGTTTAGCATGAAGAAATTTTACCCTTTCTCTATCACTAGGAAGTGAAGTGTTTGTTCGATGGCCGCGATTACCGACGTATTTGTTAAGATCGCGCTTATCCTAAAATCAATATCGAGCGATGAATTTTGCGTGAATAATTTCCAGGGCAAAGTTACGGTTCATCCATCTGTCAAATATGCCTTTCGAGTAAGCGAAAAGTCGTAGTATTCGACAATCTTGGGCTAGATAGCACCGTGGCTAGTTTACCTTGTGAAACCTCTAAAATAATCATACGCATTGCAGGGGGTAAAGACGCCACGCAGTTGTCGCCGCGATATAAAAATCATGGTTATCCCGGCCATAGTACGAAACACCGCCACACAAGCAAACCTGCCCACTGTTTCTATATTACAAGACATGTTCACCAGGAGACTTGAAAAACTTGGCCTCAGATCCCATTCTTCTCTTTGTGCGTAGGAATATTCTCATGCCACTGTAATCCAGAAGGGAGGGCACTCTTCATATTCAGACACCCTGCTGGGGGAGGATGCCTTAGGGTATCTAGTTTGATATCGCGTCCGATATCGCGACCTGACATCGCGTGCCAACGTCATAGCACGTCACTGCCGCGAACACTAGGAACCTTGCTGGGACAACGAAATTCGTTTCATAAGACATTTTGAAGGCAACGCTCTTGCCTTTCTTTCGCCTCTACCTCTAAATGTAATGCTGTAGGTTTTAAGTCCCAAACCCAGGATATGATTGTGAGAAGCGCCATACACAATGACTCCAGAAATTTAGAACACCTTGGGTTCACTAATAGGCACTGACATGACGTAACAACGATTCTCCTAGGGTGTTAGCTCCCATCGAAATGCGTGCCTCTGCCGTTAGTCGTTCTTTTAGCCAGCATGCGCTCGACAGGAAGCGTGCAATATAATTCCTGCTGTTTTACGTGCCAAAGCCACAATGTGATTATGAGACATGCCATAGTAGAGGGCTATAGAAATATTGAGCATCTCTGGTTTTTTAACATGGTCTCACATCGCTAAGTACACAAGGGTTGATAGTTGGTATCCATGGAAACGCGGATGCTGCGTCCGGGATTAGGAACGCGAGCTTTGGATCAGCAGCCGACTGCCGTAGCCACTAAACACCTCGGCGGGTCCGAAAGTGTCCATATATCAGGATCAGCTATTCATCATCGCCAAATGGCCATGTTGTTTTAATGCAAGATTGAGAAACTCTGGCAAACTCGCCCACGGGCTTCCTAAAACTAGCCCTGGCAGTCTAGACGTCGCCGACGACTAAGCCTAAATATCTGCTGGTAATTGAGTAGAACGTGCTGGCAGGGTAGTTGGTTCATAGCTTTTTAAGAAATTTTTAAAACTGCGTGAGAAGACGATCGCTTTTTTCTACTGTCCCCGTCTTCTCGCGCATTTCTAACGATCTTCAAGAAAGCTGTGTATTGAGCATACCGAAACATTTGGGCCGTTAAAGTAACTCTCCAAACTAACCTCCCTAGGCAGTTCTATCCGTAGATAAATACGCGCATTTTACACATGCCTCTGATGCACGAATTCGGCACCCGAAGCACTCTTCGCACGAATGCGTGTCGTGCGAGGAGCGCCAGCCATGAGAGTACTATAACAAAATGGGTAAGTGGGCCAGTTAACGTACCTTTTAGGAATGTAAGAGCGTATATAAAGGATGTCACACGCTGTGGTTTAACGTCCTTGTTTTACGCTCTTATGTTCTTAAGAGACATCAGACTACGTTCTTCTTTTGCATGGTGGAGCAGCACCCGCACATCGTGGTGCTCCCCTCGACTCTCGTTTGACTCCGCATTCTTCAGCTGTAGCAAAGCTGGATTAAGGTGGAGCAGCCTTTAGACACCGACGTCCGACCGAACAAGCATAGGTATTTGACAGCAAAGCTGTATACCTCTATGCATATATTTCCGTGCTAGTATAACTAGAAGCTCATCTGGCGCTGCGATGGCTCAACCACTAGTCTCAAGAACAAAATCCGTGCTAAGCACATCCGAAGTCTGCACTTCCCATCATTCCCATGGTGGCTGAGCGCCTTTGAACAAATCGCCATCGACACTAGCGCCAGATTGTCCTTTAGTGTATAAAAACAGGAAACTCTACCCCTATAGGGTTCAAGTAATTTGCCGCGTGGTCCATGTAAGCAAGGAACGGAAGTTAAAGATAGCGTCACAGAGCATAGACAGCATAGCGCTGTAGAAAGATCTGCACAGTGAGGAGCGCGCGGCGCATGCGCATAAGTCACGTGGCCTGGCGCATGCGCACAGGAGGTGCTATGCCATGCCTTGCCTCTATATCGGGGCGTAGTAGGCGCTGCCTTAGCCATAGAGTTTCCTACTAAAATACTAGAGGGAAAACTGGCGCTAGAGTCTACGGGAGTTTCAAACAAGGCGGTTGAGCCAGCATGGGAATGATGGGTATGACATGGATATCCCTAGTCTTCGTTCTTTTGGCTTCATGTGGCTTTTCCACTTCGAAAAAATAAGTCGTTTACGACAAAATAGTGCACTAAAACGGAAGATTTAGGAATAACTATGTACGTGCACATGCGCCAGTTGCTTTTTCATGGTTATAAAAATACTTAACGCTCAGATTTTTAGCAATATTATGCTATATGGCAATGTTACCTCTTCTACTAGCGCCCAGATTTAGCGGCGTCCATGAATGTTTTAGTTCCACATATAGTTGTGTTCGAACTTAAAATAAAAATTTTTGCTCTTGTAAGTGACGTGCTAACGTTTTCAAGTATGTAAAAGGTAGGTGCGTCTTTTAAATCTAACAAACGGGCTTCCACTTGCATCTTTAAGCGCAGTGCAAGTGCTCCACTGTTTTGTGCAAAGACGTGATGTTAAATAAGCAACCGTGCCGTTAAACTCCGTCGGAAACTGCGCCTGAGCCTTGATCTGAGCTAACTTTTTGAGCGTCGTCTGCAGGCGCGTTTGCATATCGTCAAATGGGTGTCTACTACTCACGATAACTGTGCGTCTGCTCGGCGCATTCGGTCAGCGTTGAATTAATCAGACAGCGGAATCGAAATGGTGTAGTACAATATATACGGACAGCCTTGTCACAAGGGATGTATGTCAGCGGTGAAAGCGACCCTACGCTTACAGACTCTGTCGCACCTGATACAAAAGAAAAAGAACAGCAAGATCGCATCGATAAAATTCGCGAGATGAAGCGCAAATATTTCTGAAGTTGCGTAAAATACCACTCCAAGCAATGTGTAGCCATCCATCAACAAACACAACAACGAAACAGACAGCACGGCACCTCATCATTGCAAACGACTTTAGTATACATGCGACAGTCTGATGATTTCTAGCGGTAAAACGCACACTACAGCCGCTGCCTTCGTCACGTAATGAAAAAGTGTGGTAATGTCAGTAATGTCACTCACGTCATTGACGCTAAAAAACAGGAATAAGCAAATCCACCAGAACATTTGAAGCCGCGGGCACGAAGACCAGACAAATACATGTCATACCCATCATTCCCATGGCATCTTCACGATTGCAGCGCCAGTTTTCCCTCTAGTATTTTAGTAGGAAACTCTACGGCCTTAGCACATAGCGTCGCGCAGCATAGCGGAAACGCGGTGAGGAGTGAGATTTCCATTCAGCCACCGGGGATGTTATTCGGTAGAAATTTTAACGCTGTCTGGCTGTTCACGGCAATCACAATACAATTCAAAATATCTTTGGAGAACAATTGACGAGTTTTGATAATTTTATGCACGCGACTGACGTTTTAGTATCACCAATTTTATTTGTGTAATATATAACTCCTTACAAAGAGAAATACCTTTTATAATACCAAGGGTGCTTTGCAACGTTAAATTGGCGCTTGCATCCCTCAAAGCAGACGGCATGCCGTCGACATCTCCTACTGCATCGCCGGTGCTGCGCCGGTCGCTACATGCAAGTACCCCGAACATTTCTCTCCTTTGCTTAATGTATTGAGTCCTGTTTCCATATTGCAGACATGTAATCATCTTGCATATTTAGTTGGAAGGTTACCGCTGCCGTAAGGACGAGCAAGGTCGCAACAATGTTCACACAACCTAGCGGTGAATATATGGCAGCGCCCCTGTTGTGAAAGGGGAAATCAGCATCCACCTCTTTCGTAGCACAAGGCTACAAGAAAATCCAGGCGTTGGTCCAGGGTTCTAACCCCGGACCAGGACGAATTTTTCGGCAACTACGAAGCTTTCATTTCTGAGAAGTCCGTTTGGATTTCCGTGTAGCCTTGTTCTACAAAACGGGTGGATGCCAATTTTCCGTTTCATAAACCTAGCGGTGAGTAAGCTACTTTAGTGAAACGACACCGATGCTCAGATGAAATGAGGGCACGAGAGTAGTGTTTTAGGAGGTGCACCAGTGCCTTGCATGCAGAACCTTTGATATGCAAAAGGGTACATGATACGTGCAGCCCCAACACATATATAGTGGAGTGCAGTTGCCCACCGCCCAAGAAGTGCATGAATTTGTGTCATCTTAGAGTACGAATGCAGTTCCTGCAATGTTGCGATGATGCCGTATGACTCAGTTGACAGTACCAGCAGCCTCAAGCTTGGTTTCAACACAACCGTACAACTTGCACAGGTATCCAATGGTACATGCGCGACTGCGAGTCTTCTGACACTAATTGAACACATTCGCTTGTCGTTACCCATTCGAGAAGTTCAATTATTGAAATCAATGTAGAATTCGAGTTGAATGGGCTTCTCGTGACTTAAAAGGAAATGTCGACTCTCCTTTCTTGCGACTTGATTTGACGCTTTACAAATAAAGTTGGCAGTTTAAAGGCTTTAAAGATTGTCAATTTAAAGGTCCCACGTTATACCACTCGTCAAACATGGCAATGCCTTCAAAAAATTGTCTGTAAGAATACGCAGCACATTGCAGCAAAGTGACGATACATTGATTACATCAATTCATTGAAAACTCAGTATCTCTAGCACTTTCATTGCCGCTTGTAACTGCACTACGAAAAAAGCAACTTCCCACAAAAGCGTGCACAATTCGGTACACCGCTGCTGAAGGTCTTTAAGCCAATACACTAAACTTTTAGCGTTTAGATAACTCTTTGAAGACTGTCTGTATGTCCCTGAATTGAACCGCCCGGCCGAAACCAATTCAACCGGGCGGCCAAACCAATCGAGCTACTAGCACTGGCGGCATTGGGTTACGCACATGATTATTATGCAGCGCACTGGCTAGCCCCACCACGGTGGTCTAGTGGCTAAGGTACTCGGCTGCTGATCCGAGGGTCGCGGGATCGAATCCGGGCCGCGGCGGCTGCATTTCGATGGAGGTGAAATGTTGAGGCCCGTGTGCTGTGCGATGTTAGTGCACATTAAAGAACCCCAGGTAGTCGAAATTTCAGGAGCCCTCCACTACGGCGTCTCTCGTAATCAGAAATGGTTTTGGGACGTTAAACCCCACAAAACAACAACAACAAAGCGCACAGGCTAACCTCAGTGTTGTTTGAGGGAAATCATATGCACAGAAATGTGATCCGTCGGGTTCATTTAATTAAGAATGCACATGGAACTAGGCTTTCCATTAGTAAATGAAAAAGAAACGCGTAAGAAATGGTGTCGGAGAGACGCTACGCATTAACCCAACACTTATAAAAGGTCCGGACAAATGGCACGATAGAAGGGCAAACGCGGGGAAATTCAAATTACTTCAGCAGCACCTCCATTGAGTCCAACATGGGAGCAATGAGACTGATTGATTTCATTTCATTTTCATTTTATTATACCCCTCAGGGCCAGAGGCATTACAGAGGGGGAGTGGTAAAGCACATACCTTCAAAGACAATAAGAACTGAAAATGAACAAAATATGCAAGTACAATAGAAACATACAGTAAGTTATAAAGAGCTTGAGTATACAATATTAGCTACGGAATTACGGAAATGTTCATAATGATTAATGTTTACAACGTCAGCGGGAAGGCCGTTCCAATCGCGAGAAGTTCGTGGTAAAAATGATTGATGAAAGTACATAGTATTACATGAAGCGAGTCCGACTTTGTGACGATATTCAGTGCGATGGGATACATAACATGGTTGAGGGATGAGACGATCGCGTAGTGCAGGATGATGATGCATTTTATGAAACAAGGCAATGCGGGACGCTTTTCCGCGCAATGATAATGATGGGAGGGAAAGGTCTGATTTCATAGAAGTTATACGCGGTGCGACTGTAATTAGCCTGAATGAAACGTGCGGAGTTTTTCTGAACAATCTTTAGAGCAGTAATTAAATTTATATGGGTAGGGTCCCACACCGGTGTAGCATACTCCAATTTCGAACGGATTAGTGTGTTATAGAGCAGGAGTTTCAAGGAGGAAGGTACGAGATAAAAATTTCGTCGGAGATAGCCTAACATGCGATTTGCTTTATTAATTAAGCGCTCGATATGAGTAGTCCAGTTTAGGTTTGCAGTAATGTAAACACCGAGGTATTTATATGATGTTACTGATTCTAAATGAATGTTATCAATGTGGTATGATGGTGGGCAGGAAGATTTTCTGGAAACACGCATGACTTTACATTTGTTAATATTTAGTTGCATTAACCATTCATTACACCAATCTACGATTGCGCTAAGATCAGACTGAAGTGAGAAACAATCATTAGTATTGGTTATCTCTCTGAAAACAACACAGTCGTCCGCGAATAGGAGAATATTAGAGTTTACAACGGAAGGACGATCATTAATATAGATTAGGAATAATAAAGGTTGCTTGGGTTCGACGACCCGAAACCAGCTGCGATTATGAGAGACGCCGTAGTGGAGGGATCCGCGAAGTTTGACCACCTCGGGTTCCTTAAAGTGCACTGACGTCGCACACTACACGGGTCTCGACATTTCTCCTCCATCAAAAGGCGGCCTTCGCGACCAGGGTTCGTGGGAGGAATGAGGGGGGATGAGAACTGCGTGAGGAGCGGGAGAAGAGAGGGTGTTACGTATCGCGGGAGGCGGAAGAATATCGTATTTTGATATCATTAGTAACGAAGCAAGTTTACCCGAATGTCGGTATCGAACGTTTACCCGAATGTCGGTATCGTACCCGCCTTTGATGTCGTAGTGTCGCAAATTGCGATTGCAGTAGGCTCGAATACAGTGGTTTGCCTGTTTTAATTTCATGTGCAGGCAACAATCGGTATGACACGGTTATATCTGTTTCTCGCGTTTTCAGTCGCTGGCCTGAAACGTGGTTGATTGTCACCCGAAAAATTGTAACGTTGATGCAGTAATACTGGCAGCATTGTAGCCGCACATCTCTGGCTGGCGCATACTGCCGATGGTCATTGTGTCTTGGCGATCTCAGCCATGATATTCTTTCTCGGCTACCGTCTTTGTAGTCATTGCGATGCACAAGCCTGACAAAGGTGATTCAAACCCGGTGCTTGAGCGGCATTCCCGGGTTACATGCATTGAGAGGACCTTAAAGGTGTAGAAGAGACGATGGTTAAAGCTTTCATTGAAAGCATTAAATCCTTGGCCATCCCATTCTCGGTACTGCAGAGAGAAAAAAACATGTCTGTTTTGAGTATAGGCATCTCATAACAACAGTTATGAAGAGCATTTAACCTTTTTTTCCGCAGGCAACGCATCCAACTATCTTGTTAGCGCCAACATTTTCTCGACCTTTGACTTTTGGTGGAGTTAATGGCACATTTCTCAGCTTTTCATCAGAAGGCGTGAAACCTTCTATCGTGAAGGCGCGAAACCTTCTCAGAAGGCGTGAAACCTTCTATCAGAATTGTCAGACGGATGTGTAAATATATGGGATGCGTTATTTTAGTCTGATGCTGGTTGAGCCTATTAGTGCGCGCTCTGCTGCTCACGCCATGCTGTAGAGAGCGCTTGCTCTGCGTTGCGGTCTCGGCTGCATCGCTCTGCTCTGAAAAACACCGTTCACTGTGTTTTTAGCGTTCGTTACTGCGTGGAAGAAATCAACAGAAGGCGTTTCCCTCGACCACCTGGCCGAGGGAAGCGCCTGGTGTATGTAGTGTTTGGAATTCGCAAACAGATGTTCGAAAAAGAGAGGAAAAGAACTTTTAATGTTGCTATGGAGATCCAACAGAGTCTCGCGTGTTTTGACTACGTGAAAGAACCTTTCGACCATTTTGTTTGTTGTGGCAGCTTTGGGAATTTTCTGTTTCAGACCGAATATAATGGTCCGTCTAATAGGAGTTCCGGAGTAATCATGTGAGGCTCCTGATATTTATGTTTTTTGTATTAGTACCCGGCTACGCTAGCAATTACCGCGATGCTTTTTATAACCTCCTTCACATTAGCTAGGAAATTTTTTCGTAAGCGTAAATATCGTTCGAGCGACTGAAGTACGTAAACGTTGCTCTCTTGAGCACCACGTGGTCCCGATGATCTAAACTTATTACATAATTATCTTTGAAAGATCATGTTTTTGTTTACAACCTAGGACGTGGTCGTCATAGTTTTCATTTTGCGCTTGAAACTTCTTTCAGGCTCAACCAACTCGCCCAGCGAAGCATCTTCATGTCATTTTATGCACCTCGCGGTAATGCCACTAATGTGCCTGCCCTTACAAAAATGCACTATGATTATTGCCCAAACCGCGCAAATTGGCGAAATCGTGATACAGGCACATCGGGCTATAAAAGACCTGCACGACGTAATGTCATATATGATTCTTATACATATCGGGCAAATATGGCCACATACGGACACGCGCCATACATAGCGAGATACGTGTATATGGCTATATATGCATACCTGGCTATATATATGACACGCGTCTTTATGTAGCCGTATTTGCTCAATAAGTGTCAAAATCATACATGATATTCCTCGCGTAGGTCTTTATGACCGTATATGCGTCTATCATGATTTGCCATATACGACCACATACTGACATGTGCCGTATATAGCCGCATATGCCCAATTCCTCATACCGCCACATATGACATTTTCGTAAGGGTGTTAACCTTTCGAGAGGCGCGTCTAGACAGGTTCGCCAACACAACGAATTTGCGACACGATGCCGAAACACGTCTGCAGGAAATGTGCAGCCGCCTTCGCTTTCCATCGCTGCAACTGCATGGGTCACTACGCTCTGCCCTGCGCCCTCTGCCTGACAATGGCGAAATTTATGAAGCGGAGGATCAGGGACAGCTCGTTATTCGTAGTTGACTTAACTGAAAGTAGTTGGTTCTCCTTCGACCAATCGACAGTGTATGTCAATTATGACACCAACAGTGACATTAGGAATGGCGGCACTTACTTAAACGCTCAGAGAGGGAGGCGAGGATGTTATTCGGGTTTTGTGGTGCACCCGTGTGTTGTATCGCTGGAACGCACAGTTAATGGTGACGACATTCTGCTTTCAATTGGCGTATTTGCTTGAAACGTTCAAACGTATCGGCTGATTGAATTAATTTTGCGGGGTTTAACGTCCCAAAACCAGGTCTGGTTATCAGATACGCCGTAGACTCTCATAATCTGGAAATTTCGACCACCTCATTGCCATCGTGGGAGGCGGCCGTGTCTCGGCCGCAGTCCAGGGCTGCTACGCCCAGCAGCGCCCTTCCAGCGTCCGTCCGATCCTCGGCTCCATGGCAGCGCACCAGCGCGCGCCCCGAACCGCACGCGTGCACTTCGTCGTCATCTTCCATAGTCTCTAGCAGGGCGGTTGGCAATCCCCACAATATGATGAAATTGTGAGTATTGCGTAAGTTTAGTTAGCACCTGCGAAATTGAAGACGCATTCCTTGGGTGCTGCAATTAAGCTTAATTGCTGAATAATGCCTCGTCTTTTATTCATGCTTGCAGGAACCTGGAGCAGGTCCTCATGGCCAGAGATGCTTTACTTAACAGAGCAAGGACTACTCGGCATCCTTTTTTGAGTGTTTGCAGCTCAGTGCGCTGGATTTTGTCGAGTCGTTAGGTCTTCTCTTAGCAGTGTTCTTGACATTTAAAGCAAATACACTACAAATGCTATGTAACCTGCTGCTAGCTTGAAACGCTAATTGGGGTTCACTCCAGCGACCGCCTTCCGAATTTTTTTCGGGCAGCCACAGTAATCATTCGGTAAAGTTAAAAATTAAGTTGGCCTGTTTGTACATTTGTGACTCTTTATTGAAGCATTTTATCTCCCATCTCACACCGAACATCATGTTAATATGCAAGCTGCGTTATGACGCCAAAGTAAAGCACTTGTTGCACTCGAACAGTCGCATAGAGTTCTCATTTTCCTTTTCATGGTCATCGTGATTTATAGGAAACGACAATTTCTGATTTCTTTCTAATTTTATACTGGTTTATTACGTCTCTACTATTTATACTGATATCTATATCTATTTCTGGCGTGACGATGGTGGTTGCTCTGAACGAATTTTTTTCTTCGAATTCGCTTTCGCTTTATTAGCATGAACTATCTTTGGCTCTTTTCTTTGCATTGTTCAGAAGCTCTTTCTTCATATACTTCACAGCTACGTTCTGGCGTCTCCTGCCACGGTGGTCTAGTGGTTATGGCAGTGGGCTGCTGATGCGAAGGTCGCGGGATCGAATCCCCACCACAGATCCTTCACTTTCATGAAAGCGATATCTTGAAGCCCGTGTGTTGACCATTGCCAGTTCGCGTTTCAGAAACTCCAGTTGCCGAAATTTGCGTGCCCTACGCTGATGTCGTGATTTTGAGATGTCGGAGTTGTGCGACGTAAAACCTCGAAAATTAATAACACTCTCGCGTTAAATTTTGCGCGGATGAAGGGTGACCGGGTTGAGATGTGAACTTTTCCGCAAGGGGGCTCCTTTGGGCAAGTCCAGGCGAGGCGACGGGGGGGACTGCCATCCTGAAGCATCACCTTACCGCCAATTAGCGAAAAGCACACTGCGAAATGACGCAGTGTACTTTCACCTCGTGCTGCTCACAGATAAGTGAACAAGTTTTGCTTTAGAGAGCAACATGGATTACGTTCTTCCGGCGTAGGAGTAGAGCACAGAGGATAAAGGGGCCCGCCTTCTCTAGGCCTATGCGTCGGAAGATCATCATCCATTTTGTTCTGTAAAGCAAGACTTGTTTACTTATCTGTCAGCAGCATATTTACTCCCGCGGATGATCTCTTGCACTTTTTAGCAACGCTACTGTAAACCATGAGGAGGCTTCCGACTACTCTTTGTCTAGAGTGAGTTGGTTCACACTGGATAAAAAGAGCGCGATATGGGACAAGCGAATACTCTCTGTAAATGTCTTCTGGGAATTCATGTTGTTCTTAGAGAGCAGTCTTGCGAGATAAAAAACGAACGCCGTTCTTATGCACACCGAGAACCCCGTATTTCTGTTCTTGAACAAGTAAGCACATAATTTCACGTGAGCTTGACGCATCCATCATTATTTTCCTAATTAGACGTTTGGTTAATGCATGCTGTATTTCTTGCTCGAAGGTGGCAAAATTTGATGCCTACAGAGGAAGTTGCGCGTCATTATAATATTGCGCGAAGCATCACAACTACCATTCTGACCATTGTTTTCTTCAGGCGGCTTATTCAGCGGACGTCGCTTGACACTCCATATCATATCCCCATTCATTGATCCGCCTTTCTGGCGAAACTGATTTCTCTTTTAAAAAGCCCATGTGACTGGTGTCACACGGGCGTTTTGGAGGCCTTCGAACCGACAGTGCATGGACTCAAAGGTCAAGATTGAGCTGCTACACGGGTGGTTTCGATGGCCGTGATTTCGAGGCCAACACTTGTCGGAACGATCCAGTCAAAGGCCGGCCAACACCCAAGGGAACTCGAGAACGACACGTCACCAGCTCCGGACGTCCAGCAGACGACCGCAAGTCTTCGTCGCTCCTTCGTCCACAACGCTTCTAGATCCTGCCTCGCCGTTCGCAAGAACCCTCCGACGGACGCCGTGTCAACGCGCCGGTGCGCGTAAGCGCTCCATTTAATTGCTCGGACGCTTTGAACGATGGCTGTACATTGTTTAGATGCGTTTTCCTGTGTGCTTTTGTGCACAAATGCATGCCGATTCAGCGACTCCCTCCTCAATACTGCCCTCGGAGTCGTCTCTGACCTGCCTGCGTGAGCTCGTCAACGGAGCACCCTACAACTCTTCGAGACTTCGAAGGCGGTTGAGGGAGAGAAGCGGCGTGAACTCCTAGACTTGGCGCCCCGGCAGACCCCACGCCCGTTAGTTTTGGAGGCCACGGCCACATTTATGTCGTTGTATCAATAAGTAGAATAATAACCCTGTGAAAAATATTCAAACGTGCCGAGAGGCCAGCGTTCTCTATTTATTGCATTGGTTCTAGAACGAATGCGCCGTCACTAGCAGAAAAATCAAATGTCATGCAGCTGGTGGAAAAGATGGTGTGAGGCCCCATCTGGTGTCTATGAATCAAACCACATTTGAGGCTCGCGCGAGTGATTTAGGCAAGGAGGCCCAAAATAAAAAAAATTCTGGAGTGGAGATTTTGTGCTAATGGAGAAGCCGGCTGCCGCCATTTAATTCAGGCCATCGATTAATTGCATTGGAAATAGCGCAAAATAAAAAGCGTTTCCCTCACGCTCAGCTTTTCCCTCACGGTCAGCTTTGCTAGACAGACACTGCTTGATGTGCGTCATTGTGCTACGGTTGCTGGGGTGAAATTTGACCATCGCACAAATTTGTGCACTCTATCAATGGTACTTTATTGATCCAAAACAACGCGCTTTTACATTACAATTAGTCTAGAGTTTACATTAGCAGATCAAGAATCCTTGAAATGATACTGATTTCTGGACACTCTGGCAAGTTTTTAGGGCTGAACCATCGGCAAACGCCGGCTTCAGCTGTTGCGGTAGGTTCAGCGGGGTTGCAACTACAGCATTTTTTAAAAACCTCCTTGGACTTAGGCTTAGTAGTGTCAAAATCGGCACGTTCTCTGAATAATGCATGCAGAACGTCGCACATATTTTGTTCCTATTTGTACATGAGTTTCAATTTAAATTGTACCACGGTCATTTTGAAGTTTGTTTCTTACCGTCGGTGCGAATAGCAAGCAAGTAGTCGAATTAGAGTTGAAGCGGGTTCTTAGGTTTCCGCCATGTTGGAAATCACTCGGCGACTCAACGGCCGTTCAGGACTGCCATGTAGCAGCGCCAGAACTTATTTTAAGTCGATAGAGTAATGGTCTTTTCGAATGTCGTCGACTCGAACGCCTTCCAATATGCCCGTTTGAAAAAGGTATAAGCGACTGCTTATCGCGATGTTACTTCGGCAGCCTCACTAGTTCGTTCGTGTGACTGCCGCCAGAACCGGAAGCGGCAGCGGCGGCCTCTAGCGTGACCACCGCTGACACTGGCTTCGTTTTCTTTTAAACAACATAATGCAAGTGGTAAGTAAAAAGAAACAAACGAATAAGAAGAAAAAAATGGCGCAACTCCCGCTTCCCTCAGAGTATCACTTTTAACCATCAAGAATAATCGGCACTGTCCTGTAAATTCGACGTACAATTAATAAATTCCGCCGTCGCCACATATGTGGTGCAAGAATTATTCATATGATCGAAGGACAGCGACCAAGTCACTGCTCATAATATCATCTATGCGTCCCTTGCTCTCGTTACTTGTTGGCCGCATAACAGTGCCTTTTATTATATCAACGCAAGTTAAGAAAGCCGCATGATGATGATCTTTGTTCGGTTAGGCAAAAGGACGCTAAGTTCGGAAGCCCACGTCGGGAGGACGGCTAAACGTCGATGGGGTTAAGGGAGAAGACTGAAAGAGAGAAAGAAGAAAAAGGCCGCAGTTGAGGGCTCCGGATATTTCGACCACGAGGCGTTCTTTAACGTGCACTGACAACGCTCAGTACACTGGCCTCTGCCATTTTCGCTTCCATCGAAAATGACACCGCCGCGACCGGGGTCGAACCCGCGTTTTTTGGGTGTGAGCCGAGTACTGCAACTTCTACATCACCGCGGCGAGAACATCCAATAAAAGTAAACAGGCAGCGCAATTAGCGCTGCTGTTGCCTTGTCTCGTCATGCTCGTTACCCTCTGCTGACAGGTGACGACGACGCAAGGCCTTGATGATATCTCATAGGAGACCTGGGGCTGCATCGCTAAACTTTGTCGGATTATCAATGGAGTTGTCTCCATCAATCTATGAAGAGGCGTAGGGAGTGGCCAGGTAAAAGTTGCAGTTACTGATGCTGCCGAAAGCCTTCCCGAGCTGTTCAAGAACGCAAGTATATCGTGCAGCCTTGGGGTAGCACGAATATAATATTGGCGTGTGCTGAAGCAGCGAAATAAATTTTATTGGTGGTTCGACGTGTCCATTTGTTCAAGTATGCGTGTGGTTGTTTTAGATCGTAAGTGTTTACGCGCTTAGGATTTGCTTCTTTAGCGAGCGGCCAAGCCCATGCAAATCTAGAAACCGCGACGGCCAAGCAGCAGCAAGCTGTAGCCATTGCAGCGGCGTGGCATTTTCGTTGTCGATCTTGCACTGGGTGAACAGATGCGCTACTATTTTCGCCCTAATTGATGTTTATCCGTTTACAACTTTCCTTCAGTTTTTACCAGTTTAGTACATTTTCATTCAATAGAGCTTATTTTTCTACACCTCGCCATTCGCGATTCACGAAGCCAGGTGCGACGCCGATAAATTGAAAATGTCGTCTTTACTAAATGTCACCTCTCCACGATACTTCTGCGCTAGAATGAGGAGAGAGTCTCGGCGATCCCACGTGGAAATATATACATGTGGAAAAAACGACATTCGCGCTAAAGGCTGATAACAGAAATAGCGGCACATCTGTGTCCAAGAGGGACAGCGTTTCCGTGAGAATGGCAAACGCATACCTTATTAAAAAATGTCACTACAGAAAGAGGGATGTGACAATCTTCCAACGCCGGATCCATCTCTTGCTTTGTTTACGTAGTTTCTAAACGCACGCATGAAATACGACCGGCAATAGCCGGACAGCGAGCTTCTCCAGAAGCCGCAAAATGTTTCGAGTGGAGATGGCGACAAGTCTCCGAAGATTTCATGCCATTAACATTTTAACGTGCGGCTGAGAGTTGTGGGAAAGCATTAGCAATAGTTCTGTTTTTGCAGTACAGATGGTAAACGATTCTTGCAATTGACGAG
The DNA here is from genome assembly GCA_013339685.2 of Hyalomma asiaticum. NCBI lineage: Eukaryota > Metazoa > Arthropoda > Arachnida > Ixodida > Ixodidae > Hyalomma > Hyalomma asiaticum. The sequence continues at coordinate 46,002,531 of CM023487.1, read as the reverse complement.
AACAACGACACCACGTCAGCAGGCCGAAGAAGTAACCTGCTAGAAACCATTGTCGATCCATGATAAGTGCATTGCTCAGTTTAGCATCTCACCAGCAACCGTGGGTGATTCGGGAGTCCGAAGAAGCTGCTGGAACAGCCTCTTCACTGGCCTCTGGGTGGGAACCAAGCCCAGAAATCCGCACAGCATCAGTAGAGTTCTGCAACCTCTTCCTCTCTCTCCCTTTCCGAGCAAAATCAAGCCTATACTCCGGAAGTTTTCACCCCCTGCGTTTATTTAACGTGCAATGATGGCACCCACTATGCGGGCCTAGAGCATTTCAGCCGCCGCCTAAATGGCGACGCCATGACAGGGATCAAAACCAAGTCTTACATGTAGCACCCAAGCAACGTAACGGCTGTATCACTGCGGTGGCTGAAAAGGCCGTGTAGTGGGCGCATAATGGAAAAGATACTCTTGAGTCAGTTCAATTGTTTGCTTTCTTTTCGTAACTATAGCGGGCTCCAGCAAGCACAAGTTTCAGTTTGAAGGCTGGAGCATTGAGGCAGCGTTCCCGCAACCGCATTTTAATTACATCAAACGCGCGTCATTCAAGGTCATCTCTCACGTGCAGCGTCGCCTCATAGAATAAGTGTTGCCTGTATGCGCGATCTCGCCTTTTTTGACAATCACTACTGCCAACGCCACGGCAGTCGGCAGGAGGGGCGAGGGTCAAATATTTGGCGAGTAGCGTGCTTGCCGCCGAACGCAAGACCGTACAAAATCGGCATTATATCTCTTTCGACCAGAAAAGGACTTGCAAAAATTCTAGAGAGAGGAAAAAAAAAGAAAATTTTAGGTTGCATGTGCCAAAGGCACAATATGTTATGGCAGGGGTGTAAAAAAAGGAATGCAATAATAATTTCTGCGGCTTTATGTCCCGAAACCGCGATATAACCAGGACACACGCTGCAGCGGAGGTATCCCCAAATGTCGGCCTCCTAGGTCTTTTGAAAGGGCGCTGACATCGCGCAGTGACGCTCCTCGACATTTTGCCTTGATCGAACTGCAGCCGTCGGGGCCGGGATTCAATGCCACGACCATCGGATCAACTGCCTGTAACTGCAGCCGGTAGGCTGTCTTGGCGGGGCTGTAGAAAAGGAGCAGAAGAATAAACACGCGCAGGGTAGCAGTAATGTAAAGGAGAATTCGAAACAATAAGCAGCCATTGCTGTGGTACTTCGGGTAATTGATTATTTTCTACAGTTTGCATCTAGCGTTATTCTTCGGCCACCTATCTTATAGTGATATTTGCCTACCTATAAGTGCGTGGGATCTTTACATTCTGCCCCAACTGAAGTACAGACTTCGTCTCGGCTAGGATTATAATCTCGTTACTTACCGTGCTAATTACCTACCGTGCTCACCAATGCTCGCTGAATCAGTAATCGCGGTCTGCCGCAATGAAGTAACTGATGAGCAATTTATATTGCACTTAAAACAGGGCTCAAACATCGCAATAGTTTCAACAACTGAGCAGGAGACCGTAAATCTTGTAAGCGAAATATCAAGACGCATGCATTCAGTGTGTACGCTGCCAACTGAGGAGACGCTATTAAGAATTCATTCATGGAGCCCCTCCGCGTATGCCAGGAGAAACAATCAAGAAAACCTGTGATTCCGAACACAAGGCGTGCAAATAATCCAGGCAAAAGTGCTAAGTGATTCGAAGAACGCAGCGATCACTTTCATAGGAAGACCGCCCTGCTGAAGACCATCCACGTTTATTCGCTACAGAAGAGGAAGAACTGGAGATCAGCAATTTCCCAGAGCTACATCAACGGCAAGAAGGGGCCCTCTGCCAACCTCGGCAAGCAGGAAACTCGAGATGGAGATGTCGTACAGGACAACGGAGTCATCACACGTCCAGGTCAACACCGACGACACTTGATAACAAGCGTCTTCTGCTGGAAGAGGAGAGGGCTCCAAAAGCTGACTGTCGTACGGCAGCCACAGCCTCACAAGAGGTGAGCTGGGCGCAGGTAGTGGATCCCAATGCCCATTCAGTTATTCGGAATCACGCGCATCAAAAGATATTAGAGAAAAAGTCACAGTTTCGCCGCAAGGACGAAGCAATGAATGCGATAGCAAGAAAATGTAATGCTATACGTAGTGAGGCTCGCAGCTTCAGGAGCAATATTAATTCTAGCAAACATGCACTTGCTAAGTGAGCGCCTCCCGTGTGCACCGCGTGCTGGTACGAAGGGCTTTATACGTTGTGTGTCACAAAGCTACACATAGGGGAGGCTGCTAAATGAACAAACAGAAGACGAGCGCGAACTATCAAGTGAAGCACGCACGTAACGAACGCATAGATATACACCGAAGGAACGCGAATAAGCTGTCACAATGTATACTCTCAGTTTGAACAGCGCTCCTGTTGCAAAGGCGTCTGAAGCGGCGAAGAAAACTAGCGTGCTTCAAGTGTCGAGCTGTGACACTTGATAGTTCGCGCTCATCTTCTGTCTGTTCGTTTAGCGGCGTCCCTTGAGCTTGAGTGACTTCCGTAAGCTCCCGTAACATCAGCGCGGACATCACGGTGAAAGCTCGAAACATCGCTCTTCCTCTGACCACGAGACAACTGTGCGAGCAGACAGCGGAAGGGCAAGGCCCTGCGCAAATGTTGGAAGGAGCGAGCGAGCTGGCCGACGACATTTAAATGCGTCCGTTGCGCTCCTCGCGCCATCTCGCTGGTAATGAAGAAACGCTTATATGCGCCTGCCGTCTCTGAGTCCTGCCAGCGATAAAGGGCGTGTATATAAGGCTCGCCGTTAGCTCCCGAATGATCTGCTCTTTGTGGTGTAGTGGTTGGCGCCACGCGCTGGGGATCGAGAGGTGCCTTGTTCGATCCCGTGCTTCGGAAGCATTTATCTGAATTATTTTTCTTTGGGACTTTTATATATCTTAGATATACCTACTTATACATATACGGTTCTTGACGGCGGCGACTGGGACGGCAAAAACAAGCCGAGACTGTCCATGTAATTGCTATCTCAGTAGAAATACAATGTTAAAGGCAAGCCTTAGCACATTTAGAACACGGATGACTCGTATTTGAAGAGACCCACACAAGAAACTAAGAACGTGATGCCACAAGTGACAAAAAAAAAATATGCCAAACTGGCACTATAGAGCGACAAGGGCGACTTCTGTTCGCGGAGCTCTACAAGCGGAAACGAGGAATAGAAGACTCCCCTTCTCACAGCACGAAAGAGGGACTGAACAAACTAAGGAATTTAAGCACAGTCTATCACACTACTGAGGCACATCGCCGAGACTTGAATCATGAATTTAGACGGCCTCGGGCGCGTGTAGCTTAAGAAAGGGTGTCGATTCTGATGTCAAGGTATGGGCATCGTTTTCAGCGGCTTCTGCAGCAAGTTTCAATGCTTCAGCCTCTGCTAGAGTTAAATCCATTTTCACCTACATTCACTTCCTCAAAGCAACGGAGCGTACGCTGCAGACAATACGATCGCGAAGAATGCGGTCAAGAGACTTGCCGATATTTCAGTTGTCGGCTATTCGGCGAATAGCAACAAGAAATGTTTTCGTGGTTTCGCCCGGAAGTTTTGAGTGACTGAAGAACTTGTAGCTTTCAAAAATCTCGTGCTTCTTAGGATCACAGCATTCTTTCAAGCTCTTAACAATATCCTTGTTGTTCAGTTCATTTAGCGCACATGGGTCGACCCTGCACCACGACATAGCACCTCGACCATCTCCTAGACAATGCCCAAATTCGTAGTGCTCTATCTTTAGACGGCTCCGCCACGCTTTTCACCTCGAAATACGACTCTGCTCTCCCGAGGTTAGGCTTCCACTTGTCTTTAGTTTCGTTGTAATCAGGCAACTGCAGGGAAGCCATCGTGATTGTTCCAGGGTCTTCTGACGCCAGGACCTTTGCAATCCCTTTGGTACCGAGTTCGGCAGCAGTGCACCAGAAACGCGTACTTCTGACGCTCAACCTACTGCTTTTGCAGGTGAGGCTTGTCTCATTGGTTTCTCTGGTGTAGGAGTGCACTCCTGCCGAACATAGCGTCATTGCTGTTGTTGTGCATGACATTTTGGAAATGCGAAGTAAGGGCTCTGGAAAAGATACTGCAGAGTCTAAAGAGTTTCGTGACTTGTTCAAGGCGTTTGAGAACTTCAAACGCGATTTCAGGGTAGAAATGAAGGAGCTGAAAGAGGGACTGTCATTTTGTACTGATGTCTGCAATGATGCTAAATATGTCGCAGAAGATATCAGGACATTAAGGCAGCAAATGAAGGAACTGCTTACCGAAAACAAGAAACTAAAGGCAGAGAATGAGCGTCTGTCAAAGAAGTGTGACGAGCTAGAACAGTATCAGAGTTCAAAAAGCCTGGAGATAGAAGGTGTACCACCTGGTAATGATGCTTTCAGTATTCTTCAAAAGATTGGGGAAAGCGTGGGCGAGACAATTGACACATCGGATATTGACATATGTCACTGGGTTCGTACAACAAAACCTCAAATTCAGAACATTGTTGCTCAGTTCGTCAGGCGTGGAAAGAGGAATGATTTTCTGGCAAAATGCAGAAAGAGGAGACTAGACACTTCAATGCTTGGTTTAAGTACAGGGGGTGCTATTTTTGTAAATGAGCCCCTAACTCAAGCGAACAAGGCGCTGCTTTCAGCCGCCATCCAAAGGAAAAAAGAAAACAGTGGAAGTTTGCCTGCACTTCTGGTGGTAGAGTGCTTGCCCGTAAGGATGAATCTTCTGCTGTGATTAATGTGACCTTTCAAAATGACATAGAAAAATGTGTTGAGTTTACTGAGTTTATCTTGTGTGTACCAGTTTTGTTCTTCCGCTGTTCACTATGAGTGTTTTCTGTGAAACTCACAAGTACTACAATGTTCTTGATTTAAAATCGTGTTGTCCACGAAATAAGAGCTTGTTTTCTGCTTTACATGTCAATGCCAGGAGTATTAGAAGTAAAATAGATGACATAAGCATTTTTCTAGATACCGCGGCTTAAAACTTTGATATGCTTTTGTTCTCTGAAACGTGGTTAACCGATGATAGTAATGTCCCAAGTTTTCCTGGCTATCGATCTTAACATCTACGCCGCGCGGACAGGAAAGGAGGTGGAGTCGCAATTTATTTAAAACAAAAATATACCCATGAAAAACTAGAACTGTCGGAAATAACAGGAGATGTTCAATGTCTGGCTGTAAAGGTTGATAAATTGGCAGCGAATGTCGTTTATAGGCCGCCTCAAGGGCGCAAAACACGTTTTTTAGAATTTATAGACTCACTGTTATCCTCCCCATTACTCCACAACACAACTTATATTATCAAGGGGGTCATTAATATTAATCTCGCTGCAAAAGATACCGCCGCCGCACATTTTCAGACGCTGCTTTGTGCATTTGGTTGTGTAAAACACATGTGTTCTCCTACAAGAGTGACCAGGGGTAGTGCAACGTTACCCGATATAAGCGTTACAAATTCGAATCCATCGGAGACCATAAGCGCTATCGTGTCAAGTGATCTTAGCGGTCACTTGCCAGTGTTTTGTTTCATACCCTTGTCTTTCAGACACCAAAAGCAACAGAAGCAAACCTTCGTCCGACGCAACATAAATAGTGCAAGTAAAAACGTATTCTTTCAGCTCGTCAAAAGAGTAGATTGGAGTGATATATATAAGATAAAAGATGCCGAAGATGCCTATAATGAGTTTTTGAATTCATTACGTCACTGTTACAACAAGGCATTTCCTAGAGAAATATCTTTTCAAAAAAGAAAAAAATTGCCGGAAACCTCGGATAGAGAGCTAGATTTATAAACGTATTCAAATAAAAAATTGCCTCTTTCAAAAATTTTTACGCCTGCGACAACCCGAAGCATTTGCAGAGTACAAAAAATATCGCAACGCACTTACATCACACTTAAAAAAAGGCTAAACGAGAATATTATCAGAAAATATTTCAGAACATATGTGATAACCCAAGAAGGGGCTGGGAAACAGTGGATACACTTACTGGCAGAAAGAAATCAAGATATGATATCACAGAAATACGAGAGGGAAACGTAATGCTGCGTGGCGAGAACCTAGCCAATTCCATAAATCGTCATTTCGTCAATGCGGGCGCGTACAGTGGCTGTCTTGAAAGCGAAGACGACTCGTGCTTCGAAGATACTACAGCTATACAGAATTCAATCTTTATGCTTCCTACTGACAGTGCTGAGATAGCTAAACTAATAAATAAACTTAAAAGCAATGTGGCGCCAGGCATAGACGAAATCACCGCAGCTGAACTAAAGTTGATATGTCCACTAATATCAGAGGTGCTTGCTTACATAATAAATCTTGTACTGACCACAGGCGTGTTTCCGGCACAGTTAAAAGTTGCAAGGGTAACCCCAATTTATAAAGGAGGTGGCATAAATAATATGTCTAATTATAGACCCATTTCAGTACTTCCGACATTATCAAAGGTTTTTAAAAGCCTAATTCATGACAGGTTGGTACCTTTTTTTAAATAAGTATGACATCATCACAACATGTCAATATGGTTTGCAGAAAAATAAGTCTACTGAACAACCATTAACAATCATTAAAGATCAAATAATTGCAAATATGGAAAATAGCATACTTACGCTTGGTTTATTTTTGGCCTTAAAAAAAAGCCTTTGATTCAATACATTATGACATGCTATTACGGAAGCTATCACGTTATGGCATACGTGGGATCATCCTTACGCTTTTATAAAGCTATCTCCACAACCGGTACCAACTAGTACAAATGAAAACAGCTACATCAAGTCAGCTTAAGTTGACCCAAGGAGTTCCACAGGGTTCTATATTGGGTCCTTTGCTCTTTTTGCTTTATGTTAATGATATTGTATGTATGCCCGCCTCGCCACAACTTAATATGTATGCAGATGACACAAACGTATTTTTTACACAAATCACTTAGAAACACTAGAAAAAAATGTAAATGAGTATATGAAGTCATTCTCAAACTGGCTTAGACAAAACAAGCTACAGTTAAATGCCAAGAAGACGACATATATCATATTTCGCCCAATAAATAAACATGTTAAATATGACATAAAGATAAGCTTTGATGGAAACACCATAAAACGTGAAAGACATCAATAATTTCTTGGGGTATGGTTCAGCGAAGACTTATCGTGGAACGTCCACGTTAATCATTTAGTTAGGCAACTTGCGGGAACGGTAGGATGCCTGTACAGAATTGGATCCCTAATTCCTCAGCGGTTAAAGAAAAATTTGTACAATGCCCCATTCTATTCAAGACTTTGTTATGGCGTACTAGTATGGAGTACGACAACAACAAAAATTATAACAAACTTATAATGCTACAAAAGAAAATACTTCGTTGCTATGAAAATAACCAGCGTAGAATAGACCGTTTGCGCACTTCAGTGCTCTTTCATAAACATGAAATGTTTCAGGCAAACCAAATATATTACTTTAAACTGATTCAAGAGGTACACAAAAACAAGTGGTATAAACAAAAAGAAAAGGACCAACCTTAGACTGATAGAAGAAACTTACAGCGTTTACCAAGAACCAGGACAAATTATGGAAAACAAACGCTACAATACCAGTCAACGCAATTAGTTAATGAATTCCAGAATGTCTTGCAGTTTGACGACAGTCTAGGTACATTTAAAAAACAAGTTAAAGAAATTTTGATGAAAAATGAAATAACTTATCACTAATCGATATTCTATAAAAAGAGTAGGTAGAATTGGGCTGTGACATGTTCACTAGTTTTCGGAAAGTGTGTTGTTCCATTGTGGTATACGATGCATCGAGCTTTTGTTCTTATGTGCAAGAGAAGTGTATCCGCACTATGTTAAGTGTATAAACGTGTTGCTTTTGTTTTATTACTGTATTCCGCGCGCATGTGATACATGACATGTCGGGGTTTTGTTGTTGATTGTTGTATCTGCAAAAGAAAAGGGAAAGAAGAGAAAATGTCTATCTATGACAAACTATAGGTGCAGGGGTCTTTGTCAGGCGTATGAAACTCCTTTTGCCGCTGTATCCATTTTCTTGTTTTCCAAGAAATAAAATAAACTTACTACTACTACTACTACCCTGGGTAAAGAAATCTAACTCGTTGCCACGGCTACGCAGTCGGCAACTCAGCCGCGGTAAGCATATGCAGAGAATCGGACGCTTGGCGAAAATGATCGGTTATTTTACTGTGCAAGCCCATTAACGCGAAAGCGTTTCTTGGATAGGTTGGCGATAGCGCGCGCCCAGCTGGCGTCCGCAACAGCCGTGCCCGTAAAGCGCGTGGTCTCTCCCACCGGAAGTGATGCCATCGCCAACACTCGCCGCAGATGCAGTCGGCGCAGGCTCCGCTCCCCTGCAGCAACCTGCAGCGACATGCGGTGACATACCGCGTTTCTTCGGTTGGTTGGGTAAAGCGCGTGCCCAGTTGCGTGGCGTCGCCTTATCAACACTCGCAGCGCGAACGCGTCCAACTAGCCCATCGTTCGTGGCCACTGTACGTGCCGAGTTCAATCTCGCATTTACGACGCCCTCCGAGGCCATCACGTCGTCGATATGTACGTGCATCGATGTCGCATTCACCAACGATCAATGCATTGTGCGAGACCTGATGTATGTCTACACCTCCTAGTCGGCTCAAAAAGCCACGGTAGTGTCTATGTACACCGGCACAAGTACGCCGTCACCGGAACGATAAGAGGTGCTGACATCGGCGTCTGTCTACTGACACCACCTACAACGCGTCGGCGGTCGTACTACTTCGATATGCGCAATACGTGCCTCAGGTATGCGTGCATATACTTCCTGGACGAAGAAATAGAGGAAATGTGAAGTTTCCACACCACTTTGATGGAATCAAAACTACGAATAAACATTATCCGGCCTCTCACATTGCCTCATTCTTTATAACAGAACACGGAAACACCAATTTGCAGTGCCCCTCCGCAACAACAACGCTTTCGCGTTCTCTTCTCATGAAAATATGCTTGCTTAGGTATTGTCGAGCTTGTTTGCAGCTTAACTTAGGAAGGAGGGAGAGAGGAAAATAGGGTGGAAACTGCAGTCTCTTCGGGCATCAACAGAAAAACGAAGGGGAAAGGGGAGAACAGTGGCAGCGCGCTGTTTGCAACCATCAATTAACAAATAATTATTCTTCTTTCGTTTTTTTTTTCGCTGTCCAGGATATTTCATGAATGCGTGGAAGTATGAACGCAACTGAATGTCGCGGTATTTTAGCGATACTGTGAGCAACTGCTTTTATTCTAGTCGAGCCTCGATCTATGGCGACCAAGACGGACAGCGAGCCAAGCAGCTGATGATGATCCATGTAGATGGGGGAAAATGTACAAGTGATGATGATGTGCAGAGATGAAGAAGAGCCAGTCGTATGTTGAGCTCACAATACAGATGATGCATCAATGCTTGCAAAAAACACGCAGTGCACTTATTGTTGAAATCTCGAGATACAAAAAAAAAAGAAATAAAACGACTGGTAAATCTGGCATGAGTCTCCGCTCCAATATCTTTCATGAAGTGCAAAATAGTGTCGTGAAGAAGATTCTAGTCGCGTCACAAAGTGCTGTGCAAATTGCGTGATCGTCACCACTCATCCTGTGGAATAGTTATTCCTAGCTACATCTGTGCTCTCGTGGAATTTACTGCATAATGAAAAGAGCATTGTCTTGGCGTGTCTCGATCTTGAATGAAATGCTTCATTTACTGCATCAGGGCTGTTGGGTAAGAAAAACAGTGCCACAAATAATTTTATTTATCCTGTATGTACTATTGCACAAATAAGCAGAGAAGATTGTAGCATGCACACTTCTACAGTTTTTAATGGAGCCCTGACCTTGATGGTCCTCTCCCGTGGTCAGTTGTTAGCTGCATTATGACTAATGTAGAAGCTTCAAAAGCTCCATGTGGTAAACGTAGGATATAGACCTGGAGGGATCGATTGTGGTGGTGTGCCAGCTGCTCTCCTAGATTCGTTTCTTCAAGACATTTTACGAGCTTGCTTAGCAAGCTTCTTACGCTCGCGCCTTGTCCGGTGGCGGCGGCGATGGCAGCGGCGACGTGTGCACGCCGCTCAACGCGCCGCCTGTCCGGTGATTTTAAGGAATGCTCAATAGATTGTGACGCCGCTCTAGGCAACGTACACCACTCTCAGCACGTGCGCTTCCTTTCTCTCCGCTGGGAGCTCACACAGTGAACAATCTTCGTTACTGCTTCGCTGCATGAACACCGCATAAGCCAACGCAGCAGCGCGGTGGGCTCGCAACGCATCAGCAGCTTGGGCTCGCCGCCAAGACCGTGCGGCGACAGCCCGGAAGGCCGAAGCGAAGAGGGCTCGCCGTCAAGCAAACCCGGAGCTGAGGGCCAGCGAAGCAGAAGCGAAGAGGGCTCGCCGTCAAGCTAACCCTGAGCTGCAGGCCAGCGAAGCACAAGCGAAGAGGGATCACCGGCAATCGGACACTGCGGTCAAAGGTCACGAAGCACAAGCAAAACGGAAGCGGCGGCAAGAGAACCCCGAAGAAGTGCGGGCGCAGGATACCGCAGCCAAGCGCCAAACGCGGTGGCTACCTGATGCATAACAACCTTGTCACGTCTATATATGGTGGTAGGAGATGTGTACGGAGGATTTGCGGCCTACCCGAGCATGTCCCAGCAAGATCCTTTAACATCATTCACTTTGTGGATAAGGCGGTGCCTTTTTTAAATATTTTTACAGGGTACCTCTACATGACTGAGTTCTGACAAAAAGGAAGTGCTATGGCAAAATGGAACCTAACTGTCGTCCATGCCTGAGGTGGTGCCAAATAATCGGCTTTTATACGCCTGCATTTAGTATCTCCTGTTACACGTTCCAGGGAGTTTTCGGACTTGCACAGATGAAAAATTGAGTGAACCCGTAATTTTTTACGCAAACTAACCGTGTCAAGTGCAAGAAACTCACTTTCCAATAGATTCCTGAGAAGCTTACGCTCTCGCCTCTGAAAGTGCAACGTCTTTGATTCATGGCTGCAAATGTGGCCCCTAAAGCTGCCCTCCAGTCTCATTGAGTCTTTACACTATTCATACGAACTTGTATTCACCTCCACATCAACACATAATGCCCCGCCACGGTGGTCTAGTGGTTATGGCACTCGGCTGCACATCCGAAGGTCGCGGGATCGAATCCCGGCCGCGGCGGCTGCATTTCGATGGAGGCGAAATGATGAGGCCCGTGTGCTGTGCGATGTCAGTGCATGTTAAAGAACCCCCGTTGGTCGAAATTTCCGGACACCTCCACTACGGCGTCTCTCATAATCAAAGCTGGTTTTGGGACGTTAAACCCCACAAAACAAACAAACAAAACATCTACACATAATGCGATTGTCCTGTTGTCTAGCACGCTTCAAGATTCAGGAGCGGTTACGATGCAGCACCAAAATCGCACAGGGAAGCACCGCCCCAAAGCTGCTCTAGGAAAGGAGAGAAATATCGTTAATATCAAGAAAATATGAGTGCCGTGAATCAGGTAAGTTTATTTTATTTGTCACTTCAGGAAAATATAAAAAGGAAAGTGGGGGAAAACGCTGTTGTTATGGGATCTATACACAAGCTTATAGAGCGAAATAAGCTTTGCATGGGCGCATATAAATGGGAACACACTTTCTTCGTTTACAGTCAAACTTAAGCGTGTTCACACAGCTATCGGCAATGACAATGCCGTGCCCTGAAGTGGATCACGCACGCTCTCCGCACTTCATTCGGGCTCCCAAGTCGACCACAACAAGGCTGTAGCATTGCCAACGAGGGCGCGCTATAGAACAATTGTGGGACACTTAAGCTTGTGCTTAAGAGTTCAACGCGATATCTATGCTTGGTTCCATACTACCAGGATCTCTTCCGCCTGTCATGCTCTTCAATCGCCTAGCCACGTAATTCTCACGACACCACTTGGCAGAAAGTGCGCGTTGCTTAAGTTACTGCGCGGCTTCCCTCATCGTCTTCTCCATTTCGCACAGATGCGCTATCAAACCTCGCCGATGAAGATGGCACCATTATAACAGAGACTTTAGACGACTGGTAATGGTTCATCTTGGGGTGAGTGCGAAGCGCGGACAAAGGGGAAGACGCACCTGCGCGTCTTCTTTTTCCCTGTTTCGTTTAGCGCCGCCCCCACCACGAGATGAAGCAGGCAGGAAGGTATATGTGGGGTGGGCGAATGCGTATCGGAACGCGCCCAGGAGCAAGGTTTTAGATGAGAAGCATTCATTGGTGAAATTAGGTCGCGTTGACCGTACTAATTTATGAGGGCTCGCCAGAGATCCCCGAAAAAAGTATTCTCGAATACAGATATCGAAATGCAGGGTTAGGAAGCCTAAAATACAGATACTGAGATACATTTGTAATTGGCATAGCGGGATATTTCAGAGATACTTTTGCAAATAGACAAAAATGGTGTTCCCGAATACAGATAAAGCAATACTGACACTGAAATAATTTTTCCATGTCGGGAGTGTTCATGCACCATAATGTTGCAGCGCATTGAAACTTGCAAATTATTCATTATCTTATCACAGTACTCTGAGTGCCATTAAGGCATTAGAAAGGAGGCTTGCTTACACTGTACGTAATTGTTAGTAACGATATATTTACAGATATCAGATACAATAAAAGAAATTATACTGTATCACAGCAAGAGTAACGCACATTGTACACTGAAATCGACATACTTGGTGGACACAGTATCTCCTATGCTAGAAACAGCATAGCTCAAGCGAAACGCTGGAATCACTAACGAACTGATTGAGAAAAAAATATACATTTATATAACAAAGAATAAAAAGTTTGGCGTGTTAATTACACTTACGCAGCAGGAGCTTCTCAAATAGGCTGTCAGCAATACATCACCGGTTCGGCCTCTACACAATTGTCGCCAACGAGAAAAAGTCTCTCTACCGCTGGAGAGGAGAACGTGTTATCGCGGATAAATACCGCCTTCATGGTCGGAAAGTACTGAGTAACGAGATACCTGTGTCCTGCATTGTATCACGATACGGGCAATACATCGTAAAAGTATTTCACTACCGAGATATAAATATATTTTTACATGGCAGGTGTAACGTGCCAGGTGCATGGCAGGTGCAAATACATGGCAGGTGCAACAAATAAAGCGAGCTGAAAGCACACTTCTAATCGTGTGTCGGCACGCCATTCCTGAAGAGTGACCAGGTGGTGCTGTTCGTATATTGTAGCTTTTAAATACCTTAGTACTTCAATTCGCACCTAAAGGTCATGTGCCCCGTCAATCCGACTGCCCTCACACACGAACATGCGCACAGGTACATTTCTTTAGATTGTTCTTGTCGGTGACGTTTGTTACTTTAACGAAGACGGGTTTGTGCTTCATCAAGCAAGCATGAAAGAAAATACGACTGACATTTTTTCCGACCTTTTTACCTTTTGCACTGAGGCAGTTATTTGTACCCCTTAATTACAGTCATTCTTTCAAATATAATGACGCACAAATTGTGATACTTCACCTCTGACAGCACACTTTAGGATGCCTCAGCCGAAATGCCAGCCGCGATGCAGGAGCGTTCGTCAGTGGAGTTCCGCAGGACATGGCATATCCGCTTGCCCAAGTTCTGTACGAGAGACTGCAAGAGAGATAGAGTATTGCAGTGTAAATTGCAATAAAATAATTCTGATAAGTTGCTTTCACAACGAGGGGAGCAGGAGGTTCTTTTCCAAATCCAGGCGTCGCTCCTGAAGACGTGTTACCGAAGGTACTCATGCAATATAGGCACAAATCATCCCAGTTATCTCTTAAAGTTTTCTTACGATGCGTAGAAAAACGATGCACAAAGAATGTCATGCTGCATTTCCAACGCGTAAGCGTTTATTTGTTATTACCTGCTCGCATTCACAGTATGCAGTTGTGTTTTCTTTAAACCCGAGAATTCTTTCCCAATGCACAGAAACGGAGGATCGCTTTTTCTGTAGTGCGAAATCGGGACGCACAAATGCAAGAATGAAACGCTCAATTAAGAACTGTAAGTAGCACAAGAGCGCTGATAGGAGATTCGCGTGCACACTTTTCCAGATGACGTTCACTACCATGGACCTTTAAATCTAGTGCTTATGAGGACAGGGTAACCCTACACTTGCCATGTATTCAATGGCGTATTATGGGGCACTTTTCAGCAATTTATAAAGTCTTTCAAGGCAAGCTCATTTGTATAGATCCATCCCAACCTTGTTCATGCCCATAGGAACTAGGCGCTCGCCGTTCTTTCCCTTTGTGTTTGTGTTTTATGAGCGCTGTTTGTTAAAATGTCTACCGTCAGCTTTCATAGTAGCACATTCAATATCCTCGATTGCAACACTCGCGGTGCCTGTCGCTGTAGCCTGAATATGCTTAGAGCTCGAATTACGAAGGGACAACACTGAAGCTAGCGCTCTCACTTTGTTTAAAAAGAACGGCTATATTTTGCGGTCGTACAAATTCGTAGGTTCCACTGTGCACAAGCACGGATGCACGAACATCATACACAAATATGCCTACAGCATTCGATGGTTTCTGTTCAGGGCTTAGCCGCCTAACTCGTGTTACAGGCCTCTTCTCGTGCACCGCCACATCAAGGCTTCTTCTCCTTTAGCAACTGGACTATGGCACATAGGTGGTGAACCGGACGGGGAATCATGGGGAATGCGTATACTTACGGTGGCTAATAAGAAGTTAAGTCATTATATTCATGTAATGAAACGACAATACTACTTGTGGCTATGGTTAGTATCAAGCATTTCCCCGCATTACCAAACGGCATTATAGCAGGGGTGTTAGAGGAGGCAAGAAATATTGCTACGAAGCTAGCGTAGGATGGAACATACCACCTATGGGATGGCACATATCATTTACAGGAGAATACAAAAGCGACGGGACTGTCTGGTGCGCAGCTGTCCACCATCTTGGTTAATGCTGTACGCCTTACCGTAAACATACATGTAAATAGTCTTCCCATGTGTTATTTACGTAACAATATGTTGCTGATTCCTCTGTCAAAGGAATCGATATAAAACGATACTGAAAATTCTCTCGTATAAACAGTTGAATGTTTACCGTTACATCGTGGTGAAATTTCCCATTGCTATCGGTGTTTCGCTGCTACGGCATCGTTTGACGTGGATGAATCCAGGTTCACACATCGCCTCCTTGTGGTGAGTGAAGTAGTTTACCAAATAACTGGGCACTGCGTATAGCACTGCGTATAGTTTACCTAATAACTGGGCACTGCGTATAGCGCACACAGGTATTAGTCACATTAATTGTGCCACATTGACCTGTCAACGTTGCTGCCGTGCTCAGGTACCTAACGCAGCAGTTTGTTCTTCCAATCGCGCTCGAAGAGCGGTCAGCGGATGACTCCACCCACGAAGAAAGGCAACCGGTCCCCGACCACTGCGTTATCGGCTCCAATAGGCTCTAAACTAAGAACGCACAGGGCTTCACTTTGCCTATCCTGGATGGCGCAACCGTTCCAGGCAATGTTCGCATGGATGCGCGCGTGCTGGGCCGGGCGCGCTAAGAACGCCCGTTCGCACATTGCCGAGAATTTCCGGAGTTACGCAGAGATATCTCACCGCGCACCTTTCTCCGTGGCACATGGGGCAGTGAATTGGATTCCCAGTGCATCAACAAAAGCTTTTCTGGGTGTTTTTTTTATTGTTCTTGCATGTTTACTTTAGTGCGCCATATCCGTTACGGTAGTGACGTATGGAGTCATGGTGGACCCCTGCATGATACAGTTTAGTGTTAAAAATAAGTTGACGATTCCTCTGTCGGAGGAGTTGGTATGACGCGAAAGCGGAGTGTGTCTCCCCATGCGCAGTTCAATGTTTATTTTATGTCAACGTGAACTTGCCATTTCGCTCGGTGCTACGCTGCTACGGCACCGCTTCACGTGGATGAACCCACGTCCAAGTGTCGCCTCCATAACATCCATGACCAAACCCCAGTGGCTACTGAAGTAATTTATGTAATCACTGGACACAGGAAACGCCGCCCGACAAAAGCATAAGTTGCGCTTACTTGTGCCCCATTCACCGATCGGCGTCCTTGTCTATGCACTCATGTGGCTCCGCTCACGCGCGTCGAGGCGCACCTTGAAACGAGCCTGGAGCGGGGCCGCCATCACGGCGCTGCGAAGTGAAGCTGCCGTGCTTCACTTCGCCTCACCTAGAGCGAATGTTAAAGAACCGAGGTAAGGAAGAATATAACCCGCGTTCGTACAACTTCGAGCATGTGTGCCGTTAGCGGAGGGCGGGCGGGGGGGTGAGCGTCTTTTCCAGTGCATCAAGGGCAATTTTTCTGCGCAATTTTGTTTGCTGTTGGTACATGTATATTCCACTGCGTCATTTGACGTGGTGGAGTCGTCGAGGACTCCAGCATGAAAGATTTTCGTGTTGAAAGTGACCTTCGCAGCACCGCACACTTGCTGATCACTGATCCGATTCCACTGCGCAATATTATTTAAAAGAAGTGAGCCTGTAATTAAGTGATGATAAGGAGGGTCATTATATTTATATAAAGAGCCCACAATGCAACTTACGAGTATTATTTCTCATTATTTATTCAAGAATTCATCTGCATTGCCAAAAGGCAATGCAGAGGAATGCTTGAAGGCTTCACACTGGCGCTTGACAGCCGCGCCCAGTGCGAAGCTCACGATGTCAACGTTGTAGCCGTGCTTGGTTGCATTCATTTTGCTCTCACGCTTACAGGTTGGCATTCCGTAGGCAGTCTCTCCCGCCGCCCAGCAGGTGCGGAACTTTCTTAGCGCATGTTTCCCGTGTTTTGTTTCTTTTTCAGACTTTTGCAAGCATGTGTTACGCATGCCTCGGTATGTCGCACAGTGGTGTGTGCGGTTGCGCAAATTGAACACAAAGGAAAAAAAATAACTGACGGGCAGTCTCTCTTTTGGCTACATGAGTTCCATGACATGCCAGCTGCCGCTGGTATACGGGGGAGGTGAGTTGCAATAATAACACGGAATAATTTTTCAGCATATACAACTAATGAACGCAGTTCAAAAGGCCGTGTTCTTGATCTAGTTGGTTCATTTATTGAAGCAATAGTTATGGCGCTTACTCGACGGGACACAGAGCCCGTGCTCCGTCCAATAAGTGGCGCCAGTATGTTTTGACTTCTCTGTATCCCGTCGAATAAGCACCATAACTATTCCTTTAAGTAAAGAATGCAGTTGCCATTTCATGACATAAGACTCCATAGAAACAAAGGTAGCCTCTCAAGAAATATGCAGTCACGTCTATCTTTCCTCGCTACGATTCGCGTTTGCAGCCCAAGGCAACAACACATGGAAATATGGCAACAAATACTAAATGTGACTGTGCTGTAAACGAACACTCATCGAGTGCTTGCAGCAGCAGCCGCAGCAGCAGCACTGCTTCGCGACTGCCAGCACGGGCATTGCTGACAACACCCGGTACCAAAGCTCCACAATCAGAGCCCGCGGACACTACAATCGGAGCCCGCGGACACTACAAGCGGAGCCCGCGGACGCTACCCATGAAACAGCTGACAGTCATGCAATACAGCACCACAATGCATGCGTCAGCATGACTGATATGGCTGCCCAGATGACGAAAGTGACTACGTCGACATCAATTCAGTCTCTACAATCCTCACATACCAAATAGGCCAAATGGAAGAGAAAAGAAAGCGACCTGAGGGGCCAGATACTGAGACTACGTCAGGCTGTCGCAAAGTAGGAAGACAATATCAAGTAGCTGCGGGAAGATTCATTGCCTGCTGACGTCTGCTACATTGGAGAAAGAGCAGCGGAGATAGACGCTTCAGTAATTGTTCTCGTGGATCATATTACATGAAAACGTTGCCTACATGGCCGGAGGAAAGAACACGATGTTCAGAGGCACTCATCAGCGAGAGTGGACGAACATTTTTGAGGGTAGGTTCTTTGCTTAGTTACCAGAAAGAAAAACCCTATCCAACTACACTCTAAGCCAAAACCGAGCGAATTGGGAGTAATTGCTGCCGTTCGTCTCCACGACGTCCAGTTAGTCCTCAAGGAGATCAACTGTAGGCCAGTGGTGCCGTGTGCAAACTGAGAGAGAGCAACAGTTGCACCGCGAGGAGCAAGCGGTTGCACCCACGGAGACTTTCCGCGAGCGCATGCAGCCGGCCAAAGAACGGCTAACGCGTAAGGAAATAGTCCGCTTAAAAAACATGCTCTTATCAGTTCATTTTAGTGTAAACGGTCGTGAACACTGCGGTGTAAAAGAATTGGTGCTGTTTATGTGTCACTAGAACAAAAAATTAATAAAGCTATCCATGCAGAAATTTTCGCTCACGCCCACCTTGTATCACTGCGCGGCGTGCCGGTTCTCTCCTCACATGTGCTGCAGTGACAAGTTAGGCCTCGCTGGCCCGCGACAATGTTGGTGCGCTGTGGATGTATTCTTGTTTTCGTGCGTTTGGTGTTGTGGCTGCTATTAGTCATGCCGTTCTCAATCATTTCTCCGCGTTGTGTTAACCGTGGTTCGTTGTTGGAATGAAGTGCTGCGCCATCGGAATGCTATGAGCTGAGTGGGACCTCGGCTGAAAGGTGCGTGTAAACAAAGCTTTACTTGCTTTTTGTGTTTACTTGCATGCTTTTCAGATGTCATGTTAACCGCACATTTGTTACCTGCATTCTGATCTTCCCAACGAAATGTGCGGGTTTAATCACAACTTGTGCTGTAGAGCATTCCTAATGCTGCTTTACCATAAAGCTTAACGGGCTGCTCGGGTCAGCAGCATACATAGCCTCGACGGGGGCCAAACGTTCACCGAAGCTAGTGCAGCTTGCAAGGCACCCTTTCGCGGTACTAAATTTATACGCGTTTTCTATGCCGAAATATTGCAGCCTTCCAAAAAAGAAACCCAAAAGCGTGTACGTCGCATCCTTCTTTCTACTTCAAAGTCTCTTTATAACCGCTTATAGTATACGAGCAATTTGGTTATATACGATGCTGTTGCATGGTGCATGTCAAGCTTTAAGTTTTGATCTACCTTTTCCTTTATTAATGCTAGATTTGTGTTTCTATATACTGTATTTCTTTATTATATTATTTGATTTTTTTGTATTGTTGCGTTCTTGTTTTTATTCCAGTATGTGTTTTGCATTATTTATTTTTTACTATTCATACTGCTGCTAATCCTTGTATTATTTATCGGTAACCTTCACCCAGGGTCCCGTTGCAGTCATTGTACTTTGGAACCCTCGTCTGTATATTTTATGTCTTGTATTAACCTGTTATGGCACAAGAAAAATGATTGATTGGTTAATTAAAGTTGAGTGCTAATAGCGCAGGTATCGTTCGCACGAGTGAGCTGGAACTCCGATTTCTGAATTTGGTTATATATAATTTAAGTTGCACTCTTAATTGTTTATTAGTTATATAAATTTTTATGATTACGTTCATGGCGCGGTGTTCATTAGCACAGGCGTTTTAAAGCCTTTTGTATACCAAAATTGAGTGTTTCAATAAAATGATGCCGGCAAGACATGCTAAGCGCACGCAATCTTTAGTTATAAATAAGCGGGCGGACAAACGTGTTGCTGTCAAAGCTTGCAACGTTAGGCTCTACAGCCAGTTTCTATAGCACATTTAAACTATTGAATTTAATTTTCCCAGGTTCCCTGAAAGTGTTTTTCCTGTGTCTAGCAGATTCGATGTCGTGTAGCAACAATTCTTTGAACACTGCTGCCGCAAGTAATTAGTATTTCTGGAATGATTTTTTGCAGAACACACGTACTCCGAGTATTGCGCCATCCTAAAGATGTCCTCACCATACGGAAGATCTGGGTATATCCTCAGCATCACCCAATGAAGATGCTTAACTTTGTTAACGCGACTGGACACCATCCGTTTGGATACAGTACTATCCTGATGAAATTCTTCACTCGTTGGCATCGTTTCTGCCCTCGCAGTGCATATTCCCTTGGACTGAGGATTCGATATTGACTTTTCACCGAAGATGCAGAAGGCATTTGGCTCAATATGCCACATGGTTGGTGTTAGAGCACTGGTGTGCTGTAGTGAAAAAGAGTGATAAAGTGCTCCTTTGTTTACATTTTGTCCATTATATTGCTTAGATATTGTCCATATCACTCGCTCCAGCAGCTCACGTACAGTGCCTATATCCCGCAAAAGCACGTTTGAGAGAAATACTCGGCGTCTTAAGAAAAACTGCATGTAAGGAAGACGGAAAAATCGCTCCTGGGGATGAAATGAACTGATAAGCAGCTTTATTTCAATGGAGTAACTGTACAGCACAACATTTAGTCCGCAGAAAGAAACTCAAGGGTAACATTTCATCCCTTCGGAGCAATTGTGGAGACGAACATTTCATCCTCCAGAAAGTAACCGGAGGGACTAAATGTTCATGAGGAGGTTAACTGCTAGGAGACTAACCGTTCGTCCCCTTCCCGTTGATCCCCAAAGGGATCAATGGTTGTGGCAACACATTTGCCTACATGGCCGGAGGAAAAAACACGATGTTCAGAGGCACTCATCAGCGAGAGTCGACGAACATTTTTGAGGGTAGGTTCTTTGCTTAGTTACCAGAAAGAAAAACCCTATCCAACTATACTGGGAATATAAGGGGTGCTCTTGGATTTAGGAAGCGCGGCTGATATCAGAAGCCGGAAACTGGGCTACACCGCTGTGAAAGGTCAATATCACGATGTACATACGTACACTGCGCCCGGCAAGTTTTCGTCAGGGTCAGCCGAATGAACGCACAAATGCGACAAGGGGTGACACATGCACAAACATCATTTCACACAGATACAGAACGCACACAGAAGAACGGAAATACATAGGTGTCAACAACAGAATAACTAACAGGTCCTATACCCCTTGAAAGTCCTACAGCTGTCCTTCACACCGAATCTGTAAAACGCGCATATGAAGAGGTTAATGTAAAGCGTTCTCCTGCTTATGGTGTTTATCAGACGCGCTGACACCGGCGCATCGCTCGTCGCTTCTGTCGGTTCTATCGTCTCCAGGCGCGACGTCGCCGGGCGCTCCGCCGATGCAGCAAGGTGCTTGGGTGTGACCGCCTCTGGCAGAAGGAGACGCTTGCCGGATGGCACTCCTGGAACGCCCAACCCAATCTAGCCCTTGAACACCTGGCGGGACGGATGGTTAGCGGGAATCTGTGGCTTGATCATGGTCAGCGGCTCAAACGCTGACGGCTCAAACGCTGGTAGGTCGACGTACTGCCGGCCAGCTGAACGTCCGAAGCAGATATACGACAGCTCAATGAGGCTAGAACTCAGGCGGGTTCTCCAAGCTCTGCAGTACTTACTGCGCAGGACCCAGGCTGCGTACGTGCCGCCGTCTTTCCCGAGCTGTCCGTCGTGGCTACCTAGTATCCCCATGCTGGCGCGAGGGCTCCAGGATGACGTCCCTTCGCGCTGCTCTTGTTTGTCCCTCGTCTACTAATTCCCCTCCTTCTTCCATATTATAACATTTCGTTTAGATTCGTTTCTTCCTCTTCTTTCATAACTTGTCATCCCTGACAGTCTACTCGCTCATCGTTGACGAGAAGAGGGCAGAATAGAAGCTCCAACAGAACAAGGAACGCGACTGCTTCTTTGAGCAACCGACATTGGCTTTAAATGAGCAAAACAGTAACCTTGCCTCAGCAAATCCGCTGCTGCTTTTTGTCATTAGCTGATTCACTGCATGAGATTCCCTATCTGTATCGTGATACCTTCATGCGGATCGTGGAGAGCCTCACGTTACATAATCGACAGCACTGCCAGCATGGAGGATTTTTCATTCGTGCAATCTAGAGCATAGCCTAGCACCGCCACTCTGGTCTAGTGGTTATGGCACTCGGCTGCCGATGTGAATATCGCGGGATCGAATTCCGACCGGGGGCGCTGCATTTAGATGGAGGCAAAATGATGAGGCCTGTGCACTGTGCCATGTCAGTGCACGTTAAAGGGTCCCTGAAACGTTTTTTTGACATTGCGTCACTGCTTAGGCAACACAATTATGAAATCATTCACACCGTAAAAAAAGCGAAGCACCATGCACTAAGGCAGCTATGGGCTTATTTCTGTCGCCTTCTTCCTTGCCACTGCTGTTCCTCCTCAACTCGATCTGCAGCCGAGTGCGCGCTAGCGACGACAGCGCCTCCCGCGTCAGCCGCTCTGCCGAGCCCTCCGTAGTAACATAGCGCCCCGATATCCTCACTGAGGTCGCCCGCCTCGGCAGTGCTAGCCGCTTTACAGTGTACTAGAATATGGGTAGTGGGTTCAGGAGAGGGCATGGTCCACGCGCCGGCGTGAAGCGGAGAGTGTTGACGGGTCGCGTATGTATGCGGCGGCGCTGCGGTCGCGTGGGCTGTACGCTCGGCGGCTGTGCTCACTTCCGCCTGCTGCAGTACTTGTTTGCGTCGCTGGGTCGTGCGCTGTTGTTCTCCGTTACCTCGAGTGCAGAATGAAGTGACTCGCGTTTCCTTCGCTGTTCTGCAGCTACAGCACAGTCGATGTGATGCTGTTGCGCAAAGTTCAGACTCCTTGTTTAGTATGCAGCGAGAACCCCGAAGTGCGTAACACCGATGCTTACCTCCAGCATCGCTAAGTTTGATGCTACCAGAAGGCTTCACTTTCTTGTAAAAGGCCTTGATGTGTCACCGAAAGCACCAGAGCAAAAAAAAATTGCATGCGAAGTTGAGTGAGTGCTCGTAGTTGTTTCTTCGGCCTATGTTCTCTGAAAGAACACCACCGGGTCGTGTCTCAACAACCATTCACAAGGAATTTGAAAATGTCTGACCGCTGGATCGAAATAGTCTCACATACCTTGTGGGCAGTGATGTGTACTTTCAACCTGTATTTTTTGATCAGTAAAAATCAATTACATATTTTTTACCTACTCAAAATTTTAAATATCGCTTTAATTCCTTATATTTCAGTTAGAAAGTTACAGCTCGCTTCAGAGATATCGGGAATGATTCCCTTCATGCTGAACTTTGTCACATTTGTTTTTTTTTACCAGTAAAGACAGGCAGCCTTGAAGTATACGTGGATTTCGAAACAAATGCGCGCTGCAAACGATATTTCACAGTCACATAGCTACATGATGCATCTCGAAACACACTTACGCTTATCTCGCTGCCAGTTAAGTTGTGACACTTGTCGAACCTCCTTGCATGGCGAAGACATGTACGCTGCGATGACAAACGCATGCAGCCGTGCATTTGCCAAATCATCACTCGGGACGCTTGAGCAGCGGTGCGCAAGCACGCGTCTATTTCATTATAGCACGTATTTGGCGATTTTTGTTTTCTTTGCGAAATGTTTGATGTCCGGGTTATCCGAGGCGGACTACTACTTTGCACGGACTTGTTAGCGATTAAAGCAATATTTATGAAGTCTACTAATTACAAGGAATATTAATTGACACTTAGTCGTAAAATGTAGCCGTTGTAAGTACACACGTACGACTACTGAAAGTGTGAATTTAGCTGAGAAATTGTTTCTAGAACTTCTGCCTTCCTCATAAATTTAGTGCATGATGGGACGCCCTGTTAATTATGCACTTTCGGGAACGCAAAACACCTGCACGGCTGTAAATAAAGAATGGGTACGTCATGAAAACATGTCTTTCTTGTACTTCCCTCTTAGAGAACACGCAGGTGGCTATTTGTTACTCACCACCGCTTTGGTTTCTTCGGAGGGTAGGAGTTATATGTTGAAGCCGCTCAGCAGCTCTCTGCAGCCAGGGAACCTCGCCATTAATCAATGACAGCACCGGACTTTGGAATTAGCTAGTAGGTCGCACCACCAGGTCTGTCCTTTGCGAACCCGGAAACATCATAGGATGCATCGAATGATAAAAAGGGTCTATTCGGAAAAAGCTACGAGTTAGGTCTGCCAACCCAACACCTATTTTTGGCGGACTGTCACGAATTACCGCCGGAGAAGATCTCGGAGGGTTGTACTACCGAGCGTGGAAGAGGGAGTGAGAGACGCTTGACGACAGTAGCGTTTTGTCACAGCAAACCAAACTTTTATCCCACGGCAAACCTAAAAATGAACAAAATATATACAAGCCAAAAATATAATCAACACAGAGATGCTTACTAATCTAAATTAATGATGGGGTTAAGTCTCAATTTGGCGTATTGCTTAGTCCTGAGTCTGGCCACTGTGGCCTCGCCGACGCCGACGCGATGAACACATGGAAAGTTCTTACGTTGCGGGCGCGGTCCCCACTCGTCGTCACCAAGTTCGCTGCCGGTGTAGAGACTCGTCGGGAGGAAGTCGTCGCTGTCCTTTACGACGGCTAGAAGAGACCGCTTGCTTCCGAAGCCGTCGCCCCGTCTCCACTGATGACGTGGCCTGACCAAGGGTTAGGCCTAGCCGCCAGGCTAAGTACGAGTGCGGTCCCCCGCTCGCAGTGGTGACGCGTCGCGCTGGTGAATTTCTGCTGGCCGACCTTCGAAGGGGGAGTGTTGGCGGCGCGTCCGGAACCCTCGGCTGCAGCACCTCCGCGGAGCCTCGCTCGAATCTTGGCCGAGGTCTACAGCTACGCCCCGGAGTACCAGCGTCTCGGGCTCCCGAGCTGAACGCCCGCCGTTCCCGTCGACAGAGCGAAGCTGCCGATGCGTCCTTCTTCGGCCGTAGCCAAGCAGACAATCCCCTTGCTCAGCGCTGCTGCGCCCTTTTCATGCCTCGTTTCACGCGCCACGAGCGCACGTGCTGCTTCATCGGCGGACGGTCTTCGCCGTCGTCGTCGTCTGCTCTGCGCCGCCTCCCTTTGACTCATGACATGGGCCCATCTTTTCAGGAGTTTTTTCCCTGAAAAAACTCCCACTGCCGATCCTTTGCGGGTGGTGACTGTGACTCTGCTGTGGCATGGGTGCTGCTTGTGTCGACGTAGTATGTACCTCACTTCACTGTCTCACACAATACACTACACACACTACCTCGTTCGCCCACTGCGCACATTGTTCACCACACACAGCACTAACGAACATAATCACTAGACACAATGTTCACTTTCAACGCGAGTCATAAATGCTCACTAAGTTCTCTACCATAACACCAACGGTGTATACAATGCACAAAACAAATCAGTGATAACTCCAAAATATTAAAGAATATTCATCACATCACTTTCACTTGAAGATCACTTTTTGTAATAGTCATGAACGTTCACAAACAACACCACAAACTACACTAATACATCACTATACATATGAATACACTTCAGCACTCTTTGGCATACAGCCCAGTAGTCGTTTCTCAGCAAAGTTTCATCTTTTCCACTCATTTGGTTACGGACACATACACAACATACATTACCTGGCTACAATATTCCCTGCTATGCAGACTTACTGCTCTATCAGCTTTTGATATTGTGTCACACTATAACCTATGCCCTCGCTTGGAAATCAGCACGTTCTCTTTCCTTTCCCTTCAGCTGGTTAACTGCTCACTCTCTTCTCATCTCCCTATATATATTGTTTATAGGTATCTCCTCACGATCCTCTTGCCCTTTCTCTCAGATCGTTGACTACCAACAGAATATACACTGCCTTGCTGCGACAGTCCATGGTATGCCTCTTGCCCCATTGCTCTCTCCACTCTTACTATTTTTCCTTTCACCTCTACCTCTGTACCCACACTTGACAATCCCCACATTCTCTTTCCTTTCAAAAACTAATATTCCTTAAGACCTCCGATTTTTTTTTTTGATGCCATCATCTGCTCTTGGTCCTTTTAAATCACCATTTCTCTACACACTTTTAGCAAAGACAATAGTTTCCCTATCTGTTTACATTATTGAATTTTCTATTCAGCACTGCCTACTTTAACTGCTCTGCTGTTTCCTTGTGTCTATCTATTTCCTTTAGCCTGTCCCAGTTCGTTTCCATCAAAAGCTATCCTGTCTTAAACCCACCATCTTCTTCTCTTCAGGGGCCACAGAAAGTATCTTTCCGCTTTAACTCTGGGCTTTCTCCCAGTCGGCAGCTCGCGCCACTCTCTTGCGCGCCTCCTCGCATGTGCTCGTCGTCTCAAACGCTCGCTACGGCGGCGGCGTTTGTTAGCATTGCCAACCCTTCTCACGCGTCCCTTCCTAGCTGAATTCGCTCGCGAACTCCTGGTGTGGCTGTCGCACTTAGTATCTTTCACGGTCAAATGCATCCTCAACCAACGTTCTCTCGCGCGTCTATTCACTGCGCACCGTCGCGCCCGCCTTGTGCGACGCCTGCGTTCGTCCTCTTTCCAACGAAAACGCTTCTTCCGAATCATTTCTCTCGCGCCCCTACTTGACACACGCTGTCGCCAACGCAGTTGCAAACGATTAGCCATGCCGCAGCGTTTCCTCGTTCTGACGCTCATGAAACGCCTCTCCACAACAACCTTTCTCTCGCTTTTAGTACTAGCCCTGTGCGGTCGCAAACGCTTCGAACATTTATCGCGTTTGCCGCTCTTTCGGTTCTTGCGAACGCCCTTTCTACGGCGTCTACTTGCTCGACGCACCTTAACCTCGCCGCGTTCGCTCGCATTTCGCTTCTTTCCAGCTCGCCTTCTTTGACGCTCCTTAGCGTCAAGTCCGTTGGCGGCGTTCGCGTCTGCCCTTTCCTCATTAGTGAGCTCCTCACTCCTACTTTTACCGCTACGATCGCGGACTTCACCTACACAGTGCTCGCTCTCGAGCACGGCACAAATTTCGCACTGATCCTGCCTCGATGTCACGTCCTTCACTGTGGGGCACACATCAGAACAAACCCCGTCAAAACTCCATTTGCAGCAACCTGCAATACACCCTCCGTCAACTATGTGCTTGCAGCGACCTGCAATGCACTCTCGATCAAGTACGTGCTTGCAGCAGCCTGCAATACACTCTTGATTCTCCTGCACCGGCGGTGGGTGCTCTTCCTCCTCCCCCGCTGCGCTAAACAGCTCTTGGGCGCCTACGCCCGCATCCTCAATCTTCAACTCCATCTCCTCTATACTTGCGGTAACCGCGTCGCAGATCTCTGACTCTACTAAGACGATTTCCTCGCTCGTCCGAATTTTCTTAAGTTTGCTTACTTCCACCTCATGTTCCCTAAATTCCACGGACGGCAGCGAGGGCAAATCTAGACATGACGTCTCCTCCTTATTCCAGTGAATCACCTTTGCTTCGGCCTCAGCTATCTGTTGCTTTAGTATAGCTACGGTTCTTTCATGTTGCTCTTTTTCCCGCTCATATTGTTCATCGCGTTCTCGTGCACATTCCTCAAAAAACCTCAGAGCCTCCTTTCCTGATAGGTTCCTGCTCTTCGCGATCGCCGCCAAACGCTCCCAATCCATCCTCGCAACCCCCGACGATCATTCGTGACTGGGCCTGGAGATGTTAATCCTGGCAGAGGCTCGCCAATTTATGTCACGAATTACCGCCGGAGAAGATCTCGGAGGGTTGTACTACCGAGCGTGGAAGAGGGAGTGAGAGACGCTTGACGACAGTAGCGTTTTGTCACAGCAAACCAAACTTTTATCCCACGGCAAACCTAAAAATGAACAAAATATATACAAGCCAAAAATATAATCAACACAGAGATGCTTACTAATCTAAATTAATGATGGGGTTAAGTCTCAATTTGGCGTATTGCTTAGTCCTGAGTCTGGCCACTGTGGCCTCGCCGACGCCGACGCGATGAACACATGGAAAGTTCTTACGTTGCGGGCGCGGTCCCCACTCGTCGTCACCAAGTTCGCTGCCGGTGTAGAGACTCGTCGGGAGGAAGTCGTCGCTGTCCTTTACGACGGCTAGAAGAGACCGCTTGCTTCCGAAGCCGTCGCCCCGTCACCACTGATGACGTGGCCTGACCAAGGGTTAGGCCTAGCCGCCAGGCTAAGTACGAGTGCGGTCCCCCGCTCGCAGTGGTGACGCGTCGCGCTGGTGAATTTCTGCTGGCCGACCTTCGAAGGGGGAGTGTTGGCGGCGCGTCCGGAACCCTCGGCTGCAGCACCTCCGCGGAGCCTCGCTCGAATCTTGGCCGAGGTCTACAGCTACGCCCCGGAGTACCAGCGTCTCGGGCTCCCGAGCTGAACGCCCGCCGTTCCCGTCGACAGAGCGAAGCTGCCGATGCGTCCTTCTTCGGCCGTAGCCAAGCAGACAATCCCCTTGCTCAGCGCTGCTGCGCCCTTTTCATGCCTCGTTTCACGCGCCACGAGCGCACGTGCTGCTTCATCGGCGGACGGTCTTCGCCGTCGTCGTCGTCTGCTCTGCGCCGCCTCCCTTTGACTCATGACACGGACTTCTGCAAATCGTGGCCGAAAATTTATGCAAAGTTACATATAATCTGGGAGTAATCGTTCACGTCATTGATGGTTCGAGATTTTCACTTTTTCAACACCGACTTCTCGCGTAGGGAATGATGCAAGGACGAAACTTATTAGGAAGGGATGCAGCGGTTTCTCCTTTGTATGCCCAGTTATAATTTTCATGTGCTGACCCCGGCAAGACCGCGCCGAGCTCCCAAAATAAGCTCTCAATCTGTTGACAAACCGTTTATCATAGGAATGTTCCCTATGTAAGTAGATCGTCGTTTAGAGACAGCGCACACTTAGACACTGAGCGCCTCTGAGCGAATCCGGTCCCATCGAGCCATGCTGTATGGTTTTACAAGCCACAATCTCATTTACGTATGCCATTTAGCCCGGCGATTCTTGCGGGCAGCAGTAACTATTTCACGGGACAGGCACTGAAATGCGGAGCAACAATTCCATGCTGCGACGTAATGCACAGCGCGAGTATGGTGCGCGAGCCTCGTACGTCATACAGCCCATGCTCTACTGGCGCCATCTCGTGCCGTCAACGTGAGAAGCGTCACTCCTGGCCGCTCTCTGAGCCCACTACCCGTTTATTCTAGTACACTGTAGCCTCTTTAATAGAGCGCCGGCGACTCGTGTGTACGCCGCTAGATGCCGCGACGATACCGTTGGCTGAAACGGAGTACGTTATAGAAGCACGTTGTTCGCAGCTAGGTTTTGAAAATTACGTGCACGTCACTGGTTCGGGGCCAATCAGCGACCTCTCATTCGATCGGTCGATGGCGGGGCGTTTGAAAACGCCTTTTGGCGAGCCGCTGAGACCTTTTGCGATGCACGTGTGGAAAACCTTATTGTAAATTCCACACATTACGCACAGCGGTGAAATCTGCCCTCAAATTATCCTAATGACTCGCTCTACTGGATGACCATGTTTGCACAAAATCGTCAAAACCGTTTCGGGGTCCCTTTAAAGAGCCCCAGGTGGTCAAAACTTCCGGAGCCCTCCACTACGGCATCACTCATAATCAGAGCTTGGTTTGGGACTTTAAACCTCAGAAATCAATCAGCGTAGCCAACACTCCTACCTTAGATTTCAATAACAGCGCCTCAGCGCGCGTCGGCTTGTGTTGCGGGAAGCACATAGCAGAACGTGTTCTTTTTGTTTCTGTTTTTATACTCTCACGATTTACCTACTTAAAATTCTGAAATGATGGAATCGCACCGGAAAAGTGCTTTTATGGAGCCAGCTGTGCCCTTCTGTCGGTGGCAACAAATGTATTTTCATAAACTTAAGAAAATAATGCTAAATTACGTATCGCTTTATGCTTCGTTTTAACAAAATTCCGCGCTATTTAGTGCATGCACTTCCGCCTACGTGTAGTCGAGATATTGCAGGGGCTCTTTCATCGTGCAGACTTTCAGCATTAGCTGCAGGCACACACTGCCTTAAAAGTGAGATCTCAGGAAAGTTAACGGTGACAGGACTATTTTCCACGCAGTGGATTTCAGCTGGTCTGCGCTCTCGTATCCGCTCAGCCGCGAAACAGACGTCACACTACTGCCTCGAACCTCGATAGGCGGCAATGACACGCACATCTTTAAAATCGTACGATTGCCCATAGCGGTACAAGTGCATCAGGGTTCCTGCCTACAAAACTTTAGCTGCACTTAAAAGAAACCGAATGCGATAATCGACACAACCATTCGACAGGCGTGAGTAGAAGACACGAACTGGTGCCGTTGTCGACGAGCGGCGGCACAACATTAATCTTGCTCCAGTGGCGGTGCGTGGGGTCGGAACCCCGTACTACAGCTGATTGGCGCTTCCGATTCTTCTCCTTCCATTTCCCCAGGCGGTTAAAGAAATGGGGGCGGTACTCTTCTAGCATATTTATAATGCTATTAGATTCCCTCATGATAAACTTGACTTTCTTGTACAAGCCGAGAATGTCTTCAATATATAAGTGCATGATGAATTAGGCTGCACAGCTAAGTCTAATGAAATCCCTCCGTCTTTATGTAGTAGAGCGCTGAGGAAATCAGTGCACGAGAAACATTAAATATATATCTTGAAACGCGGCATGGTCGGGGGTGAAACGCAGAAGAGGAGGACGACGAACCTTTTCTGGTGTGGAACACAGAACGACTGGGACTCGCCTGTCTTCCCAGACTCGCACGTATTATTTTCCAATAAGCGCGTCTCGTCGGTAACTTTTTGTGGTGGAAGTGCCGGGTACTCGACTTAGCAAGACGGTCCCTCAACCACCAGACCTACGACGAAGCCGCCTTATTGCTGGACTGCCTCCGTTACCATCGGTGCTCGAGATGTCTCGCGGTGGAGACGGAACCCGAAATGTACGACCAGCTCCTGCAGCTGCAGACCCTGCACCAGTTACAGTGGCGCCTTCGGTCCTGACTTCAAGCGCGACCGGTTCCTTCCGTCGCCACGTAACAATATGATAGAGCCCCGCACCTTCGGAGGCAAATCTGGTGAAGATTTAGACAAGTGGCTCACACAATACAAACGGGTGAGCAACTATTACCGCTGGGACGAGGCAACTCAGCTGTCCAATGTCGTGTTTTTCTTGACGGACACGGCCCTCGTTTGGTTTGACAACCATGAGGACACTCTCACGGCATGGAGTAGGTTCGTCGTCCTCGTGTTCTTCGTTCCACCCCCGACTACGGCGCGTTACAATATATATATATATATATATTAGGCTCGTGCATAGAGACCCGTGTATACTGGGTTTTTGTTGCACCTTGAAGCACCCCAGGTGGCCAAACTTCCGCACGGAGTGAGGACCTCGTGAGTATTGCACATAAGACACCAGCACGTAAAAAATTTTGCATACGCTAGCTCTGAAAATAAAAGAACAAGATGGACTACATAGATGGATCGGTAGGTAGATCTTGCCTATTTTTTAATCGCTATTTTCATTCGAACCTACAATTAACAAAGCGTGTACATTCAGGTAGACAAAAACCTGTGTATGATGTCCCACCCTATATGCTTACGTCCACTAAATGTAACATGCTAAATATTACATTAAACAAGCGGTTGTAAAACTTTGCGTCGACAAGGTGTACCTGACGTGTGCAGCCGTCAGCACGCTTGACTAGCACGCTCTGTCGCGGGGCCTGGACAACATGTAGTGAGGCTAGCGCAACCTAATGGTGGGCGCTGCTGGCAAAATAATATTTCGGTGAATATTTACTTATTTATTAAGCAAATAACATTATTTCAGCAGCAGCGTTCACCATTATGCTGCGCTACCCTCACTCCAAGTTGTCCAGATTCCGCGACAGAGTGTTCCAGTTCAGCGTGCTCACGGCTGTACGGGGCAACCATAAGAACATCTACAAAGATTACACAGCCAAAGTACTCATACATCAAAACAGCGGAAAAATTCCAATCAAGAGAGGAGTCAGACAAGGAGGTACAATCTCCCCGTTGTTATTATTCACTGCATGCTTAGAAGTGCTCAAATGTCTGGACTGGGAAGACAAAGAAATTAGAATAGACGGCAGCCAATACCTCAGCAATTTAAGGTTTGCACACGAAATTGTGTTGTTTAGCAATGACGGTGAAGAACTACAAAACATGACTGAGAATCTCAACAGGCGATGTCTTAAAACAGGACTAAAAATGAATTGGTAAAACACTAAAATTACGCTCAACAGTCTAGCTAAAGAGGAGGACCTTAAATTAACAATGAACGCCTAGAATGTGCGAAAGAATGCATGCGTCTGGCGCAGTTATTGCCAGGGACCCCTAAACACGACAAAATCCTCCACAGAATCAGAATGAGATGGAGCGCATTCGGGAGACATTCCCAAGTCATGACTGGAAATTTGCCACTGTCACTAAAATGAAAAGTATGTAATCACTGCGTCCTGCCATTGCTAAATTATGTTTCAGAAACATGGAGGTTGACTAAAATGTGAAGATGAAATTAATGAGCGCGCAGCGTGCAATCGCAAAAAAATAATATGCGTAACACTAAGAGAGAAATATGAGCGTACTGGATCAGAGAACAGACGGGAGTAGCTGATATTCTTATATCATATTAAAGAAAAATGTGAACCTGGGCAGGGCATATCATGCAGAGGACAGATAACATATGGACACGAAGAGCAACGGAATGGGTACCAAGAGAAGAAAACGCAACAAAGGCAGGCAAAAGGTTCATTGGAATGGTGACATTAAGATGTCCGCTGGGATAAGGTGGAACCATCTCGCTCAGCATAGGGCGAACTGGAAATCATTGGGAAAGGCGTTCGTCCCGCATTTGACCGAAAGGTAGGACAATGATCATGATGACACTAAATATGTATGAAATAACCTCTGATATTCCAAAGGCGGCGATGAAATATCAGCAATGACGGAGCGCATTCTCACATGGAGACTAAGTCCAGTAAAGTTCATGAATATATATATACCTATATATATACATATGTGTGTGTGGGCGTATGTATGTGTGTGTGTGTGCGTACGTACGCGCCCATTAGGGCGGGGCTCCTGAGCAGGCGTGGGCGGGCGTGCAGTATAAAATCTGCGCTTACTGGGCCAGTGAATCCCACTGATGATTTGCACAATGCTTCCAAAGGAGCTGATTTTTATCTCTTTGCTGTTCGCTTCAGCATTTGGTGAGTATCTGTACGCTACGGGAATGTTTGTATACGAAGCTAGGTATTGACATGTGCCTTCGTTGGTTACATAGTACAGAATATGTACATCACATATATTGTTGCGGATGTGCTGACTGATTTATTTAAAAAGCGAACGGTGAGAGCAGATGAGCCAAGCCATGGTTGGTTAGTTGGTTGGTCCTTGGGTACCTTGGCGCAACCCACTCTGGGGTATCGGCCATGAGCACCCAGAATGGGTTGCGACAAGGTGCCCAAGGACCAACCAATCAACCAACCATGGCTTTGCTCATGGGTGGTCAGACACAGCCGATCTCTTAGACCTCGCGCGCTATCTTCGTCGTCGTTCAAGCCACTCCAGCGCTATGTTACATTTTCTCCAGAGCAGAAAAAACTCGCCGAGCGAGTCGTAGCATGCGTCGTCTGTGGGCTTCAGTCCGTGCGACGTGTACAACTTGCGTCTTGCGGGAACAGCGATAGTTACCTGTGGCCTTGGTGACGACACAGTGCATCACTCAAGCAGTTCAACAAAACAAATGCACCCCAATATTTGGAGAGAAGCTTTTGGCATGCCGCCTTTCCTCGAACTGGTGTCCACAGCCAAACAAAATCGCCTTTGGCGAAAGTAAGCAAACGATGTCTTGCGTCCTCACGGTCTTGGCATGGGCATTTGAAGAAAGAGTGTAGCCGAGAAAGTCGACGCGGTTCTTCGTCAGGACACAAAATCTACGCGACACTAATGTCTTCGTTAGTCGAGAATGGAAGCATGGTATGGAGGCACCTCTGGGGATCATGAGCGTAGGGCAGAAAAAATGGAGCCTACCATGTGGCTTCATGTTTAACATTGTTAAAAGCATATGTTATGAATCGTAGTACATCATCCCAGTTCTAATGGCCAGCCAGTTCTCGTGGTTAGACCATTTGCTTGCGGATGGCAAGGCGTTTAATGCCGATATTGAGATCCGCAGAACCGCAGTAATTCTTCAACGTGAGAGGTCAAATGCGGACCAGGACCACATATCACCACGCGGGGGGCTCCAAGAAGAAGGTTAATCGAAAGCAGCAGAAATGGCGAGACATATTGCGCTGTGGCTGAAATAAGTGTCATAGTCTTAATATAGCGCGTTAGATAGTCTACACATACGATAATTCAATGGTGGCCACATGAAAATTTAGGAAGGGGCCAGCAGATATTCGCCGAATTCCAACGGTGACGTCGGTGGATTCATCGGCTACAGTGTTCCCGCAAGGGCTGTAGTCGGGTGCTTGCAGTGCTCGCGAAAATCGCAACTGGCCACTTACTACTTGGTCGTCTTCCATTGTTGTGGTCATAGAATTGTTGTCGAATGCGATGAAGCATTCGCGTGAATTCGAGGTGCCCGGCCGTAACGTCGTTGAGAACCGCAACCCCCAGGCACACCACCAGCACGACGAGAAGTAGCTGAGTTCCGCTGCCAGAATAAGTTTTGTAGCATAACAGACCATCCCAAATAAGAAACAGTGTTTCCCGTGCAGATCTGTGGGTAGCATCAATACGCTGGTCTTAGTGAAGGATGATATTGTTGCTTATGATTGAAGAAGAAATATTTGGAAAACTCGGAGAAGAGAGCAGAAATGTAGCTGTCGAAGTCGTCGTCACCGGCGCTGCTATTTGTAGAGGAGATACGAGACAGACAGTCGGCATCTACACGACAACGACCACTCCTGTACGCCACAGCAAAGCATTCTCTCGTAGCCTTAATACTGAACGTGCCAATTGGTGAGCTGGGTCGAGCAGGCCAACAAGCCAGTAGAGAGACTAATGATCTGTGAAGGTCTTCAAATATCGGCCGTACAGAGAAGGTCTGAACTTGGGAAGAGAACTGCAAACCATTCCCATTTTGTCACGGTATTGTTTCTCTCAGCTGTCAGGGTGCGACTTGCATAGGAAACCATATGTTGGCGGCCATCGTGCACTTGAACGAGCACGGCACTAACTGCCCACACCACTTAAATTTTTATCGAGTTCTCTGAATACCGTCGGACGAAAATGACTTAGGAGGAGGCCGGAAGAGTAGGAACTTGAACTGCTTGATAGCAGCGTCACACTTTACAGTCCACAGGTAGGGAGTATCTTTGCCAAGGAAGCATGCCAATGGATGAGCGATCGGCAGAGTCTTTGATACACCAGCGAAAATACTATGATAGACCCAGGAAGCTTCTTAGGTCCTTCACTATTTTCCGTTACTTAACGTTTCAAACACTAGCAATATTCTCGGGGTCAGGCTGTACTCCGAACTTGCCAACCAGATATCTAAACACAAGGGCTTAATGCTTGCTACAATGGCACTTTTTGTGTTTTATATGAGGCTGCCTTCTTTGATGCAATCTAGAAACACGTCAAGCCACTAGTTTTGCTCGTGGAATATTTTGCCAAAAGAATCACGTCATCCAAATAGCACATGCAAAACTCCAATTTGAGATCGCGAAGTACAGAGTCCATAAATCGTTGGAAGGTTCCCGGGGCATCGCATAAGGCAAAGGGCATCACGTCAAAATCAGAGTCCGTCAGGCGTAACAAAGGCGGTGTTCTCTTTTTCGCACGGGTACATTGGTATCTGCCGCTCCTAAGACTGCAGATCCACTGATGAAGTACAAGGCGGAATGAAGGCACTCAACGGCCTCATTGATGCACGGCAGTACATGTACGTCTTCGTCACGGCAAAGAGACGATGGTATTCTGAAAAAACCTCAATCAGTTGTCTTTTTCACTAGTAACAGGAGCTTTGAAGGGAGCATGTCGTTCGCCTGTTCAAGCGATCACTCTCCTTTCTGATGGAGATACGTGAGCGCAGTTCATCCGACTGACTACCATCAAGGCGGGCCGCCACATTCTGCGCGAGCTCGGCTTCCCTCGATGGCCAGGGATCCGCCGGAGCTCATGCCCGTTTCCTGCGAAATCCGAGACCTCATCACGATCGCTCCCATTCCGCGAAATGTGCACCCCGACCACAACAAAGGCAGGCGCCTTGCGAGGGCAACAGCTCTTCTCAAGCCCATAGACATGAAAGCGGACGACGTCTCGTTCGTGGATGCCGCTGCCTATCGCAACAGCCGAGCCTTCGCCGCAGTCGCGGTCTCACCCATGCAGCGGGTCCTCAACTCTGCCACCATCCTCACTAGAGACCCCGAGGTAGCGGAGCAAGTAGCCATAGCCCTAGGTGTGCTCGACAGCAAACGGGAAGTCATCTACAGCGACTCCAGACCAGCCATCAAGGCCTTCGAACGTGGCATCGTCTCCTACCAGGCGTTACGCCACCTCCGCAGTGCGGATCCGAGTACCCTGAAGCACCATACCGTCATCTGGTTCCCCGCCCATCTCGGTCGGGTGCCGGCCGCCTCGCTCAACCTCAACGAGATCGCCCACGACGCAGCGCGCGCGCTTACCGACCGCGCCGTCCCAGGGCAACCCCATCTCGTCGAGTTAGAGACTAGTCGGGATGCACCCATTACGTACAACGACATCACAAAACGCTTCTACCTTGGACGGCGCATTTTCCCGCCCCCACACCCCAAACTTAACAGACCGCAGGCGCTAACCCTGCGCTTACTACAAACGCAGACGTACCCAAACCCCGCCAAGCTCCATGTTTTCTATCCCGACGCGTACCCCAGCGACACGTGCCCCTCGTGTGGATACACGGCGACACTCGCGCACATGCTCTGGGAGTGTAGAAACGGTCATCCCGACTCTACTTCAGACAAGTGGGAGAGGTCCCTCAAAAGCTCGCTCCTCGCCGACCAGCAATGGGCCGTCCAGCAGGCCCACGAAGCGGCCGCCAGATACTCCCTGTCGGTCCCAACGTGGGAGATGCCCGCTACGCGCTAAGCGCGCCCTGCAGGACATAAATAAAGTTTTTCCATTCCATTCCATACGCGATAATGTTTCCGGCGGATGGGTATCGCGTGTCCCGTGTTGGTACGATGCTGCTTACTCGATCACGGTAAGCCAGGGGCGTCGCCACAGAGCAAAATCAAAATACTGACATGTATCAGGTAAGTAGTTCGTGAAGCGAGCCTTGCTCAGGAGAAGACAGTAACCTGTTTCTCATTCTTCGCAATTTGGCCGAGTCATTTGGTGGTGGTCGACTATCTTGAGGACTCTGCAATGATCCGTACGTCAAGTTTCTCCTGCTCCTCAATTGAGCCCAGTTAAGGTCCCGGAGGTACAACTGCGGACTCGGTTTAAGGGTCGAATGTCTACTAATGTAACGTAGAGCTGGACGAGGGTGAAACTCGATGAAGAAGGTAGCGCGTCCGTCAATTTCTTAAACGACTGATCGCGGAACCAGTACATTCTTAATTCCGTTAGTATGATCGGGTGCGACAAGGGCGCTGCAGGGTCCCCTCCGCATGCACGAAGAACTTAGACCAAACATGCCTGTCCGACCGGGTAGGAACACATATTGGCAGAGCGAGAATACTTCGGGTTGATGAGTCTGATAACCATCAGGTGTTCCTCGCAGAAGCATCTCTCGAGTCCCGCAATCAAGCGTAGCACCACGTTCACGGAGTAGGTCTATGCCTAAAATGATGTATTTAGTGGGGCGGGTGAATTGTGTGAGTTCTGCACTGAAACTATGCCCTCCAATTGTGATTAGGAAGGAACACACACCTACAGGACACAACGTTCTGCCCCCAGCTCCACGAAGTTTCCCTGCGATTTCACACGAACATGACTATGTCCTAATAACCGATCCTTAAAAGGAAGGGTCGGTTTTTAAATAGCAAGGATCGGAACCAAGGTCACTGGGCCTGTCTACACAAGACGTATAGTATTTACACAGTCTACACACACATTCACTTTGTTCTTCAGCATAACAGCAGATGGAGGAATTGGCGTATCTGACAATCCCGCGACCGCATCTACATCGCTCGCATCTGCTAATTTCGCAGCTGAGGCGGGAAGGCGACCAGCGACATGGTCATGGTGAACAGCATAGTAGTGTCAGTGGCGGCGTAAGGCTGTGGTCGGGGGCCGGGGAGGAGTAGGAGGCGGAGGAGAAATGAATAGGAAAGGCAGGGAGGTTAACCTAGGCTGAGCCCGGTAGGCTATCCTGCACTGGGGAAGGGGAGGGAAAGTTCTGGAAGATAGAGAGGGCGGGGGAGTCATTGCGAAATCGGGTACGGGATGGCCGCCGCAGATGAGGGCTGCCAACTGCAGAGGGCGCGTCATCGTTCAAGCGGGTCCGTACCTCGAAAAGCATGTCCGCGGTGCGGGCGATGACAGAAACGCGAAGTATGCGCTCAAACACCGCAAGTGTAACATTCTTGTGAATCACGGTGTGCATTGAGCGAGGCCGCGGAAGTAGAGAGCTGCTGTAGAGCTGAGAAGGGTGTCGTGAAGCCTGGTACTAGTTCGACTGAGGATTTCGAGAAGTTTGGTAGGACTCCGCAGCAGGTCTAGGTGGCGTCAGTTGGCAGCGAGTGTAACTCGTCGGGAGAGCAGGGAAGGTCGTGGGGAACCACGCTTCTTCAGGCGGCGGGCGACGCCCGATGGTGTGTTCACGTGCCCAGGACAATGGTCCCTCTGGGATGCACTCATCGAACGCGCATTGGTAACCATAGTCCGCATCCTGAAGTCGATCGCACGAGCTCATCTCGAGCAACTCGGCGCCTTATGGATGTCATCGCAGACGCCGACATCCATACTCGCAACTGTAGGGACGTTCATCAAGCGCCCAAATTTCGGGAGTATTCGTAGGGTCTCAGAGCCTCGAATGCGCTGTATAGTCTCCTGAAGTCAGTAGGAGTGCTTAAGGTCTTCCGTTGTAATAAGAAAGTTGCAAACGTCTTCTGCAATGCCTTTTAGCAGATGTCCGACTTTCTGTTTATCGGGCAACTGCTAATGACCATTAGGCGCCTATGGAGGCTCTGCAGCCCCCCTAGGCAGCTGCAGAGACTGTAGGCCCTAAGCGGTGAGCGCGCTACAGCTGTCCGATTCAAAATGTCGCCAATACCTGAGGGGCGCCGACACAAGAAGGAACAACGGGAGAGGCCGTGGGGTGTGCGACGACCACTATGCGAGCGCGCATACGTTGTGGAACGGACACTCCCGCCGCAAAACCGCTCTTCGTTTCGCCATCCCGCTCCCTCTCTTGTCAACATCGTTTACGTCAAAGGGCGCCGCCAACAATCCACCCACCGGACGCGATGTTTGAAACGACTACTCCTCCACAGTGCTACGCGCATACTGCATTCGTCTCATCTCCTCTCTGTCGTCTTTCCTCACTTCTTCTCTTCGCCCTCTCCCTCGCACCTGCGTACACAATCTTTGTATCAATACCATGAACACTGAACTTGCCTCAACACCCAACATCAATACCATAAACTTGCCCTTCCAATGTGCGTTAAGCGATACCATAGGAATCTAAGCAACCGTACATCCGCTCTACTCTCACTCGGTGTGTTTATATCGAACTTTGTTGGTTTTTTCTCTTTGATGAAACACAAGTCAGTGCTGTTTTTGGAAGCGTTATTTGGGAGGTAAAGCTAGGCCGTACTGCTATATATTACTGATGCGTGAGAGAACGGAAGCCCTATAGATAAAATATGAAAAGTTCGTTTCATGGGTATACTTAATCTGGATCGTTACGGAGCACGCGATTCGTCAAATATGAATTAATGCTATCATTCATGGGGATTGTCTGCAGCGTTTTTAGGGTCGCTTATAGGAATTCATATTTTATTTTTGTTTCTGAAGTTATAACCATACCGTTACCCACTGAGGTAAACATCACCGAGGGATCATATTATTGACCAGTCTCATAGCAACTCAGCAATGCATAGATATCACGACCGCTAGGTTATGGTACTTAATTATTTTTTTTGCGATACCTTGCAGGCGGTGGAGAGCAGCCCAAGAAGAAGCGTAAGTAAATATTTTCCTGTTGCGCCTTCTTTCAACCGTTGTCATTCACGATGGCGTTGTGCCCTGTGGAAATTATTATGTAGCCATCTTGCGCGCTATTAGGCTGTACCTCGCTCTACTGGTCTTTTCTCGGTGTTGCCATTGTCATCTCTATTATTTTCCATTTTCACCAAAGAGTTTGTTCCATTTTCCGGGCTATGAGACACCGGAAATAATCGACGGGAAATACTTCAAGAACCAATGCAGCAGCTCCGCGAAAATGACCCTAAGAAAGCTTGCACGACTAGCATTTGCCCCACTAGCAAAATGTCAGTCATAGCGAAAAGACCGAATCAGAGCCAAGGGTCATCAAAACAAATCAATTAACAGGCAGTTTACCATCATGGGCAAACATGTCTCTTCACAAGGCAAATCAATAAGCATGCAATAGAGCATAACGCGGAACCAACACCAAATATGTAAACTCGTGCATTACGATATACGAATAAAGCACAAAAAGGGTCCTATCCCCCAGAGCCACTCGAAGTGTCCCGCGAACGTGAGGCTTACTGGTCGATGCCGACGGCGCCCAGACAGGCACGTGGTCGGTGTGGAAGCGGAAATGGATATCGCGATGTTAGCTAGCTGGCGGGGCAGATCAAGAAGCGCAATGCTGACACGAATAGGGGGTAGGACAGGTCCCTGACGTGTAGCCCGTGCACCAAGTATGGATATTAAGCCTATACCAGTGAAGTACGTTGCGGATGTTATATCACCTGTGCTATCACACATTATTATTTTAACTTTTGTTACTGGCGTGTTTCCCGATGAACTAAAGCTAGCCCGCGAGTGCCCGGTTTTCAAAGGTGGTAATGACCAAGAAATTGTGAACTACCGACCGATATCGGTACTACCGATTCTGTCAAAAGTCTTTGAAAGCGCTAATAATACTAGACTACAAAACTTTTTTGCCAAGTACAACATTATAAATGACTCCCAATTTGGCTTTCAGAAATGCAAATCCACCGAGATCGTATTACTTGACATAAAAAATGAGATTCGACTTGTTAATTTTGAAGAAAAGCTGTATACGCTTGGACTATTTGTAGATTTGCGCAAAGCATTTGACACCGTGAGCCACAGTGTTTTATTACATA
The DNA here is from genome assembly GCA_013339685.2 of Hyalomma asiaticum. NCBI lineage: Eukaryota > Metazoa > Arthropoda > Arachnida > Ixodida > Ixodidae > Hyalomma > Hyalomma asiaticum. Next base: position 45,961,429 of record CM023487.1, on the reverse strand, counting down.
AACTTAATAACTATGATGTCCGTGGTATTGCTAACAGTTTACTGCGCAATTACTTAAGCGACCGCTACCAATATGTTGCTATCAATCAAGAGACATCGCCACATGCGAAAGTGAGCAAAGGTGTCCCTCAAGGGTCTATACTTGGTCCCCTGCTGTTTGTAGTTTATGTGAATGACTTGTGTCGTATTCCGGATTCTCCTAAATAATTATGTTTGCCGATGACACCAATATTTATTTTGCTGGGCCCTCAATATCTCAAACTGAAATAAGTGCAAACGCATATCTGAATAAGTTGTCTTCTTGGCTGAAAATAAACAAGATGCGGCTAAATGCAAGTAAAACTAAATACATGTTGTTTGCGCCTATCAATAAGCCACGAAACGTACGTTTAAGAGTTTCCTTTGAGGGCCAGACGCTAGAGCAAGTTGAGGTGCAGAAATTCTTGGGTGTGTGGTTCCAGGAAGACCTTTCCTGGAATGAACACATAAACAAATTAGCAGCAGACTTAAGTAAAAGCGTTGGATGTATTTACAAACTAAGTCCGTTATTACCCCCTTGGCTCAAGAAAGCGTTGTATTATACACTGTTTTATTCCCGGATGAGTTATTGTGCTTTGATCTGGGGCACAACAACACCTCAAAATTTTACAACATTAATGACATTGCAGAAGAAGGTACTAAGAATATTCGAAGGATATTATGGTCCCCCGCAAGGTCTTAGCACGCGTCCCTTGTTTGCTAAACATCAATTATTACAAGCGAATCAAATTTATTATTTTAAATTGCTTTTATATATTCAAAACAAGAAACTTTACCCCATGTACAGTTCTTCTCGGTGTGTTGAATACTTACTCCGTACACACAGCATGAAAACACCAAAAATTAGAACTACGTATGGTCAGCAACACATTGACTATCAGATACCGAATTTCCTTAACAAAGTGGATCACATTGTTGACCTAAATAAGCCAACTTCTAAATATAGGCTTAAAGAAATTCTCTTGTGTAAATGCATTGAATATAAATAATACTTGTGTTTTAGATGAATCAGTTTTTTTTGTGTTACTTGTCGTGCAGTTCATGTATTCAGCGCGTTCGAATTGTGCAGTTCATGTACTCAGCGCTTTCAAATAGTTGTGATTGCAATTTTATGTATTGTTTTTTCGTAGTTCTCGTTACCTTAGGAACATCTTTACAGATTCATTCTTTACTTGTCCTTTTGTCATATATTGCTGTAATGACCCATTTGTGCTCTATTTTTATATATCTTTTATTTATTGCGAAATTTTTATATATCTGTGATTGCATTCATGTATTGTTTCAGCTTAGCTAATGTGTCAAAGAACAAAGTGTTCTTCGTAAATTGTATGTATATATTGTGTAAAATGTATTTTGTTGCCAAACTGTATTCCGGAGCAAAAGCCTCTGTCAGGCTGTACAGCCTTTAGCTTTTGCTTCGATTTCTGTAAATACAGAAAGAAATAAACCAAATCAAATGAAATCGAATCAAGTGTGATGCCTGGGAGGCTGTAATCACCGAAGGTAAGCGTGGCAGTGTGGTGGCTGAGGAAGTCTCTCATATAGTTGTACATCTTTGCGCCGACTCCTAGGGTAGTAAGGTTCTGCAATATAGCTGAGTGGGTAACGTTATCAAGTTCCTTTGTGAAATCCACACCTAAAATGGCTTTGGTGTCTCGGGTTTGAGAGTCAAGAATATGATGTTTCAGCTGTAGGAAAACGTCCTGTGTGAAAAGCCCAGGACGAAATCCGAAGATGCAAGTGGACATGAGGTACATGCCTTCTAAGTACTGGCAAAGCCTTGTATGGTGTACACGATCCATTAGTTTGCCGACAGATGAGATGAGTGATATGGGCTTGAGGTTTGAGGTGGGTAGAGGTTTCCCAGGTTTTGGCATAAGGACTACCTTGGCCTCTTTTCACTGTGGTGGGAGGGCGCCTCATTCCAAGCATTTATTAAAGTATTTGCTAAGGGCAACAATAGATTGGGCATCAAGATGACGGAATGCTTTGTTGTGTACCCCGTCTGGGCCGGAGGCCGAGCAAGTGTTTAGCTTGTGTGGCTAGGCGTGGACCTCTCGTTCTATAATGGGTTGGTCGAGGAGGTCATTAAGGGGTCCTCCATAGTCGGGGTGTGTTACGACAGGGTATGCGGGAAGCATTGATGTCGAAGTTCTTGGAGGAGAACTGGTGGAGGTGTATCAGAATTACGTAAGATATTGGTGAGGTTTTCTCTTTTTATATTCTTAGATTGAATCGTGGCTCTTAAGTGCTGAAACAAGCTCCAAGTCTGTACTAAACTCATGTTGCCATCTAATTAGTCGCATAGTGATTCCCAGTTCAGGCATTGAACTGCTGCGTCGATCCTTTTGGTGAGACGGGCGAGGTGGCGTTTGAGTCTAGTTCCAACACTGCCTTTGCCAGCGTCGTTCGAGACTTGCTTTAGTGTCCCATAAATGTAGCAAGCAGCGGTCAACTGTGTCGCTTGGGCAGCGCTCTGTAGGGGGCGAGCTATATAGATTGCACATCACTTTGGATTTGTTTTGCCCATTCGGTGATGTTCGTGATATGGACGTAGGTGCTGGCTGCTCTGCGGAAAGACTCCCAATTCTTTAAAGTGGAGCTCTGGGAGGCCTGCGGGGGAGGCGCATGTTTAAAAGAATTACGTTGATGCAATGATAACGACCCAAATTCTCTTGTGTGTTACGCCATGTCGCATGGAGGAGGTGATGTGCGAATGTAAGGACTGGTGTAAGTGTGTTTGCAGGCACAGTTTCCACTGCGTGTCGGAGAGGTAGGATCTGTGGGAAGAGAGAGACCGGTTTGTTGCGCTGCTAACCACACACGCCGTTCTTTTGGTGCGTCGCGCGGGCAATCCTAGGCTCTATGTGGGGCGTTAAAATCTCCCACGACGAATAGGGACCAGTTACATACGACGCGTTTCGCAAGTGTAAACACGCGTTCGAATTGCCCTGTAGGCACTCGCGGCTGCTATACAAATTTGGTATGAACAAACTATTTGCTCGAGCGTGTTCTGGAACAACCTCGCAGGTGATGAATGTCTTGAACAACTAGGGAATGGGTAATAGGGACGAGCGACAAATTACAAACGCTACCCGAGAGGGTCTAGGGGATCTTGGCATAGGGAGAAGCACTGGGTTGGAGGGTTTCTGCAAGACAAGAATGTCGGGTCTCGTAGCGCGAGGCAGCAGTTCGTGGACAACACGACACTTCTGGCCAAAACATCGGCAGTTCCACTGCCATCATGAGAGTCTATACGGGGCAGAGCCGTAGCCCGGGGTTGGGGTTCGTGATCGGCGACAGGGATTGAGCTGCCCTGCCCCTCGGCTGCTTTGGGTTTCTCGCGCCTTCTTGCGGCGAGGCCCCAATTTGGAAGGTTGCTTGTAAGAGAATTGAGCTGGGACTCAAGATTGTCATAGCAGTCAGTGGATCCTTGAGTTCGGGCCGAAAAACGGTGACTAAGAGCCTCATTGTCTTGTGTTACGCGAATTAAAGCGTCTTTAAGGGCGGAACATTCCTGATTGACGCTAATAAGAGCCTCCTGGACTATCGCCTCACAGCGAGCCGTAAAAGACTCGAGCGAGATTGAGATATCGAATACTGAGGTCGAGGTGGAAGCATCGGGCATAGTGCAGTGAGTTGAGTGTTGAGGGAGTTCAACGTCAGCATCCAACTCTAGTGAATCAGCAGAAATGTCAGGGTGGAGGTGGTTCGGTAGATGAGGGGCCGTGGGTGGGTTGGGGCGAGGGGGTTGTGATACGCTAAGATTGGGGGCAGGCGGAGCACGAAAGCCAGTGGCGAGAGTACTTCTCTTGGACTCCAACTTAGCGATGTGTTCACGAACGGCGGCTGCTTATGCTCGCGCTGTTTGAGCTTCTGCTTTGGCCACCGCTGCCTCCTCCCGAGACTTCGCCAGGTCAACTTGTACCGTGGAAGTCGTGGCCTAGGATGACGCGTGCTAGAAGAAAGAGAGGGAAGGGCCCCAGGCGAGTTTCAATGGCACGGTCCATGCTTGCTTGTGTTGGGTAGGCTGGGTGGGCCTCGAAGACAACTGGGGAAAATTTTGCCCGTGTGCAACCGGTTCTTGCCGCTGCGCTTGCGGTTACTTGGTCTGCTTCAGTGGTTGGTGAAAGTTTGGTAATTTGCACGATCCAGTGCCGGTAAGTTGAGCACCCGCACACAGAATTCACTTGGGCATTGAATGAGTCGCTTGCGGGGACTGTTGCTTAACGCAACAGGGGCATAGATTAGTCTTAGGGCTTGCACATACGTCGGAACGATGACCAGACGGCCTGCAGTTGGTACAGGCATCCATACTGCCTCGGTATGGGGTGCTACGGTGAATGGCTCTTACATACTTGATGGAGCGCCGGACTTCATTTGCGTCCAATGTGATGAGAATAGAATGTGTCTTTCCCATTCATCGGGCTGCGAGTATGGTGTACTCTGGATTTTGCCTGACCAGGTTTTGGTACAGCTGCGCAGGGGTCTCATCGTCGCAAGTATTTGAGATGACTCCTCTCGTTCCACCCGGTGGGGTGCAATGTAAGCCACGCTAGCCACGCACGCGTAGTTATACCCTCCATGCTGAGCGAGGTCAGCGTCTTGAGAGTGTAAGCTGTAGGGAAGTGTGTTGTAGCAGTGGTAAATGTATTATTGGTAGGGTGGATGGGCAGGCAGAAGTCTTCAGGTGGAGCGATTAGGAATGCGGCCTGAACTGCCTATATGAGTCAAGGGGTCGGCACTTCTCGAAGTTGTAGTTCCCCCCGATTGCGAACGACAAGGCGAATAGCGTTCGGCTGAACTGGTCGCCGCTGCTTGCTGTGTTGTGCAATGAGGCGAGCCTCCTTTTTCACAGGTGCTAGGCGGACCGGCGTCTTGCCCCTGCCAGTTGCCACTGCTGCGACGTGCTCTGCGTTCTTGGCATCTGGGTTCGCCTCGGTGGTAGCGATGGGGTAGCGAAGTGGTTTCGCAAAACTGGCCGGTCGGAAAGCATAGGCTCTGTATAAAACAGGTGTCCAATGGCCTGCCTGGAACTCTTCTGCAGTGATGGTGTTTCCCTCAACCGTTACATCCATCGTGATGGCAGGCGTCGCTGCTAGTGCATTTCGGCCCGCGGGTGCTCAGCGGCAGAGGGAGCTCCTTCTCGCATTTTTGGAGGTGCACCCCAACTGTGAAAGCCCGACTAACTCTTCACTACCGACAGCGCGCTGGGAACTTCCAGTAGCGAAGAACCTCAACAGGCGCAGCTCTCTCCGTCGAAATTCCACGGGCTCTTTGGCACCCGGTTTCTGATCTCCTGACTACTCCCTCGCCTGGAGCGTGGGACACGGTTCTCCGCGACTCAAGCCTGGAGAAACAACTCCAGGCTATCAGACGGGCAGAGGCGGTAAGGTTTATTTTTTTTCCCCTAAAATAAGTTGTTCGCTCTCTCTCTCGGGATCAAGTTCGGCGCACAGCCAACGTACTGTTCGCTTCGACAGGCGAAATTGACGCCGGAATTCACTTTCTGTCAAATCCCCAAATACATCGTGAACCTCCAGCTGCTCCGCGTCCTATTTCAGCGACGACAATGCGAGGACTCAGCGCCCAAGCGGACCGCCATTTCCCTCTGTGACGCACCATTCCGCAGCCGCCGTTTCAATCCAAGCGGAGCCGCTGCCGCGGCCGTGTTCGCAAAGCGTTCGTAAATTCGTTCGTAAACCCTTCGCTGAGCGAGCGGCCTCGGGAATCGTTCTCCGCGTAGCAGACGACACGCTCGGTTTGAAAATGATTGACAGGGAATTGACGTCAATTTGACGACACCGAAATCTCGGGGCCCCGGAAGGCTTCGACGTTCCACAAGTCGCTACAGGTGGCGAAAAAAAAACCAGCCGCGGCGCGTTCCATCAAGTTGCGCGTAGAGTGGAACTACTAACCTAGACCCATATTTTAGTTTGAAGTTTTCCTGCTAGAGGCTCTCAATAAGGCCAGAAGGCCATGGAGGAAAGAAAAACTAGGAGGGGCCGTCACGTGACAATCGTGAAGCCTAGTCATAAAAAATTTAAAGGAAAGAATCATGGGAAATAGGCCCTCACGTGATAGGCAAGCGGTCGATTTAGTCGACTGGGGAGTTTCGCTTTTGATGCGTCTGCTGCGGAGGCGGCGTAGGTTTCTGCACGGAGCATATGCGGCGTGACAAACGCGCACGCCGAGGCAACGCGCTTGCCAAAGTTGTCGAAGGTTCGAACGTGTGACGCGGCCGAGTCTGTGTAATTGTCAGCCAGGAAATGCATCTAACTGCTACAGTACTACTGAACATTACGTTCACGCGGCTCGCCGCTGCGGACACCGGGTTGCAGCGAACGAAGATGTCTGCATGGTGCGCGGCTTTGTGTCCAACAACCAGTACCGCATCGAGGGCGACTCGTCGCGTTTTGGTGTGTTCTCCAGCATCGAAATGGGGAAGCCTTTCGTCCTGCAAATGTCTGAAGGAAACCGAGCCACATCTGCGACGGCGATTCTTCGCGTTTGGGGTTACTTGAAAAGCAGTGGCGCCAGCACGCGTGCTATATTAACATGTTGAAGAAATGTACCGGCAAAGGTGCTGCTGCATCGTTGATTCTACATCCGAAAACGTTGCTGATGAGCCTTCCCAAGCCCAGTATGAACCGGTATGTTTGCCTGTATTAATGATCACAAGGCTTGCTTATTAAGCGTTTCGCTGCAATTATGGACCTCACATTTAAAATAGTTATTTTACATATGCGTGCGAGCCATTTGTACAGGTATTTCGTATTGTAAGATTGATAGATTTCAAATAAATAGTAAAAAAAAATGTTGAGTGTATCAACAGCTGCCATTTTTCTACACCGACGAGAGACGTGCAAGATGCGTGTGCAAATGGTGTTTTAAAACCTCACGAAACTGAGTGATGGTGAATGAAAGCCACAAATTCTACATTATAACCTTGTTTACAAGCTTGTTTTTTCAGTTAGTGTAGGTCAAGTAGCAATTATCTGTATGCCATCTGTTTTATAGCTGAATCATAGTAATGAGAGAATGCATGTGGACAACGTGGTCATGGAGGTTGTGTAATTAATAGATGAATATATCAACTTTCATACACAGCAATACAAGTTTGCTCAATGTCTGGTGAAACATCAACGTGCCACGAATGTTTTTTTCTCAGTTTCTCTTTTTCATCTAATTGACATAATCGAATATAACCCAAAGGCTTTTCACAACATTTTATGCCCTGTATTTGTTTGACCTGTCATGATGAGCCATGATACATGCAAAACAAAACTCGTCTTTTGTGTACGTGCATATGCTTATCTTTTGTTGAATAAAACCTAAGCAGCCGCTGTGAAGCTCCCCACATTAAACCATGCTGCACTGACCTTTTCTATGCTTTGTACTTCTCCTGTTTGGGCCCAAATGAGCTTGCAGTGTTTTGTAAATAAAGTAACAAATAAATGCTTAAATCAGCTTGCACTAGCAGGATCCTATACATGGCAGTTTTTATGTTGTTGCAATTTTTAAGTTCACAAAGGTGTAAACAGAAATCTTTTTGAGCAAACACCTTAAAGAACATCTTCTTCCCAGCTTGTTCTGGGTATGTGATTTGTGCCATGGTGTTTGCTCTGGCACCAATTTTTGTACATCTAATCTGTTGCAGCCACAGCTAGCAGAGGACACACCTGAAAAAGCCTTTCTGAGGCGTGAAGCAAGGTGCTATTCAAATTTGCAAGCGGCGACCAAGAAGAAGATCAAGAGACAGCAGCAAGCCCGTCGCCGGCTCCTTCAAAAGGTTGCCCAAGTCCAAGACGTCATTAATGATTTAGTTGGTAATAGCTTCAGTAGCTTCACTAGTTACTGAAGCGAAATGGCTTCGGTAGTTTCTCAATAATGTATTGGAGAGCTCGTTCACTTTACATCCAAAGAGTAGACTGGCCTTTTTTAATGTTGCCACAACAGTGTTTGGCAGCTAAGTTAATCATAGTGCCTGCATCCTCCTGCCGAGAAACAGGGTCCTTTTTGCTTGATTCTCTTCCTGGTTTTAGCATTCACTGCAAGGACCCACTGGTGTTAGTGATAACGTGCACTGCATGGATTACTAATGGAGTGCGAAAAGGAATATCATTAAAATCAGATTGTTATGAACATGACTGTACAGTTCTAAGAGCACTGGGGCAATGATGGCAGTCGGTAGGTGCAGCTTCCTCATGGTGAACCAAGCTGGTGCCTCATGTGTACAAATGCAAACTTACCATTCCTTTTGGTCATTTGCCCTGTGGGCGCACTGAAAAGGCTTTGTTAGGGTGCATGAAGTTTTCAAATCTGTCATTGGCACATAGCATTGTAGGTAAAAGGTGCTTCACTACTCATGCAAACAAGCAAAATCCTAAAGACGTGAGCTCTAAGTGTAATAGTTGTGGTTCCTCAACATCTACCTAAATAAACTGAGGCACACAATGACTTCTGCATTTTTCCTTCTCAGGAATGTTACTACTTCTAGAAAACAAACTTGTGACATTGCACTCATAAAACAATACTACCACTGAGCAGTCGTGGCAAGCTCAGGAGCACAGTGTGCAGACATCAGGGGAGAAATGGGATGCCTTACTGTAGCATGTTTCTTGTTTTGCTTTACGTTCTAGCTTTAATCACTTGCACATAAATTCTGCTAAAGCATTTGTTTTGCGTGGCATCAAAGCAAACTGTATGAACCATGACTATGCATCGCTAAAGCATACTGTATAATGATGTGGACATTCTGTGAATGCTCTCAGTGCCTTATTCATGAGACAAGTGCAACCTAGAGGACAGCAATGCATTTTCAATGTTTACTATTGCACATCCTTCAGCTGATCATTGTTAAATTTGTCTCTTCGTCACCTGGAACATGATGGTTTTACTACCAAAGTACTCATTGGGTTTAGTGTACTCCCTTTAGTGTACGCCTTCTATGATTTTGTGTTGGTGTATATATTAAATGAATGTAACTTAATTACTGTTTTATGCTCTGTCAAATGTACATTCATTTGGGGATTAGAGCTTACTAAAGCTGTCTGCCTTTTAACGTTGCAATGCTTTGGCTGTGCTTGAACAGTGCTAACATTTTTGTAGGTGTGCAATAAAACAAGCTATCTGTCTGCTTTTTACTTGCGGCAAAAGCCAGTGTAGTTTAATGGCTGCATATTTTGTTTGTTCTTTCACAGCACCTTTTTTCCTTTTTTTCAACTTTAATTTTCTGACCAACAACTGCCCTTTTGAGATGGTTGCATATTTTTGCCTATTTTTGTAACCAGTACCATCACAAAAGCCTCCAAGTGTTTGTGATTACAGCACACATATTATGGCCTGTAGGGGTAGGATTGGATACAGTGTCTCTGTAAGCAAAAATGCAGCTACAGCGCAAGAATACCTGATGTTATTTACATGAATGTATTATGGGTGCTGTTGTGTAACATTATTGTATAACACTATTATAGATATGTCCTCTAGCATTCAAATATGATCACTAATACTGATGCCATGGACCAGCAGCATGATTAGCTTTAAAGCATGATTAGCTGATAAAGAGATCCGGTTTTTAGAAGGCACATAAGGACAATCAGTTTTGTTGCACTTAGCCGCTGTGTATGTCATGACCAGTATGTTCACGTGTGTTTCCTCCTTATATATGTGCTATCGTTTCAATAAAATTTCAGTTGTTAGTCAGCGCTCGTGTCGTCTCTTCTTCGCTTCGGTGCGTGTGTGTGCGCGCTGTTCCACCATGACGTTATACCAACTAGCCCAACTTGCTGCCTTGCTTTAGCTTTTTTCTATGTGATGCTTGCAATTTTCTGTACTGCTTTACCGTCTGGAATATACCCAGTTATCTTGTTTCTTCCTGTCTTTGTGTGAAACGTGCTGGCACCTGTGTGAAACGTGCAATAAGCATTCAATAAATAACAAAACAATCAGTGTTGTGCCCCGCCACGGTGGTCTAGTGGCTAAGGTACTCGGCTGCTGATCCGAGGGTCGCGGGATCGAATCCCGGCCGCGGCGGCTGCATTTCGATGGAGGCGAAATGTTGAGGCCCGTGTGCTGTGCGATGTCAGTGCACGTTAAAGAACCCCAGGTGGTCGAAATCTCCGGAGCCCTCCACTACGGCGTCTCTCATAATCAGAACTGGTTTTGGGACGTAAAACCCCACAAAACAACAACAATCAGTGTTGTAAAGAATATTGATCTTGTTCTTTCACTGCACCTTTTTTTTTTCAACTTTAATTTTGTGACGAACAACTGCCCTTTTGAGATCGTCGCATATTTTTGCCTATATTTGCAACCAGTACCATCACAAAAGCCTCCAAGTGTTTGTGATTACAGCACACATACTATGGCCTGTAGGGATAAGATTGGATACAGTGTCTCTGTAAGCAAAAATGCAGCTACAACGCAAGAATGCCTGACTCTACTGTCTTATTTACATGAATGTATTAGGGGTGCTTGTTGTGTAACATTATTGTATAACATTATTACAGATATATCCTCTGGCATTCAAATATGGTCACTAACACTGATGCCATGGACCAGCAGCATGATTAGCTTTTTCTATGTGATGCTTGCAATTTTCTTTACTGCTTTACCTTCTACAATATACTCAGTTATTTTGTTTTTTGCTGCATTTGTGTGAAATGTGCTGGCACCTGTGTGAAACGTGCAATGGGCATTCAATAAATAACGAAACAATCAGTGTTGTAAAGAATGTGCATCCAAGTACGGTGGCAATTGCACAATCAGTCCACTAGCCCACATGAATTCCATGCTTTCTTTTGGTGCTGTGTATCCAGTTTTCAAGCCAACAGTTCGAATATATCATGGAAATGGCTGTTCCAGTGTTGTGTCACATCAGCGGTGAAAGTCCCTACCGCAATGTTGGAGGAGCTTTTGCAGGTCTAATATCGCATTCGAAGTGCTGAATAATGCAGGGGGGCGCAAGAGGGGCACTTACACCCACCAAGTCACACCAGCCACCCTTCCTCAATCACCGATGTCCCCATTCTTCACTCCTGCTTACTTACTTTTTTGTGTTTCGGACACTGTGGAGTCCCGCTGCTATTATTCTGGTTGGAGGGGTGGGTGTGAATATATAACAGGCTTCGCCGCCTCCAAAACAAAGTCCTGCTGACGCCCATGGACTAGTTCACATAACGCACGAATTCCGTCCACTGGCTGTATTGTGCGTTAAGGTGTTTATTACATGAAACTAGACGCAGCCCTGCGACAACCGTCTTGACCAAACGGGCACGGACCTCGAGCACGAGCGGCGTCTTTTCAACAGAGCGCTGAAGAACGAACCCTACTGTAAGGCGCTGGAGAGGACGGCCCACTACAAGGTTCCAGTGCTTCTTTACATGTGTAACGAGACTGGACGCCCGAGGAGCGGTTCGACAGCGTAATGACGTGCACCACGCACTGCTAAAAAAAACAGCCCGTAAATCCGAATAAACGGCGACGGCCTCGGCGTGTCGAGCCGGCTAATGCTGTTTATTTGTCTCAAAACGAAGGACGGACATCGGATACTGACAAAATGGAAACGCGACGCATGATGTTCCTCAAAACATCTGTAAGTGCAAAAAAAGCGAGGCCAAAATTTGCTAGAAAGCGTACACCGCTGTTAAAGGGCCCAACAGCTGATTTCACAAACCTTAATGTGGCAAAAATGGATCGCGGTCCGACGCTCTGCACAGCTTTCCACGCAAGAGGGCTGGCAAGTCCATCGACAATAGTAGCATGCGCAAAATGGCGCCTTATCAATTATATAGACACGGGTCAGGCACTCCTTTCGTCGGCCTCTCGCCGTCCTTCCTCCATCGGGGCCCATGCCGCGAACGCTGCTGCATGCGGCAGGCGCCACTAAATGTTACCGGGTGCCAAACAAACAACCTCAAGTGGTCCGGCAACCTTGTGGGCCTAATCATACCCAAGATGCACCGCGCACTAGGCCCTCGGGGCGGCGACAGAGGAGGTTGGCTTGCCGAAGCTAGCGAAGTCACGTGACGCCCCCTCCTAGTTTTTCTTTCCTCCATGCAGAAGGCGTAGGCGTCAAAAACAAAACAACCGTGTTACATCTAAATGATGATGATAGTACATGCAGTGCCATCTCTTGATCGTGTATCGTAGTTTAGGACGCCACCGCTACTTTTATTTTTCGTTGCACTGTCAACGGTACAGTTTCTCTTCTCTAATGTGGTTATAGGTACGTGTACCGTGGGCACGCCCCGCGGATGACGACACCGGAGGGGCGCTGGCCAATCGCGTGCGGCGATTCCGAACGCTCTCGCTAAAATGCCATCTCCGATAGGCCCCCTGACCTTGCTTCAAACAGTAAAGCGCTTCCCTTTGAATTATCATAAAATTTTTCTCTTTTGCTTTCGTCTTTCTCTTTTCTGTAGTTGCTCAATGCCGGTTTCTTCTAGATTGCTGCTCTCCAATCCGACTTATCTGCCGCTTTGACAATGCTCTTAATGTTCTTTTTTTCGCCCATTCTTTTCATTACCGCCCATATACTTACAAGTAAACGTCCTAGTTCTCTTCCTCCAAGGATGGATGGATGGATGGATGCTATGAGCGTCCCCTTTGTAGCGGGGCGGTGACATGTGCGCCACCAGGAGCAATTAATACGTTCTTGCTTGACACGAGTATTTGGACCTGTAAGTAAATGCGCTCCTTTGATGTGGAAACGACAAGCACCGCTTCGTCCAGGAGTGCGACGTTGTGATGAATGCGTCGCACTCCTGGACAAGTGTGTCAGCGCGCCCTCTGTCGCACTTGCTCCGAAGTAATTATATTTTCTGGAAGGTTATGTGTAGTGCCTTATTACAATCTTAGCGTTTCCTGGTGTTTTAATTTTTAGTTTTTAATCGATTTCACTCTCCTCGGTGAGGCTTATTGCTGTCCTTTCATTGTTTCCTATTATTGTTTGGCTGCTCGTTTGATTATTCCAGACTTATTTGTTTCTCACTTTTTGACGCAGCGTTTTGCTGTTTATGCATTGTTCGTGTTTTCATCATTTGGTTTTACAATTGTTTTTGACAACGCTTCATTGTTTAAGAAGTGTTGGTTTTCTTTTCGCTTTTTTGCCGATTCAGGATTCCTTGAATGTGTTGTAGTTTTATTAGTTTTATTACCCACTACTAAACAATGTTATTTTGACATTTGGTTGCGCGAGGTTCTCGCTGCATCCTTCGCGTTCAATGCATTGCTGCTGTATCTGTTTGTGCACATGACCATGATGCGGTCATTCCCGGGTAGGTGTAGCGGTTTCATTTCAGAACACTCCTTCATTACCGAGATTATTTGTGGCGGCTGTGTGTATAAATTTCGTGTTGCCTCAAGAAACGTTAGTTAAAAGTTGAGCGCCAGCCTTGTGTGTAGCCTGCTTCTTTGTCTGTCATTTTTTAGCACACCGCCTTTTTTTTTTGCTTGAAACGTTTCTTAGTCATCGTGACGGTAGGCGGTAGGCTGTGATGGGAGGCGCATTGAGGCTTTCGGTGAGCGCGCCGGTTTCCTGCATGGGGTTCCATTTGGTGCGACGCATTCATCACAACGTCGCACTCCTGGTCGAAGCGGTGCTTGTCGTTTCCATATCAAAGAAGCGCATTTACTTACAGGTCCAAATACTCGTGTCAAGCAAGAACGTATTAATTGCTCCTATAGCGTTTTTTTTAATACGAAAGTGTTTTATGCCGGGATCCACCAAGAAATCAGTGGCGTACTTCCTGTAAAGGAAGTGGATCTTTAAAAAAATGAACTCGCATCCACACTGAAAAAGTTCGACCCAGGCGGACTCGAACCCACCTTCGAGCGGTATTTGGCGAAAGGAGCTAGGTGCTCTACCGATGCACCACCGCAACTTTTTTTTTCTTTATTGCCTCTTTGTACACACCCGGTAAAAGAGCACACTTCGGTAGTCTACAGAACAAATAGACTCAGTAAAACTGAACAAAAATCATCTAGAATTCCTTGAGCGTTGTCAAGGGTACGACCCTGGACAACCACTCAGGTTGGCATTCCTTCGTTTTCTGGTATTCAACAAACTTTAACATACATTCTCGAAAATATAGTCGCGCGGGCCTTGCATCAGGCTCACAATAAAACCCTGCCATGCGAGCTCGCCATAGGCAATGGAGGCCCGTTAACATAATTAAATCTAGCGGCAAGCCTTCTTCATCGTCAACCGGAAGAAATCTGATCCCATATGAATCTAAAGGTAAATCCTTTTTTAAAGTTCTTTGAAGGACATCCCAAAAATATACGCCCTCCCAGCAATGTAAAAACACGTGGTCGATGGTTTCTGGCTTTTTACATATAAGACAATCTGAACCCCACACACACCGATGCACCACCGCAACATCGGTAACACGGGGGAACGGATGGGCCTTATATGCTCACCATAGGTCTTTAGAAGTTACATTTAATTGTCGTCCGGTTAAAGCAAATGCTTTTAGTACAGTGAACTGTGATTTTTAACAAGCAAAATTACTCTTAAATTAATATCGCGTCCCTTATACTGCACTCTTGGTTCGCCTAGGTGCGGTGGTACCGCCATCTAGAAACGATAGATGAGCGAAGCAGATTGACGTGCCGATTCACGCCGGCAGTAAGCGCTTCCGCAGTATTCGCGCCTCGACTTCCTCGACCGCCAAAGAAGTTAGGGCGGTGACGGTATCGTGACGGCGCGTTCTAGGGGCAAAGTACGAACGCGCCACAAGAAAATTGATCTTGGGTGGCCAGGTGTGTTGCGACGCGCAGTGCTCCAGGATCGCAAAGACGGCTGTAGACAAGCAAATAATTGACCCTTCATTGCAGAAGGCTGTGTCGGCACAAAACCATCTGCTGACAACCCTTCGGTTTCTCTTTCAAGATGTCATCATTTGCGGACGATCCTCATTTATGGAAGGCTTGAGCACGGCTCTGGCACGCGCAATTCACTGTGTCCAGAGCAATGTGAGTCGCTCGGAAACTTCCTCTCGTGTACAACTGTGGAGAATCCCTTGGCTTTGTCAAGGTGCCGCTGATGTCCAGATTTGACCTGTTCACATGTTCACAGTACCCTGGCCATCTGCCGCCCCTCGATTCGCCAGATTGCCGCTTATGCATTCGACAACTTCGCGAAGACAGGTTTCACTTTCGTGTTATACAGATTCCTAAAACAGAGGTATCAACCACATTTTATTTCTTTTAGATTATTTTCCAGTCTTAGTTATTTCACTTTATTACTTATACCTCAAACGAACAATCTCATTCCGAGAAAACCACTTGTCCTAGTGTTAGGTTGTCCTAATCTCCAGCTGCTTCGGTACCTTCAGCTGCAGTCGCTTTCATCGGTGATGCTGTTGCTGCCCGAGCTCGCACTTATTGTGCCATTAATGTGTAGTAATGTTTTAAATGTGTAAGCATTTGTGTTCAGAATCAATGGGAATGCTTGAGACGGTGACAAGACATTCTGGGTACACTATGCGTGGTCGTTCACATGCACAAATGGCGATTTCATGGCCTAGAAATGCGAATTCCACTTGTATCCAGAAGTAGCCGTATTAAAAACTTACGACGCGGTCGTCAGGAGCAACATGACTTCCCATAATGCTATGCATGTTGTTCTCCTAAGAAGTCGTACTGAATAGCCTTCGCTAAAAATTGGGAGTTCAGCCATTTCATTTTTATATAAAGTGCATGTTGCATTTGAACAAGTGAACAAATAAATTTTTAGTCATACGCTCCTTTCAGACATTGAAGGTGTGTCAAAATCAAATGTATCGTGATGCTAGTGTTGTTAGCCTATAGAAATTATTGTGATGGGTTGCTGTTAGTTCTTGATGCTCACCTCATACTATGGGTCAAAAACTTCGTGGTATTTCTACTTCCAATGACTGCAAGTACGATCAAGAAGCCTGGCTTGAAGTGAGATCGGAAGCATAGGAACCTGGAGGTGATATTACATGGAGGAATACCGAAGACCGCGGATTGCTCAAGAGATTGTCAGTTTCAGATCCTTGCGGTGCAGGGCAGTAATATGCGGCTTCATAAGGATGCCGCGTTTTATAATGTGGTTCCCGAGGCCACCTGACAAACGTCGTTCTGATTCGTGATTTTTGGTCTCTGTTGCGGGGTTATCCATGTTATTTTAAAATAGCTCGCGACGTTTTCGCGGTTTCAGACAAAGACCGCAAGGCAAGCCAGTGAGCTCGGCTGCGGTAATGGTTCAGACAACCACAGTGTCTGAACTTGCTGATTCTCGAGAATCGCCCACGAAATGCCAGAGCAGCAGTCCGGTAGTTTGGCTAACTGGAGAATCCACAATAACGTAGCTGGAGTCAATGGGCAACCAACTTCTGGTACAAGCCATGTTCTGGAGAAGAATCTTGGTACACAAAAAGTTTCTACAGCATCGAATTACACATGGTTGTAACAGCGGCTATTACCTTCGTGGCCATGGTGCGTGACATCTAGGCGCCGCGCTTCCGTTAAATAAAGCGTCCTTTGGCTAATCCTTTACTATAAAATTCGGCACGTTGTTCTTTACGGCGAAATACAGCGCGTATCTGGCCGAAACCAGACAGAGAAAACGTGATACACATTTGCTCTGTTTGGCAGAGACTCCTACAGAACTTCTGCTTAAGAGTATATATCGTCAATCCCATGTTTACGATTAGTGAAGTTCTGAAATACATGTATAGCTCTTAGTGTCTGGAGTGTCTAGTGGGCAGTGAAACGTCATCGGAAAAAAGTAATGAATAAGACATGACGCAACAATGAAGCCGCTAGTTGGGAAGGTGAGGACACTATTCTAGTTCCTGTGTGCTGAATCGACCTGCATGTAGTACGATGCAGTGCATTAAAGAGAAACGTTACAGGGTACGTCTAGAGCTTGTTGACAAAGAGAAAGTGAATGTCTAGTTGCACTTTCTGTCGTTCTGCCGCTTTCGTTGGTGTGCTGCTGCAGCATCATTCATTTTCGTTTCCATCGGCGAGCGACCAGTTTCCTGTGCTCCGTCGCACATGGCGATATGAAACGAAGCAGAGCATTACTAGCGCTTGATTTTCCACCCACGCAGTGTCCGGAGCCCTCTAAGGGAACGGCAGTGATGTGGAGTTTATATCCTTTTCAAGCGCGTCTTGGCAAAACAGGTTGACGTTTGCCGTAATTCGAAGGCAAAGTGGACCCAACTTCCCAGTCTGTTGAATCGTCGTCACAGTGAAGCTTGAAATCCAATGGCGTGCTTTATTTCTGCACGCTCCGATTTCTCGTATCTAAAAACGCGGCCTTGAACACGAGAAAGCGATCTTCCCGCTTAGGAAAATGTCTAGCGAAACAAATCACGCTAACGTGAAACCTGGCAATGCGCGAACCATGCGATGATGGGCCTATGTTTCCGACAAAAAACATCAGTGGCTGCTAATGAGTTTGCTTTACCATGGCCAAGACGACGAAGGCGTTAGGCGCCGACAGCCCGGGCGCATTAGCAGAAACTCGTTACAATCTCTTCTGACACGACAACCCCACACATACACTCTCTGGACGCACTGCCTCCAACATGGGCCCATACAATTTTCTCAACCGAATATAACGAATGTCTGTTATTAACCCAGTACACTCCTGACTATTCCATTGCTTTTAATTATTTGAAATCAAGTTAGTTTATTTAAAACCGGTTTAATTCACGCTAAACTTGCGTTTTTTATGGTAGTTTGACAAGTTCATTGACCACGGTGACAAGAGACGCCGACCACCCGCAACACTAAGGTGCTTCGCCACTAAAAAGTGTCACTGACAATGCAAAAAGCAGGTTTGCTTTAGAGCAAGCATCTCATACCTTGTGCAAAACACCTGTAAAAATGTGAGATATATAGTGTCCTCTAGTTAACACGAAATATTAATTTTCCTCCGCGATGTAAATAAACACGAGTGCCACAGGCAATTACCAAAACGCCGGAAACGATGCTGTTACCTCGTGGCTGCATTCTTTATTTAATTCGTTTCAAGCCGTGCCAGTCTATGTACAAGTCGTTTAACTTGGGCTTTTTGCACCCTCATTTCCGCAATAAGTCCACGGGAGTTCGTATTTTTTTTTTACTTTTCCGAAAATTGGCGTAGAAGCATACTATTTCTACTTGAAAGAAGACGGAACACACATTTTCATGGATTGGAGAGCAAGAAAAGAGAGAGGGAGGCCAGCAGACCACGGACAGGTTATCTGTATCAATGGTTCCAGTTGGCTCTCGCACGTGCGCAGTATGGGAAATATTAAGAGAAAGATGAAATATCAAAGACAGAAGGAGCATGCAAGTGAGAGTTCTGCGCTCGCTTGTTGACGGTTAAACGATTTAGTTTGAAGAGTGTACATTTTGATGCAGCTGATACAAGAATATTAATACTGGCAAAGTAGAAGTATATATTCAAATATTGATAATCTGATAATGAAAGCAATTTATTGCAGGTGTGCAAGGATATGACAAATATCTGCCTCCTGACCCAACAGGTAAGATAAAACCATTCTCTGAAACTTACTCGAGAATATGTATACCAGGAGGTTCTGCTGTATTGTTTTGGATTTTGCTAACGCAGCTTGTCCTAATATTGTTTCGGGTGAGGGATGTTTATTTACAAATGACGGTCAGCGGGGATGAGGGATCGCCAAGGTAGATAACCACGGAGATGGTGCAGTGGCCGCAATCCACTTCGTCTTCCTCTTCTTCATCTACCATCTCCTATTCTCCGTTACAATATCCAAAATAAGTTGTGCGATTCAAGAAATGTTCATTACTACGCGTTTTAATTTTCGAGAAAGGCTGAATAGACTTCGCTTAAAAGAATGTGTCCAAAGACATGTTGATTTCTTGTTTCAAGCGATGTGGCGGTTACGGGTTAGGTATTGAATCATTTTCTGGATTAGAGCGACACTTGAAAGCGTACAGATAACAATTTGCCTTTTACGATATATTTGTTTCATGCTGAAATATTGCGAATATATATATATATATATATATATTAATGCGTTAACTTTTCATAATCATGTTAGTATAAAAATCCTTCGCACGATACATGAATCCATGATTGCAGAAGTTTAGTCGCCGCCTTGGTAGACCACGCAGACGTGAGCACTAAAATATACAAACACGCGAGGTCATTTACTGGAATGTTGCAAGCCAATTACTCCGTATTTGTGAAAAAAATAATCAAATTTAAGGTACAACTGGCTCCGCTGAAGACGAAAAACATCCGTGGAGGGCACTTTGAAAGGGGTACATATTTTAACACGTGGGGTCTTTTTTCTGACCCTGGATAAAGCTAGGCAACCTCCTGTTCTTACTACAACATTTAAAGGCAGGTTACGCAGTTTGCTTCAAGGAGCACTGATACTCTGCATCCCTTGGTCTGGTAACCCTTGGTCTGGTGTCCTTTTACTGAAGCACGTCGCTTGCGGCCCATTAGGCCTAACGTAGTACGCCGCTTCCTCATCCCTCGGGAAAGATATTACTTGCCGCCGCCTGGAGAAATTAACGCAACAAAGATCGTTCACAGAACCGGTGCAAGTCGGCGCACATAACTGCAGCGTACTTGAGTAGCCGCAACATCTGCCTCTGTTCTTTCGCTCGCAACCGCTTCTTTCCCGGTCATCACGCAACCACCGCGTTCTCTCTCTTCTGTTATACATTCTCATTCGTCCTCTCAGTGAAATTACACCATCTGCCGCTCAAGCTGACCATCTCCCCGCTGCTTCGCATGCACACATGGTTCCCTTTAGCGGTAGATGGAGTCATTTTTTTAATCGGATAGGGAGGCCAGTTACGTTGCGGTTACAATGTCGGGCACATGGCGCCGGCCTCGATGACAGTTCCTCGTCAGTGTTACAGCCTACGTAAGAGCTGTTGCGACGGATGTTTTCAAGAAATGCAATCACGGGTACTCCCTGTCTCCCTTGGATATGTTCTGCCATTTTGAGAGTGGGCTGTTACGCTTGAAGGGCGTCATGTAAATGGAACGCTGCGCGATTTGATGCACGCATATATTTCGGATATTGTATCCATCGCGATTGCTAATCTTGAAATACTTCATAAGTGATAGGGTTTGGTCGTATTGGTTGTGAATCGTCAAGAAGACATATACAGCACCTAATACGAAGACAGAGAAGGACGTGAGAAAACGCTAACTTTCAACTAACACTTTATGGCAGATCACCTACGTGTATAGGTATGTAGGAAAAGAAGACCAGCAACAAATGATCATGTATTTAATCAGTCTCCTGCTAAATAAAACGGATACCAGCGTCCAGCTGTTACGCGTGATAACGCTCATCCAGTCCACTTCTTCGCCAGCGGCCTCTAAGCGTACTGTCCACAACAATAAAAAAATCACAATCCAGAAGAACAGGAAAACGAAGAAAAACAGTAGCGACGAACACAGTAAATCGAAGTGATGTGTCAAGCTTCGTCTAAGCAAAACGTCAAGTTCTTTCTTTCAACTCACTTTATTTCGGGCGTAAGCGGCACATGACGATTCTCTTCGATTCCCTTTGCTTGGTCAGTACTGTACGTTTCTCTCCTTTCTTCCAGATTCAGATGTCCTGCTTACATGTGTAACACCTACAATAATCTTTTGTTGAATTTGCTTGAAATGCCTTCTCTGTGCTCGCAATTTGCGATACATATTTCGGCGCAATGATCCTCAATATGCCATTGGTAATTAAAGTGGTGCGCACGAAGACTACAGATTATATCTCTAATGAGCTAATATAGCCTTTAGAATGAGGCTAGGCTTACTTGAATGTGTATAATACGGACGAGAAGAATTAGCCAAAACATGCGCAAGAAGTATTGAAGGCGGACGCGCACTTTCCCCGCCACTTCGCCTGGCGCCTGTAAGCGCCTTCAGAGTGAACACAATAAACACACTAAAATATACCGAAATATGAGAATGATGCCTTGACAAAACTACCAGTGGAGCAGTTACTATAACATGGAGGCTTTCCTAAAGGGGCTAAATACCTTGGAGGAGAAAAGTGAATTGGCCGAAAGCAGTCGCGAGTGAGTACGCTTTCCTGATTATTTTGGGCGCATGTTCTCGCGGGAAAGCACTTGAAGAACAGTGGATGCGAAGGGAAGTCGCTCAATATGCACTGAACGTCACTGATGTGACAGGATTATTACTCCTTGCAAGTATAAGATGTCATATTTATGAGCCCAGGAACATTTGGCAGTAAACAAAGCAGGAAAATGTGTCGCCTGAGATGAAAGGGCGGATTTCCTCCGGCATTGGCTTAGAAAAGAAGCGCCGGCGGGGAAGATTGGAGTCAAGAAGACTGCAGTACGACACGGCTACCGACTCCAAGAAAAGACGTTTTACATCACCACACCCAGAGAGAGAGAACCAAGGGAAGGGAAAGGCAGAGAGGGTAACCAGACGCGCGTCTGGTTTGCTACCCTGCATGCACCACGACATCCATATAAACAAGGAAGAAACCACAACCATCAGTATACAGGAAACGAACGCATGCGTACATGGCTTTATAATGGACCAAAGCAACCCATAATGCTTGCATATCTAAGTAGTTTTTTCAACATACTGCGAACCACCCGACACATGGTGCTGGTGAGGCACACAAGAGGGGAGAAGAATAAAAATGAGGATCCAGAATGGCGAGAAGCCATTTGCGACAAGTGGGATGCAACACCCGTCCACATATTTGAGAACCATCGAAGTCGGGACCTGACCTCAGCTAGTGGTCTTCTGGGAAAGCGCAGCCGTCCATCTCGACCGAAGAGTAATTTCTTATTCTACAGGAAACATTTATTGCTCCTGCTCATCAATGTCGCGTGGCATATTTCTTGTTATGGTGGTAATATAATTTTTATGAACGCCATTTTAATAGTGTGGCATTGAGCAAAATCTAATATATGAACTTTTGCTTCCAGATCCATCTCCTTGCGGATCGTATAATATCACAAGTGAATGCCACCAGCACTCTTCCTCTGGTTGGCACTACCACGGCCATTTGCGACTTTGCTTGAGTGACGGGTGGAAACAGTGTGGAGACGATCAAAATCATTTCCCAAGTTGCGACGAGTGCATGAAGAAATGCAACAGTAAGTGCGCTACTTTCTTAGAAAAATTTTGGCATTTTCTAGGTCAGCATTTAACAGCAACAAACTCGTTCCAGAGCACTCCCTTCCAGATATGGTATCTTGAATGCCCTACCCTCCCGGATTTGTGTGCAGTATATTCAAGGCCATCCTTGGTACTCGCGGCGCTGCTCACCATAAAGTAATGCCCACTTTCTCCGCCCAACACCTGCTCGTTGCGATAACACAACAGTCGTGGAAACGCTGCCAAGCATAAATTTCTGACGTGCGTGCTACGCTAACACCCGATTCTCGAAAACCCAAATGACCAATTATGTGCCTTCGTCATCTATGGCAGACTTCATTAGATTCTGGTAGAGTTTCACCATTCTTTGCCTGGATAACAAGATCTATAATTGAACAACGCAGCACTCTCGATAATCGGCGTTCATTGAGAGTGCTGCGTTGTTCATCGGCGTTCATATGTTTGTTGTTTCTTGCATATATGCAAATTTTGTATAAGTTATTACGTCCGCCGCGGTGGTGTAGTGGTGACGGTACTCGGCTGCCACCCAAAATACGCGGGTTCGATCGCGGCCGCGGCGGTCGCATTTTCGACTGGAGGCGAAAATGCCAGAGGCCCATGTACTGTGCGTTCTCAGTGCACGTTAAAGAACCCCAGGTGGTCTAAATTTCCGGAGCCCTCCACTACGGCCTTTCTCTCCTCTCTATCTCTTTCACTCCCTTTCCTCCACCCCCACGGACGCTTAGCCGTGCTCCCTACATGGGCTGCAGAAATTAGCGTCCTTTCCTAACCGAACCACAATCATCATCATCATCAAGTTATTTCTATCTGTACCACTCTGTACTTTAGTGTTGTTGCTGTGACGCGTGATTTTATAGGAGGTCTCACTCACTGTCTCGCGACTTTGAGACCCCCTTCAGTATCTGCGCATTTTCACATGCAAAGTACCATGTATTTCTGATAATAAATCAAAACAAATGAAATCAAATTTATAAGTCCTAATGCATACTAACCATTGAAAATACGTCAAGGCATCGAACCAATGTCGCACCCAATTCTTTAGCAAAGAAAATGGCATTCGACCACTTATTGGTAGCTAAAATGGGATGGGGGCATATATTTGAGGAAATATATTATGGAGAAATACATAGGTAACTCATCGGGTGGTTAGCTTAGAAAACACGGTGAGCTTCTCAAGTGAGGCAACAACACTGCGTAAATTAATGTACCTTCTCTCATACGGCGCATGCTCGGATGAGGCGGTGACATTCGTGGCTCGCTCGTGTACACCATGCTCCCCGTATCGAGAGCTGGATGATTCGAGTATGCTTCATAAATAGTTTTAATAAGCAGAGAAGCCGTTCCAAGGGAATGCTTCACAGTCTGTCTTGCAATACTCGTCCCGAATGAGGAAAAGCGAGACCCGCTGTTGCCCCCGGCCCACATCTACTTCCGCCGCGCTAAACGAGCCCGCGTCCTTCGGACCCCTGCTTTATGATAGAGATAGTAGGAAGATTATTACCCACAGAAAAGGCCTGCCTCGAACGTCGATCGCAGGAGCAACGGCTGAGATTGAATACCGCGAGTTCAAGAAATATAAGGAAGAAAGAAGGAAAGAAAGAATCCTAGGAATGCCACCTATTTTACGAATCAGTATCATGTGAAGCCGTCAGCGAGGAAATTGCCAGTGACGAATTCTTTCGCCTTCATCCAGTGGTGACCAGTGGGATCAAGGTCATTGTGCAAACCGCATGCGTATCCACACATGAGTATGCTTTAACGCAGGCTAACCAGGAATGCCGACAACACCGTGCCGACCGAGTTGTAGCTTATGGTACGACGTAACGCCGGCGCTCATATTAGTGCTACGTACCGATGTATCTTTTGTCTAAGAAAAATGCACAATACTGTGCTTTGATGTGCTATCGTAAGCGTCGTTGATTGAAATATTTATACGGGTTTGCGCAAAATCATACGGAATCGTAAAAGAACGTTTGTATTGCAGTGAGAGTGCTTCTCATACATTTATTTAGAAGTGGAATTCTAATTACATAAACACTTTCATTACAACTGCCAGAAGAAAAGGTTAATGTCAGATTAATGAATATTCCCTGTCGGAGGAGCCGTGTCGGAGGAGCTTAGTAGTGGTAGCGTGGTTGCTTAGGAACTCACGGCCCCGTGTTCGATATTTCCTACCGCTCGCGACGTTGCATGTGTGCCTGTGGTCTTCATATGCTTACATTTCGATCGAAATCGGGGGAAAACGGTGTTTCCTGGTTAAAAGAGTGCTGTTATTTAAGCCGCCTGTTTTAATTTTGGAGCTTATGAAACCAGCTTTCATCAGTTGGCGGAGGTATTTCCTTAACATCCAGAGCTAGTTTTAAAATAGGATTCGGCGTGGCCTGGAATGTACTAAATAAAATAAGGTTGTTTGCATCTTGACACGCACGTGCATTGTTTAAAACTAGACAGTTGCTACTTACCTAAAGGGCAGCACCTTGCCAGTTGAACGTCTGGGTGCATGTTTATCCTCAAATGTTGCAGGCATCACATTGATCGCACTACTGCCAGTGCATGAAGAACTCTCGGTTTTATATCTAGAAAGGCCAAAGAGCTTATATGCATGCGAAGACTCGGTGGTATGTTACCAGTGAGCGCCCCAGATTTCGAACACCTGCATGTTTGCTGGCACGCGAACATCGTTAGGCTACACGAAGAGAATACAGATAAAGACCGTGTCTTTATATACGGAACTTACAAAAGAAATTTCAATGAAAGCAAAATGTTGAAGACATGTTGAAGAAGTCGCGTTTCCTTCCTCATTAAAATATATTCAAGGTTGTCTCTGATAAAAACATAATCAATCGCCTGAAATCTATACATAACACTCACTACTGGTTGAGCAGCTCACCATGAACTCAAAGTGAAAGAATGATTACGTAAAACAAACGTTTTCGATCCGCTTTTCCGCCAATAGAAATTGAATGCAGTGGCATGGATGTCAGATCATGGATGTCAGTTCATTGTCAAGTATCCCGCGGTAAGTTCCCGCTGACCATCAAATGCAATGACTCGAAGGCGCTGTGGCGACTATATTACGAGAGCGCACGTCTAGATGCACTTGACTAGGACAACAATCTCGATAACTAAAGAATGAGGGTTCATGCATTCGTAGCTGGCAATGACATCATATGGGCACTCGGACGGCGCGTAAAACGCTATGGGGGTCAGGCGATCAGCGAGTATCACACGCGCTGCGCACATGACAGAACGGCAAGCAGTACCACCGGAAGCAACACGAGCAACAGGGGAAGAGGTGGGCGTAGCAATCTTGCTCAGACAGCAATTTTGAGAGTCCTCTATTTTGCTCATTCAGCAGTAGCCCCCACTCAATTAGAGTACTGCTGAATGGAGAGTAGAATTTCCATTCAGCAGTAGTCTCTACTCTCCAGTCGTAGTCTCCAGAAGTAGTCTCCAGAAGTAGTCTCCACACAGTGAAGCTGATGGTTGCTACAGACGCGGGCACGGGCGGTGGCGGCGGGCAGCATCACCACCAATTTCGGCCACTGTACCTGCCCATAGCAGCTTACGCTGTAAAACAAAAGAACTGTGTCGCGCTTACAATCTGTCCTATCAAGCACTCCCCATTTCTAATATTTGCCGACCGCGTTGGTATAGTGGTTATGAGCCTCAGCTGCTGAGCCGGAGGACGTGTGTCCGGTGCCAGCCACGCCGGTCGCATTTTAGGTAAGGGAGAAAACACGACAGATCCGTGTGCCGTACGTTTTAATGCAATATAAAGGACCCGTTCTTTACTACGCAGCCTGTCAGTGGAACCATTGCAGCACTACTAATAATATACCTCTGAATGAAAAAAAAAGCAACACCTTACACACCATATTTACTGGAATCTAACGCGCACCTTTTTCCCTGCAGAACGGGTCCAAAAATCGTATGCGCGTTAGAATCGAGTACGTACGAACGACACCCTTACCACATCGGCGTCGGCATCAAATGGCCGCCGCCTACGTGCTTGAGTTGCTGTCGAACGGCAACCGGCGAAAAAACGAACTAGAGGCGCGGCTGTTTTTGACGCGCAAATTTTCTATAGTTTCTATGTGGCCGCAGGTCCCGCGCGTAACGACGCCGCGACGCACGAAATGCGTAGGCGGATGACATCGCGCCGCCCCGGATTTATCTTCTTGCGGCCGACGCCGATGCAATCTCTTGTGATGCCCAGCCACAGCACCTTTCGGTAGCATTCGCAGGTGGCCGTAATGCGAGATGGTTCCCATCATCGCACACAAAACGGCTTATCATGTCGCATTTGTTCCGTATATCTGTGCTGAGCCTGAGCCCCTCAGTCGTGCGCGCCGCGTAACGTCCGAGATTGCATCGCGGCAATCTCGGAGACGGCGCCCCGACAAGGCTTAGACTTAGCTGCGCCAGCCTGCGCAGCATGCATGGTGGCACGCAGCAGTGCGGGCGATTGATTGATTGATTTGTGGGGTTTAACTTCCCGAAACCAGCTCTGATTATGCGAGACGCCGTAGTGGAGGTCTCCGGAAACATCGACCAGCTGGGGTTCTTTAACGTGCACTGACATGGCACAGCACACGGGCCTCAACATTTCGCCTCCATCGAAATGCAGCCGCTGCGGCCGGGATTCGATCCCGCGAACTTCGGATCTACAGTCTAGTGCCGTAACCACTAGACGACCGTGGCGTGGCAGCAGCGTGGGCGAGGGAATCGCGATAGCGCGGAGGAATGTAGCACTGCGAGTAAAATTATGTTACCGCCGCTTGCACGCCGCTACGCCCGGCAACGTGCGACAATTTTGGCGGCTATGAATTGGCGCGCCGAACGTCTTCGAGCCACCGCGGATCCACTGAAGCGGGAAAGCCACAGCGCGCCCGTTCGAGGGACTGCAGGGGTTCAGTTTGCGGTGCGTTTATTGTGCGAGTGCGTTCATTACGCGAACACGTTATTTGTTTTTATGAAGGTGAGAAGGTTGTCTACTAAACACTTTTCTTCTGTGTCACGAAAAATGTGTGGGCCTTAAAATCGATGTTTGACTTTCTTTTTCTTCTGCCACGGGAAACGGGTGCGCGTTACACTGCAGGGAGCGGTAGAATCACGCAAATACGGTACTTTAATCCTTCTATGGTCTTCGCATTTGCTGGTGATGCCGACGAAATGCCCCACGAAGCTTCACCCAACCGAGATAGGTTGTGCCGTCAACATTCGCTGTTTTAACATTCTTCTCACGTCAGAGTGAAGCTTCCCCCGAATTAAAAAAAGTAAATCTAGGTTTCTTTTTCTACTTTCTAAGAATGTCAGTCACATTGTTAGGTAAATATCACAATGTGAACGCCTCCATATATGCCTTCAAAACAATGTCCCCTAGATGAAAAACGCGCAGGCTAGCTCCTAATCCATTATCGCTAGGTATAGTGTCGGTCATGATTGCGATAAATGTCTGTATTGTCACGTGGTAGTGACGCACGCAGCACTCGAGACGAAGCACGCAGGACTCAAGGTGATGTCAGACAAACTGTTTATTGGGCGGACTTGTGCCCAGCAAAACGAAGCCAACCACAATTCACAGCAGCAGCGGCGTGAGCAGTCGTCGGTCGACGGAAAGACTGACAAACGGCGTAATACGTCGGCTTTTATACCCGCGCATAACACGTTCTCGCATTATCTCTGGAATTCCAGAAGTTACTGAAATGTGCGCGTCAAGCATGCAAAGTTACAAGAATGATCGACACGGTTGCGCGTAACAGAAACTGATAACAGCGCTCGCCGCAAACAATCAAAACGTGCGCGCGTGTCACTAGGAAGTGATAACGGCTTTCCACTTAAACCAAAACAACCGCACGTGTCAGTATGAAAAGTATGATTATAGTTCATTCAGTAGATTTGCCATACGTTTTGCGCAAAAGAGAAAATACCGTGTAAATAATTCTGCTTTGGCGACATTCCGACGTACATCTATTGTAATAACTTTTGCATGAAACACTTTTTTTTTTCAGTCAGTACCTGCGCTAAAGAAATAACAACACCTCGTCCTACTGGCCATCCTATAGTCATCATTGGGTGATTCGATTCCTACAGCAATAAATTTTTCCATACGCACGCTGGCTACTCTCTGTTTTGTTAACGTGTGGGCTTTCTTGCGTCTTCTTTAGTAACTTAGGGTTCCCTTCCTCACAGCTGTTATTGTCATTTTCAAGGTGACGCTGTTAATGTACGTCCAGGTACTAATTTATTTGAGTGTAATTGCTACGTAATCGGCTGAACTGCATGCTCAGCGTAATATGGGTATAAGCAGAAAAATGTAAAACACGAAGACAATTTCTGAAAGGGAAAACCAGCAAAACGTATGGTCAAACAAGTACACGTACGTCACCTACACTACACTGCTAATTCGTAGTGACGCAAGCAAAACATACGCCCTGTCACAGGGATCTAGTGACTATGGTAATAGGCTGCTGATCCGATGGTCCTGGGATCGAATCCCGGCAGCCGCGACTGCAGTTCAGTGGCGACCAAATCTTGAGGTCCGTGTACTGTAAGATGTCCGTGCACGTTAAAGAAACCCAGGTGGTCAAAATTTCCGGAGCCCTCCTCTATGGCGTCTCTTAATCAGGTCATAGTTTTGCGACACGAACCCTCAGAAATTGTCTTCACCAGCAAAACATCTAACAGTGGAGTGCCACTATAACACTGTATGCTGCAAACGTGTTCTTGCACATCACGGAAATTGGGTAACCCCTCCCTCTCTCTCCTCTCATTTCCTTTAGATGTTATTCTACGAAGCGCAGGACCGCGAAGAAATATTAACTACGTTCGGAGAATGCTGTACAAGCATGGCACATCAGTTCCGTTTACCTGATATCCCTTCAAATTTCGACACGCAGGTCATTTGGGGGCTCAGTTGTCATTTCGTTTTCATGCTAATTTTGATGAATATTGTGTATGCGCAAAAGCAAAGGATGACAAGAATGATATGCATGATAGTGCAATCTACATTACCGCATATATGAAACACGGCGTGTCACAAATGACAACTATGAAAAGGAAAAGCAAAGTAGAACCTCAGACTGCAGACCATCTTTTCATTTACTGGGAACTAGTACGAATTTCTTTGCCGCTTTGTGCCACAATTCAGTGCATTTCTACATTTAATTTCATGATAATCTTCCTGTAATGTAATGCACAACGCATGAAATAAAATAGCAATGTGAGTTCTCCATTTCCAAATGTCCAAAATAGAAATAGCGCGTGCGCAAGTGCATTTCTCAAGCTCAAGCTATTCCCGCGTCCTCGATGCAATTATTAGACAGTCAAATTAAGATGTACATATGCAAGGCAGCGAAGAGGAATAAAATGCGGTCCCTGAACAAGTCAAGGTGAAAGCACACAGGCACGTTTCGAGAATGGGACGGGTTACATGATCACACTAACTTCGCCGTCTCCGCGTTACCTAATGGAATGAACTTTCACGAACTCTTGACTACATTTCGTGCCGAACTAACTACAGACAGGACGTCGTGACAAACATTCACAGGTTCGTGGGGCACGCATTAACAATAGCTTACCTCAAGTGTCAATTAACCATCGATTTGACATGGAAGTGGAAGGCCTTGTGTTAAAGAGCGCATGCTTGAACACACTGGTACACTCTTAGCACGGTAACCTTTAGTTTATTTTATAGGTACACAAAAATGTGAAAATATGCTCCTTTATAAAGCTTAAAGTGCTTTTAACGTTTATAAAGGAGCATATTTTCAGATTTTTGTGTACCTATAAAATAAACTAAAGGTTACCGTGCTAAGAGTGTAGCCTTCGCGTGGGTGCACAAGACAATTCGTCAAGCCAACGAGAATGTAGTGCTAGCACGCGTTCAAGCACGCCGACAGAATATCAGGAATGAATTTAGAAACGGAAACCTTCGTAAGGCATGTTCTGGAAGACGTCATTCATGAGGACTTCCCCGACGTACAGCTTCAGTCCAACTTCATGGCAACGCATAAGGAACAAGATTGCCGAAAGTCGGAAGAAAGCGAACCGGACAAACTAAGGCTGCAGGAACCCTGTCAAAATTGTTAAAATGCTATGGCAATAAGTATCTTAACATCGGCTTGGCAAATGAGTTCTGCGGAAACCCGCAAAGGTGGAGTAACGTTTATGAAAGGGAAAATTAGCATCCACCCGTTTTGTAGCACAAGGTGTCAAGGAAATTCATAGGGACAAGGAAATCCATACGGACTTCAACAAGGAAATCCATACGGATGTGCAGCTGCATGAAAACACGTGAGAAGGGGGACGCTGTTCTAACATTTGTTGCTCCTCCCGCCGCGCGTCTGTTCGTACAAAGTGCGGCATTTCGCATCGGCAATTCACAGTCTTAACAGCTTCCCGTGCATTTGATCCGTTGTGGTTTATGTCGTGTTGGTTTACTCACTGGTGTCCTGTGTGATCTTCTGTTATCCCGTATTTTCTCCTTGCACCATTTCTTTCCTACAAGTGACACCACTGCCCCGGCACGGTGGTCTAGTGGCTACTGGTACTCGGCTGCTCATCCGAGGGTCGCGGGATCGAATCCCGGCCGCGGCGGCTGCATTTCGATGGAGGCGAAATGTGTAGGCCCGTGTACTGTGCGATGTCAGTGCACGCTAGAGAACCCCAGGTGGTCGAAATTTTCGGAGCCCTCCACTACCGCGTCTCTCATAATCATAGCTGGTTTTGGGCCGTTAAACCCCAGAAATCAATCGAAGCGACACCACTGCATAATACTGTGTCACTGGTAAATTTGTGCGCTGCAGCGTTACCAATGTTGCACTTTTTGATTAATTCGGTAATGCTGTATTACAAGACTTATAGAGTGGGAAAGAAAATAAGGTAATACGGCTGTTGCAAACCAAAATCTATCGGCGCTTGCCAAGTATCAAAACATATATAATTATTTTCAACAAGTCAACAGCATGGTGCCCTTATACTCTTTTGATTTATTCTCTCGGTGTTGTGGTAACATGTCACGCAACTACCGGCGTGGATTATGGCCTCCATTATTTTAAGCAGCAACCCATAGAACGCCTTCACGGTGTCGGTATGACGTGAAAGGCAATTATACTGTTCTACTGTTGCACCCAACCGTTGGTTGGAAGTAACCACTTCCAGCGAAAACATGAAATAATTCACTTGCATCTGGCCCCAAGAATGCCTATAATGTTCATATTGGCGCCATTCGGCAACCACTGAAGTTTCATGATCCCCGTTGATCCCAAAGGCGCGCCGCTTCCCGTGATATGTGAAAGAGTGATAAGTCCTACGGGATAAAGTAATACCCATCGGAGTGTGACCTATTCAACACATAAGGGATCATCTGGTTCTCGGGCAATGTGAATTACGCAGCACTGGTGAACCTCCCATCGATTTTTTCAGGGATCCAAGGCCTTAGTGGGAAATCGGCCCCCAGGCGTTCACACACACGCGTCCACTATGGCAACCTCCCGGCTATTCTGAGAGAGCAAGCGTGTTCTCCATCGGCTGTACTCTCTTTTGTTGGTCCCAGCTGCTCGAGAACGTGCACTTGTCGGAAAAAATCGCGATTTTTCACTCGCTTTTAGTCTATATATGTGCTGTACTTAGCAGCAACGCTCAGGCAATCTCCTTTGCTGCTTAAACAGACGCTAGTCGGCGGCGGTTCGACTTCGCAATCCTGCCTCCCTGACCCTTCTCTGCACCATGCTGTTCATCAAACTGTTGAGGCCAAGAGCACTTCGAACGTCATTTGTACTGTGAAATGGCCGTTAAAGAAACTACAGGTGGTCGAAATTGCGGAAGCCCTGCACTACGGTGTCTGTCTTAATCATATCGTGGTTTCGGGACGTAAAAACTTATAAAATCATATTGCACTTTAAAATGGACCTCCTCAACGATGTATGGTCCCGGTAGATTGATGTAGACTGGCGCCGCCTCTGGTGTGGCGAATCGTGCATCCTTCCTTCTTTTCGTTAACCCTGGACAATCTGCTTCAAAGTTTTCAACAGGCGGCCTGTCGCAACATCAATATTACGCTACATATAACCTTTTTAAAGCATATTTCTGTTGTCTTGCCGCTGTTTAAGGGGCATCGCGGCATCTTCAGACTACAAAAGCACTGAAGACTACGGTGTGTAGGTAAGTGTGATTTCCAACGTCAACGCTTCTGAGGGAAATTCCTATAGCACTAACTGAAAAAGCAAAGTATCAAGAAAAGCTAACGAAAACTTTCATTTCCTTTATTCTATTGGCCGGTCGTCATTTATTGGAGCGCTGCCGTGCCGCTATTTAAGATGCCACTGACCACTCGTTGCGTCGATTGAAGTAAAGAATCGATTTCCATAAAGGACAACGTCTAAGAGGAACTGTAATGTGGGTGTGCGAACCATGTTATCGGCCACGTGCCGCAAGCTGCTACTTTAAGGAGACGCTAGTGTGGTAGGAATGCCAAAAGTTAGCGGAAGAGCGCTCTCCCTTTCTCTCCTTATTTGATCAGCCCCATCTGTAAACCACTGCGAATTTATTTCGCGGCTCTTTAGCATGCGTTAAAGTGTTGCTGTTCATATTGCTCACGATAGTACACGTATCTGTTGGCTCAAAACATCTTTGTGGTGTTTGTCACAAATTGGCCCATTCGACTGTGCTGTGTATTTGAAGCACTTGTTTGTAGCCATTTTAGGTGGAGTGGGCAGTTGAGTTACTACATTGAAAAAAAAAAAGAGTGGTGCGACCCTTGATCTTCGCCTTAACAATTCAACGCGATAGTGATGCCTGGCCCCATCCTAATCGCGCTGTCTTTAGCTTCCCATCCTTATCAGTTGCCTAGCCACGTCACACTGTCATGAAACCAAGCTTGTTACTGTACTGTTACGGTGAAAGATGTTTATGATAAAGAGGTGGGTGAGGTATGGTCGCGGAAGGCTTAGCACTCAGCCCACGCTCGAGCCTCACTTCGTTCTTCTCTTTCATTCTTCGTCCGAGGTGCGGTATCAGTATGTTTCTACCCGTCAAGTTGAGACTACCAATTTCTGAAATGTAATGGGCGAAGTACAATGTGGCGATGCGCCATCAAAACTTACCGATGAAGTACGCCCCGCAGTTCGCCTGGCGCTTGTTCAAAGCACAGGATCCGCCGCAAACGCGCCAATAACCCGGCGCCGTGACAACACGTCTACACGCTAGCGAGCATAGGCGCGCGCACAGACGACCACGCCCCTAAGAGAAAGTGCGAACTCCCTACGCCTAAATATCCGTGCATGCGGCAGGGCGATTCACGGCGCCATGGCCTCCTTGCGCCAGTTAGCGGTTGACAGTCAAGTATCTGCCACGCTGAAGTAACTACGAGATGCACTTCCGAGACGTGCGTATCACGAACAGTAAATGGTTTATACAGGGTGTCCCACGTAACTTGAGCCAAGAATTTGAAAATGAAAGGGACTTCAGAGGAGAACTGAACCAAACGTATACTATTCGTACTGGTCTATAGATACTCAGGTTATTTTATATTTCCCCCTAAAGTAATTAGTTAATTATTTTTAATTAGCTAACTCCTTAATTATGGGCTGAAAACCCAAAAGATGAACACTGAGCTGTAGAGCACCTTCATAAACCACCGAATGAATTGTTTCCTGTACGATATGTCTTACGGTGTTAATTTTTCCGCATTCTAAAGAAAGCCCGCGAAATTTGAAAATGAGCCACGTGACGGACCGCGAGCGCACTGCTATAGTGCTGGTCTCACGCCTGCAACCGGTGAACAAGGTCGCCTGCGGCTGCCACGGGGAAGCGACATGATGCTTTGAAGGTGGTCGATGTTTGGGCGTCCGTCTTTGGTTCAATGACGGTGCACATTCACGCTGCTGGCCGAGCGCTGCCGCGGTGGTGAAGCGCTCAATACTGCGAGGAAAAAAAAAAACAAACAGCAGTTTGATTCTGATTCACGAAGATCAAGAAAACAGAAGATCAAGAAGATCAAGAAAACAAGAAAATAAAGCTATTTTCTTGTTTTATTTATCCGCCTTGGACGCTTATCTCGGCAGCGCTCGGCCAGCAGCGTGAATGTGCACCGTCATTGAACCAAAGACGGACGCCCAAACATCGACCACCTTCAAAGCATCATGTCGCTTCCCCGTGGCAGCCGCAGGCGACCTTGTTCACCGGTTGCACGCTTGAGACCAGCACTATAGCAGTGCGCTCGCGGTCCGTCACGTGGCTCATTTTCAAATTTCGCGGGCTTTCTTTAGAATGCGGAAAAATTAACACCGTAGGACATATCGTACAGGAAACAATTCAGTCGGTGGTTTATGAAGGTGCTCTACAGCTCAGTGTTCATATTTTGGGTTTTCAGCCCATAATTAAGGAGTTAGCTAATTAAAAATAATTAACTAATTACTTTAGGGGGAAATAAAAAATAACCTGAGTATCTATAGACCAGTACGAATAGTATACGTTTGGTTCAGTTCTCCTCTGAAGTGCCTTTCATTTTCAAATTCTTGGCTCAAGTTACGTGGGACACCCTGTATAAAAAGAGCTCACCGTTAGCAGTCTCGATAATTGCGTGGTGGGCAAGCGCGTAGCGCATTACGTCCCGAGCGAGGGGTTGCAGCTTCGCTTCCAAGTAGATTTTTTTTCTTATTTCGTTCTTTGCATCTGCTTCGAATTTCGGCTCCCGGACTACGCTCATTTTCCGCTCCTTCTGACACCGGCGCCGACAGCGGCGCCGACCGCAGATTTGTTGCGAAACGAGCTCTTAACGCTCTCGCGTTGAAATAGCATCGGGAAGCACCTGAATAGCATACCTTGAGTGCACTCACGAGGCTTCTAAAGCATAAAATAGAAATACTCAAGAATTTTTGTGTCTAAACATTGTTGGCAGGCAATATGAGATCATAAAAAATGTCCTTTATTGCATACGATTTAAATCATCGTCCCATCACGGGTAATTTAGGTGCTTCTCTTCCAGGTACTGGAGCTTTTGTTGTCGGTCCTTCAGCGCAAACACTGACTGAAAAACAAGAAAGGAAACAGCGTTCGTTCATGTCAGGCTTAAAAAAGTGATTTATTTCCCGCTACACCGAAGGAGAACTTCTCCAGTGATATATACACAGAATTACTACAAAAACATTGCGAAAAATACTGAATGAATACCGATGAAAATTTTCCTGCATAGCATCACTCAGGCATCGCCTCATCATTAGGAAATTATGGAGAAATGCACGTAGCGCTTTTTCTTCCACAATTCGCGCATTCACTCACACACCTTCATAATAGGCCTGAATTTTGAGTGTCCATAAAGGCTTCCCATATTTATGGACACTAAGCAAGCGCTTATATATCCCAATGTTCATTATACACGAAATACTTGCAAATAAAGCGTAAGTGCATACAAATATTCTGCGTAGTTAGGCATCTTTGTTTTGTCATAGAAATAACCACAAGCCTGTGGAACACTGGTGCAGTTTATTACTGGCTGGGCTCAATACGAGCCAACCACAAGTATGCGTAGTTTTGACCTCGCTCTTACAAAGTATTACGCGAACGCACTCGTCATCCATGGCAATGCCATGGGAAAGTCATTCGTCCGCAGGCACGCCAGGCACACTGTAGCAAACTGACAACGCGTTCAGCACGCCGAGTGCTCAATTTATACGCAGCAATGCGTATCTAGCAATTTCTTAGCCGCTTATACACTGAAGTGGCCAGAAATCTTCCGTTCAAATCTCCCGTTCAGATTTTCACTTTTATGGTAACATAATGCACTAGTACAATGATTCTGTCAGATAAAGTAAAGTGAGACAGGGCTCTAAACTGCGCTTATTTTTTCTTACAGTGTCCAGATCCCACGAGAGAGCAAATACTTGTCTATAGGTAGTTCATTTAGAAACACTGACGCTTCACATCGGATAGCGTACCCCTCAGCACACAACACCGCAAGTGCTTCCTACGATGGTTCATCACGGAAACAGAATACATGGAACAGGTTTTTCACTAGCTGAAGCATGTTTTGAACAAATGTTACAAAATAAAAAATCTTGGCTGGTGCTTTACGCGCCAAAGTAAGACATCATTTTAAGTACCCTCTGAAATGAAGGACGCCTGAACGTTGGACCACCAGGCGTTCTTCAGTGTGCTCTGAAATCGAACAGTACACGGATGTCTGGCGTTTGCGCCTCCGTCGAAAATGCACCTATCACAGCTGGCTTCGAACCCAAATCGTTTCCGCAGCCCAGCCTATTAGCTAATTGTTCCATCGCGGCGAACAGATATATTGAAGAGTTCTTGAAATGAAAGAGGATTTATATGAGTCATAAGCAAATTTCTTTTTCGATTTAGTGACGAATGCGCCATTGAAATATCCAGGCCTCCCCAGAGCATTCGATATAACAAACCCTATCTTGCAGGGACGACCTCCTGAGCAGTTTTCTGAGGGGATCAGCAACAACTGAGTCTACCCTTTTCACAAACCAAGTGGTCACATATTTTTTTTTTCAAATACCGGCATGTATGTTTTCCCATACAGAGTGCGCGTTGCCAGTGATATTCAGTTTGGATGTCACGTAGTGTTATTTAGTGGTATAAAAACTGAATTAAGCGTCGTGAGGACATCACAACACAAAATTATGCATTTCTGCGGAGCGTTATTTAGTCTACGAAAACTGAGCGCAGGTGGGGTGGTAAAAGCTCTAGGTCCCATATGCTCTCACACATCAATACCATTTAGCTGGATGCGGCAATGGAAAGTAAACTGCCGAAGACTGGCTGGTTGAGCTGAAGTGAGAGAAGAGCCACTGGCGACTACTGGCCAATATTAACAACAACCTCAAAAATACATGCCGTAGGTGATACGAAACAAATGATGGGGAACGCACAAAGCGGGACGACTGCAAGCGATAATTTGATGACACTTTCGTGAAGCCCATTGATCCACAAAGAACTGCACAGAGAGAGCTTTCCTGTCATGCGCAAGTGCCGATTTTGACGAAGAAAGGGACCTTGATCGGGGTGCCGCCAAGTACACATTCATTGTACACGTGTTCCGTGACTCTTCCGCTGTTGGCGCCACGGTAAGGCATACGGAGGCTTGGAATACGCCATCAGCGCTTCTTCCAAGTCTCGGCGCATGTCTTGCCGGCAGCGCTTACTCAAAGCTTGTTGCCTGTCTGGCTTCCGTGGTGTCGACATTGCGCCTTTCCTCACAACAGGTGATGAGCACACACATTTCAACCATTACAAAGGCTTACCGCACTTCAATGGTCTAACCCCAGAATCCATTGTTCTACCGCTCCTCCTTTACGAAGCACGAGTGCAACGTTAGGTGCCCCTTGCCGCAGCAATCGGCCTTCGTAGCCTAGCCCGCACAGAACATCTTGATAAAACTGATCATTATATATTCCAGAGCTAATGTTGCATTGGCCTAACGACCCGAACATCCTATATTTACCATGCCTCCACGACAAATTCTTTGCGCCCGGATATGCACGCCTTGCGTTTCGGTGCGCTCGTGGACATTGCCCTCTAATTAGCGATAATGAATGGTCCCATTTGCTCTTATTTCAGTAATGTTGCCAACCCGCCTCTTCATAGTAGCTCTCAAACACAATGAAGAGTCGGCCTGCGGGATTACTGTACGACCGTCCTGTACTACGAAATCTTATTACGCTCACCGTCGCCTGACGAGAATATCTTATGCTCAATCTCGAAGCTTGGTGTTTCTTTCCTCGACCTTTAGAGTACCTTTTCTCTTAGGGAACGTTCAAATTTATTCTTTGGACTAGTCACCTGAGATTGAGAGGTAACCGCTGACCCTATCTTGCTGTACGGTACGTTAAGGGTGACGGGTAAATTACCGCCGTCGCGCAGTTAAAACATGCGATGTTTCCTCCCCTTTGCTTCGCCGAATCGTCGTGTGCCGTGGTTTATCCCGTGAACAACACAGGGATCGTGACACATCCTTCTACTGAAACTACTCTAATGAAGCTTCAAAGAGCAAGACGTCGGTCAGTGCAGAACTACGGCCTACAAGCCTCCTCAGAATGCCTATCCACGCATAAAATGTAACTTGCCTGAGATCACAATAGCTCGGGCGCCGTTCAGCTTTTAACGTCAGGTCAAATCACCGCCACGCTTCCTTCTCGCCGTTCTTCTTGTGTGGTCGGCATAATTCGCAGGTGGTCGACGTAAATTTTTCCGTACTGAGCAGATGCGTCCGAGGGTTATCCCTAATTCTGCCGTGAGACGACCCACTGAACAATGCAGCAAAGTCGCGCCTATCTTTACCGCCAACGGCCCACAGCGCAACAAACGCACTCCAGGTGAATCGACAATTGTTGCCACTTTTACACCCGGAACACTTGTAAATCTACTGCTGTAGAGTGAGTGCTTCCTCCGCAATTAAACTCAACTAGTGAGCGCTAAACACCTATTTTTACCGGCCTATTCGTAACTTTTTGTGCTGCAAAGCTTTTGACTTTGTCATTTGCTTCTTCACATATACATAAACGATCGCTCAGGCAACTGAACATCTAAAATGAGCTTTACACCGAAGAGTGCGTCTTTTATAACGAAATAACAAACTCATGTTATTGCTCCTTCAATCCACCCTTAACACTACTTGTCTTCGTATAGTCGACCGCTCGGGAAACTAAAGGTAAACAAATTTAAAAATGTATCTTAACACCTATGTCCTCCTTCCGCACTTCCGTGCAAGATAATCAACAACACGCTCATACTGACTAGGTGACTAATTCCGCCAAGTGAGCGCTTGGATGTTTACGTAAACGGTCGAGAAATGTTACACACAGTGAATCCCAGTGGGCCGATGGGGCAGGGGCTCAGCACAGAGCTAGGTATGGAAAAGACGAAGAGGTGGAAGAAACAAAATGGCGGAGTCACTAGCAGTTGTTCTCAGATAAAGAAATGTTTCTTGCGCATTATAGTGGCGTGTGAGTTGTATACGTGCCAATATATTGTCAATTTCAGTGCACCACACTAAAATTCACTAGATTACTCAATAGGGTTTATGGCCTGCTGATGCACGAACACACTTTTTGTGATACGACACCCTTCAAACAATTTTCGGGCCGCCATCGCTCTGTGTTCTGTTCGTGTATTTTTGTAGTCAGAATGGGGGGAGGAAGGGGGCTATTCCTGGCAATGGTCAACTCCACTAGGTGGCCGGTTGTAATTAAGTGAACGTTTATGCACATTAGTTGGATGCTAATGCACCGTCCACTCTGGCCACAGACCTTACGAGACGATAGTGGGGATTTGATAAACACTACCTATGTTACATACACATTCTTTTGAAACATGTTTCACAGCCGAACCCGTAGCACGTGTGTCTAGGCATTTATTTATTTTAGCACATAGACATGAATGTCTTCTGAGTGAGAACACTGCTTCAACACAGTATTGCATAGCTACGTCCGAGACGGCGTGCACGTGCGCCATTTTGATAATACGTTTTCAGACCGTGGATGCAGAAGAAGCGTCCCAAGCGCTGCTTGTATTACACTTCATTGCCACGTGAAGACGAAAGCCAGCTGCACATTTCGCCTTGGTCTAAAACGACACCATTATTGTCGCGGCTTCATAGGACCATGCACCGCGCGTCAGATGGTAGATGCGTTTCACTTGAGCTCTCGCTTCACCTGGATAGCTCACTGTGCTTCCAAGTTAAGGGCTCAGGAGTGTTACAAGAAGTTTTCCGTAATATATTTGCTCAGTATCCACGGTGGCATTCCGAATTACCGTGACCGCCGTAGTGTAATTCGAACGTGTTCCCTTTGTTTAAGTAAATTGCCACTGCCTTGAGTGAATCACTTTGATGGATTGTCTTCAATGTGTCGTGTGTTAATAGAATATCGGCTGTTTAGAGTGGTGTGTCGTGCAATTGGTTCGTTACCGTGACCTTCCAGATCGAGTTCAAGAATTTAACATTTCCATGAAAACCGTTTCTATTGCGGTAAAGAGCGCAGAACTTCTACGTGATTCCCGATGGGTTATGAGCAGTCACAATTTTAACACGTGGGTTTAGTATTATAGGGTGTTAGAACAGTGCGGGCCTCCGGAATTTTTTCTCGATGTGGCTTACACGGCTTTCATGCTACCATTACTAGCAGACATTGCTGGAATCATTTGGGGATTACCACATAATAAACTGTAGATCTGGCGCCAGGGATCGCGGAGCATGCACTTCCCGCAAGGAGTGGACGCCGAACTTGTAAGGGAATGCTCCGAAAATTACATAGTTCTTGTAAGGATTTATGAGAAAAGTGTTTATATTTTTGAAGAAACTCTTACCGTTGCATTGGTTCATACAGTCCTCACAAGATGGGAAAGAATTTTCACCCACTCCACACGTTCCCGGTTCACCCTTCAAACAAAACCGATAAGGTCCGTAGTACAGCCAACTAGCGTCGGTGCTACCGCTGCATTCATCTGTGATATTATAAGCTGCGCAAGGTGAAGGATCTGGAAAAACATATACATGTATATATTAATATTTATTCGCACCATATTCACACCCGTGCAACGCCTCTCGCTAGTTTGTGGATTCAGCGAGCGACTTTGCCGACGTTTCATGTCATGTCTTCACATTTCCGCTTGCGCCGAAAGTATATTGACTACGCTGCTACGCGTCGTCCCTTTTGGCAACAGCCTTGACGTGGTGGACATCTCCTGTTGGCAACGGTTACCCTTGCGCCCATGACACGCATACAGCAATGATGGCTCGCTGAGGGCAACACAGCTAGACACGGATACATTCCGCGAATGTATGTAGGTCCTCGAGATTAACGTATTTTATAAACCGGACACACCTATCGAGCAGCTTTCCTGTTGAGGAGCTTTAGGAAGGTGGGTCCTATTTTACATTGCGCTTATAGATTCACTGGCCCATCTGGTCTGCAGGATTCACTGTTGTCGCGAACAAGAGAGGAACCGTGAAAATGGAAGATGGAGGCCATGCCGTCGTTGTTGAGAGCGAAAAGGCGAGATGGGCCGCTCTGGCCCATCTCGTCCGGGATCTCTGCGAGATCCCGGACGCGTTTTATCTTGGGCCAAGCCAAGAGGTACAAACAACAGGTGCGGAGTGATTAGTGCAGAGGGCAGGCAATGGTGGGGACGAGCGCGAATGAAATGGACGCGTTGACAGTAATTTAATCCCCAAGTTCAAAATGGTTGCGATTGTGCTTGTAGGTAGAAATTTATCATGTAAAAGGGCACAAAGGCGACATGGCCCCAAACAAAGCAGACAGAGCACAGGAACAGTGGTGCTTACTTCGAATGCTGGCTTCCAGAGCTTGTTGCACCGTTTGAATGCATCTCAAGGAGGCCAGGCTACTGGGATTGTGTTATTGTATTCCGTTCCTTGCGTATCCGTGATGTACAAATGCGGAAGCTCTATGTTATCCGGCGGTTTGTGGACAGATACTTATGTATCTATATGGTGATTTGAAAGTTTTCGTGTCACTATTCGTGGTTCCATCAATTCCATACCGCGCAAATGCAGTGCACACGGGTAATTAGTCATTATAAACGTGAATATAGCACATAATATTCCTCAATTACGTCCTCTGCATTCCTCGAAATTACAGCACGCAGTAATGCACATTGGTTGAAGTGCATTAATTTGTTCCACATTTGCCACCAACCGTATCAGCACAAACGTTGACAAGACAGCTAACAGCTACGAACATATTTACACGTACACACACACGCACAAACACACACACACGCAGAGAGAGAGAGAGGTAATCGTTTTACTGTACCTTCTTCAGCAGTCGACGAAGTTTCACTATGTCCTAGTGGAACTGAAATAAAGTTTTCGCTTTACAATGTCATGAGGGCCCTTAATATCTGAGTCAATTCGCCAAATACTTAGATCTTTATTTCTGTTATTAGCGCTAAAAAAATTCGTCCTATTCCACATATTGTAAGTCCCAACTCTTCAGAGCATTGCTAATAATTTTATTTTTTTCCCTCTTTCTCTTTTTCATTATCCATAGGTCTGCCCCTCCTACCCACCCGGCTAAAGGGAGCCAAGAATACGCTGCTCAGATTAAGCTCCCTGGCTTCTGTTGCCTTTCTTCATTCCTCTAGTGGCCAATCCAATAACTCTTCAACTATCCCTCAAGTAAGAATTGTACACGTTTCCGGCAACTTTGCAAAATTTCCGGTAATGACCAAATTCAATACAGTTACAGTAGGAAATCCTATGGTCATACGAGCCGCTATCTCCAACCTCGCAGATTCGTGATACCCATTCCATCCCCAGCTTGATATCTTTTGTGAACACGCAAAATCCGAGGCGTTTCTTCTCGCCCCATACGTAACCCGTATATACGACCACCAGCTGCATATGAATGGAGGAAGTGAAGCTCCCTAGCACGGTTCGTCTACGCAGCGCAACGTAACAGGTGTGTGTGCCCCGAAAACTGCAACTGCTAACACACACGGCGGCCGCGGCAACATGGCGAAACTTTCGGTGCGACTGGTGCATTAGAGATGCAATGAAACCTGACAATTTCGGTGTGATTGAACCATTGCTGAAAGCTCACTTTGTCAATCTTAGGCATTAAGTAAAAGCGGCTCAACAAGAGTTGTGCATGCATATTTTTACGCGGCGTTCCTTGGTGTCCCACAATTGAATTATAAAAGCGTAAACAATGAAGTGTTTCTCAGAGGGGAACGTCTACTTTGCTCCAAACAGCATCAAATAATGGAAAGAGGTGCACATGTTGGCACAAATCTACAGTACATACTCTTCCTTTTAAGATGTTCTCCCCCACCTGTAAAGAGAAATGGCAATAAGGTTTTGAGGAGTCAAGCAGAAAGTCATGAAGTGGTAAACTAATGGGAATAATCTGTCGTCCTTGGGATATCTGTACTATTCTTATCAGTAATATTTTTCTAACGTGGCTCAGTTTTCGCTACTAATGTCATGAACGTATAACAATGCAGGAGGAACATATGCGGACAAAAGTCCCTACAAAGTGGCATGACCACTACTTGGAGAGGAACGACCACCTTGCTAAAGTAAATAGCTAGGATATAAAAAATGTGTCCGTAGTTACAGCGTGCATTATATCGAGTGCTTTGTGAACAACTGCTGGCTCCACCACATCTGATTAGGCGTTGTAATGAAATTATGTGCCGCGCCTGCTTTAGGAGCTGCTGAAGTAATTTTGGTAACTGCGCTTTGAAGCTATAAAAATGAATGATTTTTTAGGAAATTCAGTGGGAGACGATTGTGGTAATTTCTTGAGTTGCTAAAACTCACGATGATACGATCTCATGGGATTTTCCTCTCTGATAGCCAATATTGTGGCAGCTGCTGAATGAAGGCACTCTAGTAGGAGGCGGCCAGGAGGCGCTCTAGCAGTTTCTGCATGTTCTTTAGATATCCTGCCATTGCCTCTTACGAAACCCACGAAAACTACCCAATACCCATCGTGAAATTCCACTGGCAGGGCCAGATGAGGCTTTCGTGCTCCGTACGGGGCACTCACATTGAAATGGCAGATTGAGAATATGAGTCCTGTGTTTCAATGATAGATTGGTAGGACCCGCGGATTCTGAAATGCCACCCGTAGCAAGAATTCTTGCTCCTACGAAATTGTTGCACTTCACCAGAAGCCCGCGTAACGTAATCTGTGCACCCGCATTTCTTGCCATCATAATCGGCTCTTTCAGGTAGCGGGCTGCCATGGACTACAAGAATTTCGATCCACGCGCTGGTGTTTATTCTACTTAGGAGTGTAGTGAGGATTATTCCGATGCAGAGAGTGGCTGCTGCGGGTGAAATCGAATAAAATATGGTCTTCCGGCTGTCTGTGGAATGAGGGCCCTTTAAGCCCCAGGTGGAAATGGAATGGGAAAAGCGCTTTCTTTTTCGGAAAAGTCGGATTACTTTATTTATGCTGACACTGCCCTCTGTCGCTACCTGTAGAAGAACAACTGAACTCTGGCCTAGAGGGACCACTTCCACATTAAAGCGAGCAAAAACGTGTGGCACCCACAAAAATGTTCGCAGTAAACAGAACGTATGAATTGCTGATGCCGTTCGGATTGTTCCCATCGGATCACATGCATTTCAAACGCAGCTTTCGAAGTAGCGGTCTCTCGAGCAGCAATGCGCTCCGTTCGTGACGCGTCTGAGCGCTGCCGATGAGCCACTGCACAAAAACATTTGGTATCAATTTCGCGATTTCTTCAACATACATTTTCGCTGATGCGTCCATGCAAGTTTTGTCCATTGCCATGGACAATGCAAAGAGCGTA
This sequence comes from Hyalomma asiaticum, assembly GCA_013339685.2. NCBI lineage: Eukaryota > Metazoa > Arthropoda > Arachnida > Ixodida > Ixodidae > Hyalomma > Hyalomma asiaticum. The sequence goes on along the minus strand of CM023487.1, from coordinate 45,916,942 downwards.
TGCGTTTTCCTCTCGCACGTCAGTAGCAAGCCACATATATGCCTCGAGGCATATATGTTGTTTGAAATCCGAACTAGAAGAGAACTTCAGGGGGAGATGGAGGCTTGAGTCGATAAACAGATAGCTGAAAACTATGTAGAAAAGGGAATGTCGTTGAAGCCAACGTTTGTACAAGTGGACTTGTCTTCGTCAGGACGGCAACTGCGTTGTCGAGCGTTCGTTTCTGTACGCCTGTGCACGTTTCTGTACGCCTGTCCCCGTCACCAGAAGCATAGAAGAGTGACACATCCGAAGAACAACAAAAAAGAGGAGCGGGAGTTCGGTGACAGGTGTTAGTGTGGCTCATATAAATGGAAAAAACGAAAACTTCCAAAGGACCTGCTCGTGGTAGATCTATTGGAAATACGCTCTGTGAGCAGCGCTAGAAAGCAGGACCAAGAAAGGAACGCATATGCTATGTACGCGCGTCGCACATTTCCCATGCGTCCCCACTCCCGCCCGCACCACCTGCGGCGCACACACAGCGCATTTCACCGAAAGACTGTTGCTAAAGGAGTGACCGTCGAGCTTCAGAGCGTCCTCAGTCAGTGCCTTGTTCCCATTTTCCCAACTTTCATTGAAAGTCGCGCTCTTACCGCGTGTTTCACCCGACTGCACTTCAATGTTCGGTGTCACGGGAGTGGCAGCCTCCACTGTATGCAAGTACCTTTTGCAGCGATCGCAGTTCGTGCCGAATTCTTCTCGGAGTCCGGCATGACAGGACGCTCAACTGGTTGCCTTTGGAATTGAGTTCGAGCTCGAGTAGGAGCTTTCTCGGTGTCCCTTTCCGCTACTGCTTGCGGTTCTCGGTGAGGTTCACTCTATTACTGCTCCTATCGAGGCTTCGGATCTTTATGACCTCATGCACCCCAGATGTTAAGCACAATCCCACATAAGTTTGGTTCTCCGTACACACAACCGTGACTCTCCCCTGTAGTAGGAATTTTACACTTTGTATTTCGCTTCAAGCAGCTTCAGCGTCAATCACACAAACCAAACCTTTTGCACCTTTGAGCTTGTGGTTCCATACCAAATTTCTTAGCACACTTACTGTGCTGCTGGCACTGTCACGTAGCACGCTTACACACTTTCCTACCACTTTCCCAGTAAGTGCTGCCATAACCTTAAGCAGTGCTCCGGGGCGTGCAGTCGTCATGGTACCAACGATCGTAACTTTCGTCCCGTTCTTCAATTCAAAAAATGCTTCATCAGCTTCTTCATCCTATTGCTTTTTCAGCGGGGCATATGCACATGACACCTGCTGAACTTCTTTCGCTTTATTAGGTAATGCGTGAAATTTATGACAGGTCTGCCCGCAGTTGATACACTTTACATTGCTAGGGCGGGAAACATATTTTGTTACACAAGAAACACCTCTGAACAGGCTTCGGAGGGTTTCTTCTTTCTTCAGTTGCCAATTATTCGACATCGTCCTGTCCCTCTTTTGTAATCTTGGCATGACTGTGCCTGCTTGCGCTTTCATAAATATATCTAACTCCAGACTGTCATTGAGTGACTTCGCCTTCCTCCCTTTCAGATAGAGAGAGAGGCTCGGGGGGCAACTGACGAGAAATTTCTGTTTTGATGAGAAGCTCTCTAAGTGCACCGTACTCCTACTGAATCTCTTGAAAAACCAGTCTTGATTATGAGAGACGCCATAGTGAGGGCTCTGGAAATTTCGTCCACCTGGGGTCTTTAAACTGCACTGACATCGCGCAGCACACGGAAAGCAGCATTTCGCCTTCATCGAAATGCAGCCGCCGCGAGCGGGATTCGATCCCGCGATCTTCGTAACAGCAGCCTAGTGTCGTAACCACTAGACCACCGTGGCGGTGCGACGAAGCCACAGTGATTTGGAGAACCTCTGCATACTTGGAGCTTGTGCTAGAGAACTTTAATATTTATGTCTGGTACAGGATGGCTTATTATTGCTTTATAGTATTATTGGTTACACGATATGTATTTTGGCCTGTAGTCTTGCAATGATGGCATAAATGGTAGGAAGCCGAAGCGCGTGGAAAAACACCTGCGCTCGTTGGAGCCCGAACCTACGACATTCACACAAATCGTGTGACGCTCTGCCAGCTGAGCTACAAGAGTGGTTTGCCCGCGCCACTTAATTGGGTATTTATCCCTGTTATAAGCTTGTAAATTTTATAGTGCCAGCAGTTATAGTGCTACCAGTTATAGTGCCACCAGTGTAAGTTATAGTGCCGCCAGGAGGTGTCACGTATTCTCATGACGGGCTGCGTGCTGACTCCTATGGAAGTGTAATCGAAGAAATGTAACGCAAACCGAAGGGCTGTTACTAAACTTACGGCAAAGGCTGTGGACGCGAATTAAGTTGGACATGTAGGGCACGCGCTCAGGTGTGCGCCTCTCTTTTTGTCTTTCCGACTTGTCGTGTGCTTGACTTCACTCGGTCTACGTCGGCGCGTCAATCCGGAGATAGTGAGGAGACAAGTTCGATAAGGTCGACACAGACCTAGCCTCGCCACGGTGGTCTAGTGGTCAATGGCACTCGAATGCTGATCCGAATGTCACGGGATCGAATCCCGGCCGCGGCGGCTGCTTTTCTATGAGGCGAAATGAGAGGCCCGTGTGCTGTGCGACGTCAGTGCTCGTTAAAGAACCCCAGGTGGTCGAAATTTCCGCAGACCTACACTACGGCGTCTCTCATCATGAGAGCTTGTTTTTGGGACGTTAAACCCCACAAATCGATCAACTGATATAGACCTATGACATGTTGGTATATAGTGGTAGGCACCAATGATATAACGAGGACTTGTAGCGACGTCGCGGCGCGGAGGCCCTGCCCGCAGCTCGCGCGGCCCTGCATGGTCGTGCCACCGCGGCCGGCGCAGCGTGTGCGGAAGCTGCCTCCGAGCACGGGGCCTCAGAGCGCCGGGGGCGCTTTCACAACGATTCGTAAGGGGCTGCCACGTGAGATGAAAGCTGCAGTAGCTCTGTAGGAAGTATCCAGTGAGTGTAGAAAAGAATGCATCGACGCCCAGCTAGACAAGATGTGAGAAACTGATTGAAACGGCAAGCATCTTGCCACCACGGATGTGAATGATCGAGAGCTATCATGTGGGCGTCGCTTCATGCGTATGTTTTAATTCGGTAACTGGCGCATGCATGAACAACCTAGAGCAGCGAGACATGATTAAATACGACTTGAAAATGCCGCAGTTAAAAATAGAGTTTCAAACTACAGCCTCTAATTCCTATGCAGTATGTTTACGCACGACAAATGTATCGAGTTAGTTACTCGAGCGTACGAAAAGAGCGATATTGGTGACGCTAGCATCTATGTAAGGTACGCCTGTCATAACGCACACAAAGAAAAAGCAATTACGCGCCAAGGTCATGGCTATCGAATAAAAATTGGTAGACCCTTAAGCTTCGCCTTTAAGAGTTGAACGCGATAGCGAAATCCAGCCCCTAGTGTGCACATCAACCACTCAGTGCATACTTATTAATGTGTGTTGTTACACACACACACATGCACACAGACACACAAACACACGCGCGCGCGACATATCTACAGTAAAGGTAGAGGTTTTCGATCTATTTAGTAGCACTTTTATATCAACTTCATGAAAATATTGCACAGTGATGTTGTCACATGGTCCTATATTACTAACTGCGCGTAGGCGTGAGACTTTCATTCGTAAACGGTCACATTCTGTCGTCCTTCTTGCGTTAACTATATGGCAGCTGTTCGATTTGTTCTTCTGGAGACATCTTCCGGCCACCCGCAACAAGCATCGCCTTATGGTCGGTGAAATGGCAAACAGCACATTATCTAATATTTGCTCTTTGCTTGATATGATATTGTGACGCAGTATTGTAACTAGAAGAGCCAGACGTACAGAGCGTCTTGGGGCAGCCACTTTATTGGAGACCTTGTCCTAATTCGGCGGTGGCAGCGAGCACAGGCGCAGCTGTCTTTCGGGGGGTCACAAGGGAAAGAGCACCACGGCTCGGCGACGCTCGCCGTTTTATACCCCGCAGAGTTCGAGCTGGACGCTCCTTAAGACCGCGTCGACACTAAGGATGAAAGTCGAACACCACAGTATCACTGACGCGCGTTCATACCAGACGCCTAGTGTTACGCATGCATAGACGCAAGCCGAAGATAGAAATGCTAAGCGCGTGCGTCTGTCGCTTGAAATGAAAAGACGCCATGTGGCAATATGTTCCCTGTCGTAGAACGGCGGAACCATATAGACTCTGCTGTAGTCGCACGGCCTCCGAGATGGCGGGCGCGCCAGACGTGCCGGAGGCCATGGGAGTCGACGCATACACAACGCACGTAGTTTCATGCGCATTCATGGTCACACACAGGCATTTAACTCATCACCATTACCTCGAGCCATAGCACATTGGAACGGCCTTCCAGAGCACATTGTATCCATCTCTAATCGTGAAACTTTTCGTAATAACCTGATTTCGTTGCGTTTTACTATTGTATAACTTTGTTGCACCTTGCTGTTTAGCATTTGTATTCTTTTCCCTTGTTCTTTGTTCTTGTTCGTTGCGTTCTACTATTGTATAACTTGGTTGCACCTTGCTGCTTATCATTTGTATTTTTTTCCTTGTTCTTTGTTTTTTACTTGTGGCCTGTATTTTTTTGCAATGTATATACTGCTGCCCCCCTTACGCAATGCCCTTTAATGGGCCTGTAAGGCATTTTGAATAAATAAATAAACATGTTCTTCACAATGTCTCACAGATGGCAGCACATTATCGAATGTTTGCTGTTTGCTTGATATGCTCAATAAAGTTTATTCCTCCTACAAATCACCGATTGGGCTCATTTTCGTCGTGACACCTGCCGAACAAAATGCGTTAAGGCGACACCGACACCGACGGCGGTATTTCTGCGAAACGAGCTCTCTAAAGCTATCGCGTTAAAACGCCAGCAAGGCGCGAATAACCACGGCTAGCGGCTTTGCGTCTTGAAGGCGTAAAGTCCTCAAACGATGTATCGTATTTCCAGCGTGTAGTTCGTTCGAGCAGTCTGACAATCGAAAAAATATAAAGTGCATCACAACCACTACAGCATTGCCCAAGACATGCTTTCGCAGCCGCGAGTGATTTGCAAAACCATCACTGCAATGGGCCTTTAGCACATGGCATCAGCTACGTGAATTAACCTCTCATAAATTTATTTTACTCGAGCGAATGAAAATTTATTTGACTGATCTAGAACTTCCTCGCTTCAATAATACACAACAACCTCCATTAATTATGTACGTAACAGCGAGGTATGTAAATGTAGCGCGCACTTTGCGGTAACAGTTATCGCTCTGTGTCCACGCTTTGTTTATGCCAAGAAACTTCGTGTCAGGCATTACACTTGACAAATTTAGGACAGGAATGCTTCCCTTAAGTGAATCGAGCTGCACTAACCGCTAAACACATCCGTGACTAAAATGTTTGGCGGATAACCGATCGCCCAGCATTGCAGGTTCGTCCCATTCCTCAAGACAGATATAGGCAGGAAATCGATAAACACATATCGCACATTTCTTGTTCGTGGCTGCGCAACCAACCAACGGCACAGCTGATTGGTGAACTCTTTTTTCTCTATTGCGCGGCGGTGAGCAGCACCCGCACCAGCGAAAACACAGCGGCTGCTAAGGTAGGCGCGCCGGCGGAGGCCTACAAGGCGTAACCAAAATACCCGACGACAGCGCCACCACATCTTCGTGACATAGGCTGGTGGGGTAGATCTATGTAAGTTTCCCATATTCCTTTGGGCGCAACATTCCTTTGGGCGTTGTAGTATCCATAGTAACGAATGAAAGGCGTGATGTGAAATATACAATGAACCATGAGGCATCGAGGGCCGACCACTACCTTATGAAATATTTCTGAGCAGGAGCCACCGGTGTCTAGAAAAACCTTGGTTGCAGCGGCACATCGTCATCACGTTGGTGTGTTACGTAATAGAAAGCAATGCCAAGCAGTATTCTGGAGGGCGCTGCCGGACGATGCGAGTGGTTTTTTCGGAGAACCACGCAACACTTTCAGTGTCCGCGCTCATAAACTTAGCCATAATAACTGAGTTTGTGGCGCATTAGTTACGCAGCGCCGTATTTCGCATTTATTCTGCCGCGACCAGCGTGCGCTGAAGACGTCGGCCGACCCGCCTCAAGTGCAAGAACTCACCACCTGGCGAACCGCCTCAATGTGCCACCTTGAGAGCAGCATGGCACTGCCGCTAAACGCTGCTCTTTTAAGATGTATCGCCCCTCAGTTTCTTCACCTAACGTAAATACACTGCTTATGCAACGAATTGAGGCCACCCAAGGAATGGCCACATTAGTGAACTCATCTTTCACAGCTACAGTTCTGTCAATGCCACTCCTCTTGCGACATTACTTTTGATTTTTCGGTTCAACTTTATTCGATACTTGATTTCTGCAGCATTAATATATGCTCGATGGAACCGCAGGAACGTTTTTTCCGGCCTCGAAGAAAACATCGTCTGGATATGTCTCCCTCGGGCTAAATATTTGAATTCATGCATAGTACTAGAAAGGCTAATAAAAAGTGCAAGGTGGGGTACCAGATGAATTAGCTACGTTATAACATATTATCAGGTCAACAGTGACCAATACAGGAAACGCTGTGAAAAAACTGTCCCAAAGAAATACGAAACTACATAGCTAAAAGATCCACGTAGGGACTCACCAAAAGAAATGCCTACGATCGAGGTAAGCAAAATGCAAACTTCAAGGCGCATGGCCGTAAGTCTCGCTTCAGCCAACAAGGTTAGTGGTGGATTGGCCACCGCAGTTTTTATAGTAAACGAGCGCTGCGGGCTACATCCTAAAGTTAAAAAATACAAATATACATATATTCCATCATGCCGTTAATGTCCAACACATTTAATACGCTTAATATTCAAAAATCAGCAAAGACACTAACATGTCAATGTTTCTCCAAGCATGCACGATGAATTTTCGGTGTTATGACGCTCTTCCTGACCTTTCCTGTTATTAAATTTATGCAGTAATATTTTCACAGACAATTCGAAGAGGTTGTTCGCTTGGCTTGTGCAGCTAAAGTGAGTTAGCGAAAACATCGTATGGCATTGTGGTTCGTCCTGAAAAATCTGTAACCATGTTCATTTGAGTTTGCGAAGAAAGGCCCTGCTACTGACTGTGATAAAGAGTCGCTCATACTGGGACATATTATGGGCTTCAGTTAGTTCATCTGGGGTGTTGTATACCATTTCTGAAATAATCGTTATATAGTTACCGTGTGGCCTCTTTAGTGGCCACATGGCATTTATGCTATAAAATGGAGGGTCATGAGTGCCCAGTAGGAACAGTGGACCCGTAAGGACGTTTTTCAAATTGGTGCGCTATTAAAAGAGATGAAAATTTTGAACCGGGGTCAAACCTGGGTGTCAAGAGGCGAGGGTTACTTCTAGTGTGATATCTTCACCACATGCCGATCCTGCAGGGCGAAGCAACAAGGAAATAAATATTTCGGGGTTATCTCAACCGTCGCCTTTCGGAGTCTATCGCGATGGCGTTATCGTTCCCCGTTCGCATTGCCTTCTCACTCCCTTGCCACTCTCTTGAGTCACGTGACTGCGTAGGTGTCATGGCACAACACTCCGTTTTTCGCGCTGTGCCTCAGTCCTGTATGGTCTCCACGCACTCAAGTACAAGTTGACGTAGATGCCCCATCAATTGCCGCCGATGAGGAAGGCTGCGCAGTGTGTCCCGCACCACAACACGGTACCAAACCCATTAAATCAGTGTAAATAGCGAGCATGCGCTGCGGCGCATTTTGCTCTAGCGCTGTGTACGCTGTATACGTGCTTGCGACTTCAGAAAAGGAAACAATGCCAATTTTCCAGTGCCCACACATTGAAAAGAAATATTCAAGGAATGTCCTCGTCGGTGCATTAGTAATATTTGTCGTGGGTCGGTGTGACGAAGGCCGTGTACATATTATATTTCTCTTCCAGTGGAATCTGCCAAAATCCTTTGCATAGGTCTATACGAGAAAATATCTTGCAACCTCCGGTTTCTTCAATTATTTCATCAATCCTTGGCATTGGAAAAGGAAATAGGTCTGTTTGGTTATTTAAAATCCGGTAATCAGTGCACAGTCGCAAAGATCCGTCTTCTTTCGGCGCCAATGTAATAGGCGAGGCGAAGGTAGATACCGATGGCCGTATTATGCCAGCATCTAACATATTTTGGATTTCAGTTTTTAACCACAGTTTTTTTCACGGGACATGCTGTAAGGCTTTTTTCTTACCGGCGTAATATCTTTCAGATTAAAGGGAACAGTAAATTTTCTTGTAGCCGGTGGATTAGCTTCCTAGGCAGACAAGTTCAGGAAATTTTTCACGAACGTCTTTTTCACACTTAATAAGGTGGTCCGCAATGTTCAAGGACGCGCACGTCTCTTGCGCCACAGTTACTTCATCGTTCCAATAAATATTTAACTTCAGTGTCTTCATATCGGGTCTCGAAAGCGAGAATTTGTAATCGCATCCCTTCACGACAAGGGCGTCAATATTAACCCTCTGGCCCTGATAAGAAACATTTGCTTTCACCCATTCATCATATATTTGTCTCGTCCCATCAAAACTGTGTACCTGGACCGGTCTCCCTCTAATTATTTCGTCACATTTGACAAGGGCCGGATTTATTACAGATACTGATGCACCACTGTCAACCAATGCATCAACGTCGTCACCATTGATATTGAGTTTAATATAAACAAGGTTTTGGGCTGTTAGGAAAGCAGGCTCAGTTTTTGTCAGCAGGTGGGACTGGACACCCTCGTTTACTAGTTTTTTGGTTCCGTTCCTCTGAATGCGAGGCGGCTTGTTCTGTGTCATTGCTGCTAGCAGACATTAGGTTGACGACTCGATTCTTGCTATGGTGATTTTCGAGCTCGCGAGACCTCCATGGTGCCCTTTCAAAAGTCTGATCAGTACGACGCACATTCTGTGGTGTAAAATCGGTGCAGACGTTTCTGAAACATCCCAATAGCTCTTCGGTGGTTTTAGGTGACTTTACTTGCACCTGCCTGTGCAGCTCCTTAGGTAAGCCGTGAACAATCAGTGGCACTACTGCGGACTCGGGTAATTCTGCATTTGCCATGTGAAGAAGCCGCCTTTTCTCGGAAAAGTATTCTAGAGGCTTCCCTGAGCGATATTTATAAAAAATAGCTCGGCCCCACCTTTCAACTGGGTTTTCGTCAAAGCCTGCCAAAAAGCTCGCTATCCACTGGTCCCATGTGTCCGTCATATGTCCAGCGTAGTGGATGTCGTACGACTTCTTGGCAAGCCCGCTGAGAAACGGACGCATGTTCTTGATGCGCTCGTAAGGTTCATGCCAGGCGTTCTCCTCACACGCTAGCTCGTAGAATTGTATCCAAGTCTCAGAGCTTGAACATTCTCCGTCGAAGATGTCGGGCTTTACCATCTCCTTTTCTTGTCGTCGTTGGGCTTGAATAACTGTCAGAAGATTTTCCATGAATTGTTGCTGTCCCTCGGCGTGTTGCTGCTGCTAGCGAAGCATATCTAGCAGGCACGAGTCCATGGAAGAGTCGGCTTTGCTTAGTGAAGTCGTTGGCTTCAGCTGCGCCAGCGGCGTCATGATATATTCATGAAATTCGGAATGCTTCAATGATATCTTCACTGATGCTTGGCCATCAATCTCCTGCAGCGTCTTTCCAGCCTTCTCGGCGATGAACTCGCGAAGCTTGGGAGTCGTGATGCCTTGAGGTAAATCATACTGGACATCTTCATCCACTTCACAAGGGATGACGTTGGAAATGGCTGCATGTCAAGCCATGCTGTTGCAACTCATTTACTTTTCTTGAGAGTGAATTAAATTTTTTAGGCTATTCACAAGCTTGCTAGCACGTGTTTTGTCGTCATTACCTTGAACGTTGCGTACTCATCAAACGGGTGGTCAAGAGCAAAACGCTGATACTTAAGGGTTCACATCACCCCTGTCAAGTAGAGAAAAGCTGGCATAACAAAACACATCCTCAAATAACTTTTGTTTCTGGCACCATCTCCCCGTTTCAGATGGCGAGAGGCTGTGACGTCCGCGCATACGATGCACGAAGCATCTACCCATTTTGGTTTTGGTTTGAACAAATCGTCCATTAGGTTATTGATTATTACTGAGGAGTTTCTAAACAAACAGAACTATCCTGCCTGCTACGGCACTATCAGTGCCATTGCAAAGGAGCGATGTCAGAATATCGTGGAAGAAATGACACTGGACTGCCCCTTTAACAAAATTTGCCTTGATAATGAGAGTGTTCACTAAAAAGTGCCCGCGCCAAGGCGGACGGCATGCGTGGTCTGCTCCCGATCTCTACAGCGGTAGAAGTAGTCCAGGATGATTATATCTGTCTGACGCCTACGCTTACGTCCACACCGGATTTCTGCACTGCGAGCATCTTAACTATCTCGCTTTACAAATATCCTCAAGAACAAGCTCGCTCTATTGTGCCCGCAGTTGGTAGTTCCTTCAGAGGAGCGAGCCGCCGGAGTACCGCTTCCTGGCTCGGTAATGCCAGGTTCGGGCTGACCTTGCTCACCCTCGACGACTGCCACGTGTCACGTTCTTTAGTGCCGCATAGGGTCCGCTGCGGTGGTGTAGTGGTTATAGTGCCCGACTGGAACCCCGAAAAATGCGTGTTCCATACTGGCCACCGCGGTCGCATTTTCGATGGAACAGAAAATTCCAGAGCTCCGTGTACTGTCCGTTGTAAGTGCACCCTAAAGAAGCCTAGGTGGGCAAAACTTTCAGAGAGTTCCGCTAAGGCTTTTCTCTCCTTTCCATCTCTTTCAATCCCTTTACCGCACTCCCAGGCACGCTTGGCCATGCTCCCGACATGGGCTGCAGGAAATGGTTTCTTTTGCTTTGCTTCACCTAACAGCAGTGATCATCCTCATCAGTGCAGCAGAGGCGTTTTGTGGTGACCCAGCGGATCGTGGCAGTGCGCAGCTTCGTCATGTACACTAGGTGTGATATGCTTGCGAGAAGAGAGGAGCCATCACCCTGAAATCTGAGCGCCTTCCGCGACGTGCAGCCATGTGGTTCTTCGCAAGCATGATCGAGTTCGTCAATGTGCCCTAGCATTTGTCAGCTAAAAAAGGGCAGAGCTAGCGAGCGGGCCTTTAACCTTCCGTCCGAGCATGAAACCTTCAGGCGTGGACGTAGATTCCTTTTTATACTGTCTACATATTCATCCATTTTGATGCCCGCGAGTATTCTCAGAACAAGTCAGCGTTCATTGCTCTGTGGCCTCAGTGTACTTATTTCCCTCCGCTTCACACATTCCATTGCGTCCGGCACGTTGACCGGCTCACTGGCAAATACATGCACGATGCCTTCTAGGAATCCTATCCCAACTTCAGACCATTTTTACAACTGTTCTTAACCTGTGGAACTCTCGTACGCTATACTTTCTGTCCTTTTTTCACTTCTAATGTTGTCTATAAAGTACTCAACCAATTTTTTTATTTTCACATGTAAACATTTATGTACA
>CM023487.1:45865374-45905247 GCA_013339685.2 Hyalomma asiaticum | reverse complement strand
AGCTCCGTGTACTGTCCGTTGTCAGTGCACCCTAAAGAACCCTAGGTGGGCAAAACTTTCAGAGAGTTCCGCTAAGGCTTTCCTCTCCTTTCCATCTCTTTCAATCCCTTTACCGCACTCCCAGGCACGCTTGGCCATGCTCCCGACATGGGCTGCAGGAAATGGTTTCTTTTGCTTTGCTTCACCGAACAGCAGTGATCATCCTCATCAGTGCAGCAGAGGCGTTTTGTGGTGACCCAGCGGATCGTGGCAGTGCGCAGCGTCGTCATGTACACTAGGTGTGAGATGCTTGCGAGAAGAGAGGAGCCATCACCCTGAAATCTGAGCGCCTTCCGCGACGTGCAGCCATGTGGTTCTTCGCAAGCACGATCGAGTTCGTTCAATGTGCCCTAGCATTTGTCAGCTAAAAAAGGGCAGAGCTAGCGAGCGGGCCTTTAACCTTCCGTCCGAGCATGAAACCTTCAGGCGTGGACGTAGATTCCTTTTTATACTGTCTACATATTCATCCATTTTGATGCCCGCGAGCATTCTCAGAACAAGTCAGCGTTCATTGCTCTGTGGCCTCAGTGTACTTATTTCCCTCCGCTTCACACATTCCATTGCGTCCGGCACGTTGACCGGCTCACTGGCAAATACATGCACGATGCCTTCTAGGAATCCTATCCCAACTTCAGACCATTTTTACAACTGTTCTTAACCTGTGGAGCTCTCGTACGCTATACTTTCTGTCCTTTTTTCACTTCTAATGTTGTCTATAATGTACTCAACCAATTTTTTTTATTTTCACATGTAAACATTTCTGTACAACTTTTGCTTCCAATAGTTTGATTACTTGGAACATCCGGATGCTTCTTCCTTCTTTCGCGCCCTATTTTCGTATTCCTTTTGTCAACTGCGTATTAATATGAGCGTACTTTGTTATCGGCGCTACGTTAGGCTTTTGCTTTGTGCCCAACATCGACACCTAGGCAACTATGTATAGTGGTCGTGTGAAATACATATGAGCGAATGAATGTGCATATCCTATTGAACGCTATGCTACTCCGTTTACAGGGAATTGCGGCACACTCTCTTAACCAGCTACTAGAACACTCGCACGCCCTGTGTTATGAGGATACAGCGATGAGTGATGTCCCACCTGGCCAGAAAGGAAACACTTCGGTTGTTGCAAGTTAAGATTCCTTAACTATCTGATTCAGTGCTCCATCCGTGCACGTATCCCGGATCTTACCAACATTGCTTTCCCGCTGCGTTTCTATGGAGTAGCCGCAAGCTTCTGACATATGAGCAGACATTCTTTTTGAAATATTGCTACACGTATGCTGCATCTAAGGAGCTTGGCTGATGCGCGTGCCCACAATCGACGAGGAGAAGCAGCAGCTCTGAGCGGGAGCGGTCCGCGTTGCAACCGCTGCTGTAAATATAGCTTCTATATACAGCTGCTAATCCCAGTGCCTTGTCACTCGTCATTCCTGTAACATTGTGGTGGAGGTGCGGGGTACATGGGGCTCCACGGCAGCTGCTCAAGGACCGTGGCCGAACATTCTCCTCAAAGGTCATCTCAGACATCCTACAGTCCTGTTCAACTAGGCACAAGTTGTCCACGTCGTGCCATCCGCAAAAAAACGGCCTCGCGGAGCGTCTCAATCGCACTCTGACAGATATGCAGGCCCAATGTGTTTCCTCAGACCACACTGACTGGGACCTATCTTACATTTGCTTATAATTCCTCGCGTCACGACACCGCCGGCTATTTTGCGTTTTTCATTCTGTACGGCCAAGAACCAGCACTTCCCCTCGATGCGTCGATACCTGTTGTCACGGCGCCCACCTGCCAATATGCCCTAGATGCTATCGACCGAGCTGGCCACGCAAGAGAAATTGCCCGTGAGAGCCTCTTCACCTCCCATTAGAGCCAACGGCGTTCTTACGACCGGAGACACCGGGACGTGCACTTTCCGCCTGGTTCTTTGGTCGTTGTCTGGTCTCCGACACGTCACGTGGGCCTGTCAGAAAAAGATTGTCACAGAACACTGGCCCTTACCGAGTGATTCGCGCGGTCACTCCTGTGACCTAAGAAATCGCCCCTATCGCCCAAGCTACTTCGCCTACTTCGCAGAGACGTTATATCGTGCACATACACGGTGGAAGACGTATCAACCTCCCGTTGATGATATTTAGACGCTCCGAGACGTCGCTTCTGCCGCGGGGGGATCGTGCTACACGCATGCTGAATTTGAGGAGCTTGGCTGATGCGCGTGGCCTCCATCGACAAAAAGAGGAAGCTCGCACTTGGCTCGGGCTCTGAGCAGGAGCTGTCCGCTTTGCAACACTGCTGTAAATACAGTTTGTGTATAGCTTCTAATCCCAGTGCCTCGTCACTCGTCGTTCCTGTAGCAATATTGCCACTTTGACATGAGAAAGCTTCGGGATTTACTCTTCCATCAGGAGGTCTCGTATCCAGGATTTATCCGCACCTGATATAGTAATCGTTGATTGATTTCTAAGGTTTTATGTCCCAAAACCAGCTATGAATATGAGAGGCGCCGTAGTGGAGGGCCCCGGAGATTCTGACCACCCGGGGTTCTTTCAAGTGCACAGACAGACATTTTTGAAAGTGCTAGAGGCCCGTCTGGTGTGCGTTGGTGCATGTAGAATATTCCCCAGGTGAATGAACTATTCAAATCTCTCAAGTGCAGAACCCTTCATAATCATATTGTTGTTTGCATACGTCAAACGGCAGCAATTATAATTATCATTATATCTAAGCATGCGATGTCACAAAAAGAGCGAGATCTTATTGTTGAGAATGGACACTTGTAAAGTTCAGCCTTCGAAGTTGCTCTTAGTGTGCAGTGCAGACGACAAAACAGGAGAAATACGACAATTCTGACTTTTTCAACATGACCGCTCGAGACTACGAAAGCTGCATATGCATACCCTGAATTTCACTTAAAAATATCCTTAGGGAGGTTTTGTTCCAGAACCTTTTCTTAAGTATTAGGTCAATAACGTAGCATTTGGATGAAGATTCTTGTTTATCAGACCTACTGTTTTCGTCTGCCGTACAGTCATCGAAGCATTCGATGCTCATCAGAATATTCGAAAGCTTTGTGGCTCCATCTGGTCAATCTGCAGACATCAAGGAGAGTGACGCAGCTACAATGACGTGCAGCTGCCAACCGCATTGAGATTGTCAACGCAGCTGAGAAATGCGCATGTTTCTCCACGCTTCAGAGGCTGATGCCACCGTATATTCATTCTAGCCAAACGCAGAAACAACTTTTCTCTTGAGCTAAGCGCAACAGGCACTTTTTTGCCGTGTCCGTCACAATAATCTACCGGCTCTCGCCAGCTCCGAAGAATATAACGCCTTCCCTCGTGGGCCTGACGTTACAAGACTCCAACCTTGAGCAGCGTTGGATGTAAGGGACCCATCTTCATTGTGTTGACATAATCTAGATTGGATATGCATTCGATATTGCAAAGCATTGCGTTTTCACGAATATAAGCCTTCGGACCATCACCACTGGTTTAAGTGGGTGCGCAGACTTATTTTTGGAAAATCATAGAACCACCGTGTACTTAAGGGAGTGACAACCAAAAAATGCGGCTTCGACACTGCCCTCTACGGTCGCGCTTTTCGATGGAAGCGAAAATTCCAGAGCTCCGTGTACTCTCTGTTGTGACTGCACGCTAATGAACCCTAGGTGGGCAAAAACTTCAGATTTCCACTAAGCCTTTTCTCGCCTTTTAATCTCTTTCAATCCCTTTACCGCTGTCCCACGCACACTTAGCTATGCTCCTGACATGGGCTGCAGGAATTGGCTTCCTTTGCTTCAGCGAACCGCAGTGATCATCCTGATCAGTGCAGCAGAGGCGTTTTGTGGTGATGCAGCGGCCCGTGGTAGTCAGCCGCATTGTCAGGTACACTAGGTGTGAGATGCTTGCGAGAAGAGAGGTGCCAGCACCGTGCAATCTGAGCACCTTCCGCGACGCGCACCCATGTGGTTTTCTGCAAGTATGATCGTGTTCACTCAGTTTGCCCAAGCGATTTTCAGCTCAAAAAGGGCAGAGATAGTGAATGGTACTTCAACCTTCCGACCGAGTATGCAACCTTCAGGCGCTGGCGCAGATTTCCTTTTAATAGCGGCTACATATTCATCCGTTTTGACGCCAGCGAGTATTCTCAGAACAAGTGACTGTTCATTACTCCGTGGCTTCAGTGCACTTAGTTCCGCGGCACATATTCCATCGAGTCCGTCACGTTGTCTTGCACTATTGGCCAATGCATAACTGCTTCTAGGAATCTTATCTGAACTTTAGGGCATTTTTACAACTCTTCTTTGCCTGTTTAATTCTTGTACATGAAGCTTTGTTTTTGTTTTTCACTTTTAATATCTAAATTGTCACATGTAAGCATTTAAGAACGCTGCTTTCTTCCCATGGTTTGATTACTAGGAAAAACGGAGTGCTTTTTCTTTCTTTCGCGCCCTATTTTCTTATTGCTTTGCTCAACTGCGTAGTAATATGGGGGTACTTCGTTATCGGCGCTACGTGAGGCTTTCGCTATTTGCCCCCGCGCCGACACCTAGGCAACTGTATAGAGTGGTTGTGAGATATACCTATGAGTGTATGAATGTATCTATCCTATTCAACCCTTCGCTACTCTGTTTACAGGGAGTAGCAGCACACTCTCTTATCTAGCTCCTAGCACAATCTGTATTATGAGGATATGGCGATGAGTGATGTCCCACCTGGCCAGAAAGGAAACACTTTTGTTGTTGTAAGTTAAGATTCTCTTGTCCTTGACTTTCATTGGGTACTCCACCCTTCCACTCCACTCCGCCCCTGCACCCCATGTAATGCTGATAAAAGAGCGTGACGGCGTGTACCATCCTGAGAGGCACCAAAACATAAAAGATTTGGTGTTGTTAAAGGTAAACGCAGTTTATGGAATATTGAATTTAGATACATTCGGCGCAGTGAAGAAAATCGCCGCCAAGACAGAAGGAAGTGATCACTCGTTTCTAGCTCATTGCATATCAAGCAGAGGTTAGTTAAGGAGAAACTAGATTTATTAAGATGAAAATTTAGACTGGAAGCTCTACATCTGAGACTCGCTATAGTCACTTCGCACTGACGTGAAACGCATTTGTCCGTATTCCATGCGAACTGAAGGTGGCCATAGTCGTCCAAATCTAGAAGAGATGTTTTACTTCATGTCAGTAGAAGAAAGCGTTTAAACCTCTCGGCTGTGTTAAACGAAAAATTCCGCGGCACATTTAACACTGGGCCGTCTAAAGATGATGTTGCCAGCGAGTCAGCTGATTCATTTAGAAAAATGCCAGTGTGGCCAGGGACCCAGACCAAGCGAACCTCTGATATGTAAGACGGTACAAGCGTCGAGAAAATCTTCAATAAGGGTGACTGCTTTGGAGATGTTACATGCGAACAGACAGACAAAGCATCTGTAATAATGATTACTTTAGTCTGGCACGGGCTCAATTTCCTAATCGCCAATGCAATAGCCAGAAATTCTGCTTAGAATGTAGGGGTAAAATTGGGCAGTCGGAGCGCAAAAGACCAATTCAACTGGGAGGAAAATATACCAACTCCAGCCTTCTCCACTCTTTGAGTCGCATCCGTAGCGATTATAAAATGCTCAGGAAACTGGGCGAGATGATCCTGAAGGCATCCTTCAAGAATACGTAAGGGACGGAGCTTAGCATCTTTAGGGAAAATGTGATCAAAATATAGGTTATCCTTCAAGTTCGAGTGTGGCCATAAGGGAGTAAGGTTCTGCAGAGAAACTTGAATATCAGATATAATATATTGGACAAAGACGACCTGAGGCCATTGATAGCGTCGCCATCGGTTCCTAAAAAAGGAATCACGAGAAGTAATGAAGATTGACTGCGAACAGGAGAGTGGCGTATCGTAGAGCTTTAGAAATGTTTGCACTGTTTCCGTAATTCGACTAACAACGTTCTCTTCTTCCACACAAAACACGTAAGTGCCAGCCTCTGTGGTTCATGCATGAAGGTATGTGCCATTACTCCCCCTCCCAAGGAAGCTTCGCCTTGATGCTGCAGATGGGTAAGGCTAAGTAAAGTGATCTATGGATGTAGAAAAGGAATAAGACAAACGGGACACCACAAAAACAAAGAAACAAACAAATAAACAGAGAAAAAAGACACTCAGCGATCGCAGTATGTGTAGTCACTCGACAGTGCAGTCACCAAGCGGAAAGCACGGTTTCAGCCGTGATACGTGCACTACTTCAGTTTGGGAACGCCTGCGCAAGTTTCTTGGAGTACCTTCTGGGAGGACCTCGTAAGTAATGTCGCTCAGGCGCCTGACAACCGTGTAAGGGCCAAAGTAGCGATGCGACAGTTTTTCGGAACAGCCACGCTGTCGGAAGGGGGTCCACACCCACACCTCGTAACTAGTATTATAGTGACCTCTCGATGGCGAAGATTGTAGCGGCGCGAGTGCAAGGTTTGGCGACACTGGATATGACATCGCGCGAGCTAACGGGAGTCCTCAGCGCGCTGGGCGAACGCTGCAGCATCGGTATGAAACGGTCCTAGGTTGTTGGGAAGCAGCATGGCGTCGAACATTGTGGTGACCTCCGGATCGTAAAGTAAGCGGAACGGCGTAAATCCTGTGCTCGTTTGAATGGCGGTATTACACGCAAAATTCACGTAGGGAAGGATGTTTTCCCAGTCCTTATGGTCGATGGCGACATACATTGAGAGCATGTCCGTGATTGTCTTGTTCAGACGTTCAGTCAGGCCGTTTGTCTGCGGGTGATAAGCCGTTGTCCTGCGGCGTTCAGTACCACTCAGCCGTAAGACTTCCTGTAGCTACTCTGCGGTAAAAGCCGCTCCACGATCAGTAATTACTATAGCAGGCGCTCCATGGCGGAGAAGGATGTTGGGAATAGAAAAATTGGTGACTTCTGCTGTGGTGGCTCTTGGCAATGCCTTTGTTTCGCAGTACCGCACTGAGTAATCTGTGGCCGCCACAATCCATCGATTTCCGGACGAGGATGTGGGATATGATCCTAGTAAATCCCATGTCGATCTGGTGAAAGGACGCTTTCGGTGTCGCTATTGGGTGGAACAGCCCCGCTGGTCGCATGGGTGGCGTCTTACGTCGTTGGCAATCCCGACACGTGCGAATGCATTGCTTGACAGTTTTTGCAAGACGGGGCCAACAGTAGGAGCGGCGAATTCTTTCCAGCGTGCGAGTGAAGCCTAGGTGTCCTGACGACGGTTCATCGTGACAGGCGCGCAGAATGTCTTTTCGTAACGTGGTTGGCGTGACCAACAGGTATGCAGCTTCGGAGGAAGAGTAAGGGCACATACTTTATGCATTAAGGTATGTGCCAATATTGTAATGGTTGATTGATTTTTGGGATTTTAGGTCTGAGCATCTCCTGTGATTATGAGAGACGCCTTAATGGAAGGCCCCGGAAATTATGACCACCCAGGGTTCTTTCAAGCGCACTGACGTCACACATTACAAGGGCTTCAACATTTTGCCTCCATCTAAATGTAGCTGCCGCTGCCAGGATTAGATCCCGCGGCCCTCGGACCAGCAGCTGAGTACCATAGCCATTCCAGAGGTCTACCACTGCCAAAGCGATCAGTCCTTTTTATGTGTATTCAACATCAACTAAAGAGGCACAAACGTCAACATCTGCCAATCTGAAAGGAGCTGACAGTCGACGTGTAGTTTAAGGAAGTGATTAATTTATTCCTGCAGAAAGAACTCTACAATATGCAACACAGAGAAATCGGATTAGCAACATCGCGCAGGGTACTTCGAAAATGCCCCGCATTATTGCAAGCTGTTTACTCTGCAAGACATAAATAAGGGCTGAACTTAAATATTCTTTTCGTCCAAATATTCATAAATACACTCAAAACTATTTCCAAATCTTAGACGTTGCACGAAAAAAACGCCAAGTGACCGGAGTCTTTTTCGCCTGGTGTTTTCGCGAGCCGTCAAATATCAAAGTGTAACAACTTGGTGATAGGTTGATATCACTTAACCATTTGGAACGGTTCTGTGCTAATATATACAAGCTCATATGAGAACAACTTCCAGTAATGATACAAGTTTGCTTTGAATGAGTGACATGCACTCCTGAAAAGGTTGTATTGTATTATCGGGAACCCATTTTATTTCAGTCGACCTCGAACTATGGTGGCCAAGGTTAAGATCGAGCATAGCAGCTGATGATGATCAATGGAGAGGAGGGAAAGTGTCCAAGGGATGATGGTGTACAAAGATGAAGAGTCTGTCGTATGTAAAACTCACAGTATAAACACATAAAAATTAAATTATGACTGCGGACAACGGCGTGTTGCTGAGGGGAACATTTTTCAGAACTTTTGACCACCATGATTTTTATGTCCGACTACAACATACACGCGAAAAACAATTTCTTAGCAGCGCTCCTCCTGGCTCACAATGCGCAGTATAAGAGAGCTGAGCTGCAGCTACACCCTACGGAGAAATGGTCGCTCTTCCTCTGAAGAAAAAAAAAAGCAATGACCTTAATATCGTATTCCACTGCTCAAAATAACGCGGGTCTTCTTTGTTTACAGAAATAACAAATTCCATAGGAGGTCACCGTCGCCTGAGTTCCTACAAATAAGCAATACAGTTTAGTTTTACTAACTCGGCGTTCAACTGGAACTCAAACGATCACGCCACTAAAGAAAAGGATGTTACATATCGCCAAATAGCCCCTAACAGGTGGTCCTCAAGATCGGCGCCGCTGCAGAGAGGAATGCCTGCCGCTTAGTGCGAACGAGGACACCTGACCATTTTCTGCTACTATTTTGAAATAATAGCAGCTACAGACATTTTTGTACACTCAGTTTAGGGCGAAGAACATGCTGCATTCAGAGATACGACCACGCAAGAAATGCTTCCAGAAGTTGGAGAAACGGCATAAAGAAACATCTGGCGCATGGTATCCTCATGTGAAATTCAGCGTTTTCTGCCATAAATAACTGTAGGATGTTCAAGCAACTCTTGTAAACGTCGAACGCAATATTGTTACGGGAACTTCTTCGCATGAGAACGCTATGGCGTTAAAGCACATTCATTGAAACCAGAGCATCCACTATATTACCCGACATACCTGTCCGCACGCTGCGGCCTACGTGTAGAACACAGTCTAGACGATGTTCACGCGAGCTGCATACCCGCACCAACGCCTGCTCTAGGGGGTGCTCTTAATCTTTTCCGCGAAGGGTGCCGGTGCCGACTCTGGATTTTTCATACCACTTATGAGCTTTTATTCATCTGGGCTCACGTAACGCGGCTAGGCAGGAGATTGTTCAAACTCAGTTCAATCAATGTAATATATAAACATAGACTAAACACCATTTTACTGTGTTTGGCCATACGCGGCAATTTCCATTTAAAGCAAATAATATATTGCAAGATACCTGAGACGCACTACTTCTTGCTTAAAGAGTAGATTGCTGCTTAACATAACCGCATAATCTGTTGACGAGCTGCATTTGACCAGTCGAATAGTGAGAATTGGCGAAAGGTGCCTCCAGCAGGAAGGGAAAAGTGAAATGGTTAAAGATGCGTAAAATATGTTTCCCCGATAGAGGGCATTGATATTGGAAGCGATCTATGGAAACAGTACTCCCGGTTGTCCACCTAAATAAAAGCCGAAGTGTACATATTTACCATTAATGCGATGCGTCACCAGTGACCTGTCTCCTTGAGAAGTGAGGCGCTGGCCTTCATTGGATTTCGGTAAGATCTCTCGAAAGAACTGGACCACACTGCAGGAAGCTTCAGTTTCACTGCTGTGAGAATATGATGCACTAGGACGTGCCGCAAATGATCGAATTTTGATTGGGTTTCCTGGCGCACACTGAATCCAGTGTACGACAGTACATTAGTGTGGCGTGGCTGTGAGTATCATTGCCCGAGAAACGTTGTACATTCGCTGAATATCAGATGTTTCACTGAAGGTTACATTTAAGAATAACATCTCGCCATGAAACTATCAAATATCTGTTTTCCGCCCGTGGCTGCTGCGTTTTGATGGAGGTGAAACGTTGAGGCCCGTGTACTGTGCGTTATCACTGCACGTCAAAGGGGAACTCAGGCGTTTTTTTTACCATATTCTCATTACACTATCCTCGAGTGGTACTGATGGTTGTGTAGAAGGCAGGGTGGTTCAATTTACTCAGAAACTCGCCAATAATTCTAAGTAATCGAAGGAACGTTCTGTTCAAACCGAAATCGAAACGAGTAAGTGCTTTGTGCAGCGTATGCGACGACGTCACAGCATCCCCACCATCACAAATGGAGCTGGTACACTAAAAATGAAAGCGGCAATGTCTCGTGACCATTTATTGAGTATTAGGAGCTTTACTGAACAAGACAGAGACAATTTGAGCGCTAAAGCATCACCGCTTTGCTCTTGAGCGCCTGCATCATCGTGTATGCATCGTTTAAGGAAGTTACGTCAAAACCATAAGGTGGCGCGCAAGGGAACCAGCCTAAAATTTTAAATATTCTTGTTCATGAAAACTGGCTGACTTGTAACTGCCTCGCTTGGCATATAATATTACAGCACCGAGGATAACATATATAGAACTTCTCATTTGGGATACGTGGATATAGAACATCGCTGGAGTTGCCCTTTAAAGAACACTACGTGCTCAAAATTTGCGGAGCCCTCTAGTACTGCCTCTCGCGTAATCATAGCTGATTTTGGACGTAAAATCCCAGAAAACATCATCACCAAATATCTGTTACATTATTATACGTGTGGTATGCACGAGCTCTCGCACTATCTTTCTGGTCGAAAATACGAGCCCCTTCTGGTGAATTCACATGACCTGACATACAGGCTTTACATGGTTAGTGTAGATAAATTCTCAGCACATTCTTATGTACTATTATGCGGATCAGTATGCTGTAAATTGTACCACACAGTGTTCATGACATTGTGAACCTTCACAGCAGTAGTTAGCGTGCTCAAGAGTACGTCACCTGATAACAAACTGGGGGTCTGAGCATCGGATACGGATTTTCCGCCTCTGGTGCTAGAACAGCGGCCTTGGGATGTACCATGAGCACCCATTCGGAAGTTGTTAGATGTTGTGCCTTGCTAGGGTGTGGAAAGTGTTGGTGCACACGGTACCATGCTCTCAAATGCTTATTTCGACAGAAAAATCAACTTTCACAACTCAGTTAGAGCTCTGCCGCAGCGGACCTCTTAGCAGCGTGAAACTAGATGAAATCAATTCGATTATTGCCTATTTTCTAATTAAGAATGATAGATACCAATGTTCAGTTCACCAATATTGTGTTATATAACGCGATATGCCGACAGACAGTGGAAGTAAACCATGGTAAATAGAAATGTAGGATTAGGGCCACTTAAGCAATTCATACAAGTTTACCCTCTTATGAAACTTTGGTGAAAGCAACGCGAATGCAGGCAGCACACGTTGAGAAAATATAGATGCAAATTTTCTTTATTAAAAATTGTAGCAGATGCTATGTCACATGCCCTTTTTAGGCTGCGCACGCTTTCATCATTATGTCGCTGAAAGTTCTTCCACAGGAATTGTGCCGCCACATTGGTCTTTTTCCGAGTATACATCAAAAGAGGGTTTCATGCACGATTTGTCGAATGCATCAAAGCAGTCGTTCTCATCGCTATTACCTGCATTTTCGGATCCCCATAAGGCGCATAATGGTTTCTCTGCAAATAAAATAAAATGATCAAGTTCCAGCATTATACTAACAAAAATTAACAGAATGCATTTGGAGTGCTTTCGAGAACCTTAGCGAACACGTTTATTTGACGTTTGTTCTTACATTTTATTTACATTTTTACATGTTCGTGTGCTTGTCACAAACACTTTATTTAAGTTATTTGTGTACCCCTATATTCTTAGCGACCACGCTGTTGCAAAAAAAAAACAAAACGAGTCGTTCGTTTTTCAACTTATATTGTGTCTCAGGTGCAATATAATAATTTGCGAAATAGCACGCTTTTACAGATTACGCTTGCTAATCTGATGTTAATTTTTAAAGAGAAGTCCTATTATGAAGATGTTCAATAGTATCGGATAGAATTTTTTTCTTTCCATTTAACACAAAGTTTACAAACATTTTATGGAGCCGTACTATAGAAACAGTGTTAGTCCAAAATGCTATATTTTACAAAATCACTTCTGAAAGGCAGAATAATAAATATAGTTATCCATTAAATACTTCTGACAATCAGGATTGACAAATATTTCACAAATTAACAAATGAATTATCCATGAACCATATCGAGAACCATAGGCTCACTTCAATGAAAACTGTCGCACTACAACGCGAACAGACCACAGTGAGACGTTCTACACAAGTAGCACAACCTGTCGTCATCACAACATAACACAGGGACAGGAACTCTTTTGTTCGACATCCACGTACGTCGAAAGCATGTCTTCAAATGTTCTTTTTTCAGACGCTCTGTCAGCGGGTTTGTCGGCAGGTGATAGGCGCTCGACATACGATGGGCTGCTCCACTAAGCAGCAAGACATGATGTAACAGCGCAGCCTTGAATGCGGTTCCTGGGTCAGTGATCACGGAGGTTGGCGCGCCGTGTCGCAGCACAACATGCTCTATAAAAAGCGTGCCAGAGGGTTCCTGGAATGAGGAAACCTCCCACCTAGGGTACAAGCGGGACTAGCCCCGCAGTACCGTTTCGTAAAATAAACGTTCATTCACTCACTCACTCACCTCTTCTGGTATGGATCTCGGAATTGTCTTTGCTTCTGCGTTACGTATTAGATAATCAGTTGCAATGATAACAATACAATTCCTTGCTGTAGAAATAGGAAGTGGACCCAAAATATCCATTCCGATTTCACCAAATGGCGCTCGTAGGAACTGGACAGGTTGTAACAGGCCAGTTGGTTTCGTTGGATGTGACTTTTGTACTTGGAAATGGAGACAAATGCGAACATGGTGTTTTACTGCAGCGCTAAATCTCGGCCAGTAGTCTTCTTGCCGCACTCTGCACAATATGCGTCTGTAGGCTCTGTGACCGGAAGTCACTTCATTGTGACAAGCTTGCAGTGCATACGTGTGGAGAGCTCTAGGAATGACCCGCAAATATGGGGACCCGGTCGACGAATTTTTTTTAAAGCACTTTGTACCGTTAACAAAGCGATGCAATCCTCCTGCGAAAATCCTATGCGCTTTCTGAGATTTTTATTCCCAGTAATTGATTAGGTCAAGCAACTCAGGGCCCTCTCGTTGTTGTACACCGAGTCCAGGATAGAAAATGGACGCTATTTCTTCCTCTTCGAGTGGGGTAGCCGGGTCTACCACTGATTGATACTAGTAGTCGGTATCCGTACGTCAATTCCTCGACTTGTAAAACACTGTCATATCGAACTCTTGCAGCCTTAGACTTCATTGTGCTAATCGTCCGGAAAGACCTTTAAGCTTCGTCAATCGCCACAGTGAATGGTGGTCACTTGTAACTTTTGAAATAGCGGAGGTACAAATATGGCCGATACCTCATAAGCGCTCATAGCACGGTGATGCAATGTTTCCCAGTTGTGGAGTAAGTCGCGTCTGTGTGTGACAGCGTTCTGCTTGCGTAGGCTTTCTGTGCTTTGCTGCCACAGCACAAGAACAGCTCTTATATCGGCATTGCTGGCATCAGTGTGGAGCATAGTAGGGGCTGTCTCATCAAAGTGGGCAAACATTGGAGGCATTTGTCAAAAGTCATTAAACACACCTCGCTCTTCTGTAACCCCACACAAATGCAACATTGTCCCTAATGAGGGGAGTTAGAGCCACACAGTACGAGCAGTCTTCAGTAAAAGGGCGGTAATAGGCACAGAGGTCCAGAAATCGCCTGACAGCCCGGTTATCCAATGGAACGGGAAATTGTGCGACGGTGGCAATTTTAGCAGGATCTGGTGAACGCCTGCGTGGCTCACGACGCGACCACGAAACTGTGGTTCAGCAAAGCCAAAGTGACACTGTCCCGGCTTCAAGGTGACGCCGTGGAACCGATTAGAGTCGTTCAAGGTGTTCTTAAAACGTTGCCAAAAATACGATGACGTCGTCGAGGTACACCGAACACAATTTCCACTTCAGCCCAGGGAGTACAGTGTCCATCAGGTGCTGTAAAGGAGTGGAGGCAGAGCATGTGTCCTTGAGTATCTAAGAAACATACGCACGGGAGGCCAGTTTCAAGTAGGAAAAAGACGCTTTGGTTTATTCAGTGCTTGTATTTAAAGGTAATAAGGGAAAGAATGTTGAAAAGGGTGCAGAGTGTGGTCGGCGATAAGTGCCGTCGTAGAGTGAATCGTGACAGCCTTTCGTTACATATCGATACAGAGCACAAGCCGAGGGGCAAAACATCAAATTTATACAGTCCGACTGGCTTCGCAAAAGCGGTTTTTTAACGGTCTCGTGGGTCTACTTTTATTTAACAATATCCCCGTTTTAGGTCCTTGGTTGACTTGAGGGGTTTAACGTCCCAAAACCAGCTCTGATTATGAGAGACGCCGTAGTGGAGGGCTCCGGAAATTTTGACCACTTGGGGTTCTTTAACATGCACTGACATCGCAGAGCACACGGGCCTCAACAATCCCATTAACGAAACGGCCAGGAGGGCACCAAGACCGTGGCATGTAAATCATGGCGCTCATGATATGTATGTCATGATTTTCATGTTAAGGCCAGTCATTTTTTTTTTCGCCATGCAGTCATGTTGTGCCATACCAATTTTCGTATACATCCCATTAACGACGAGGCCAGGAGAGCACAAAGTCGTATGCTGCTGGATAGATAGATAGATAGATAGATAGATAGATAGATAGATAGATAGATAGATAGATAGATAGATAGATAGATAGATAGATAGATAGATACCCTCAAAGTCGCTGAAGTTCGCTAAGAAATGCTTCGAATTTAAAGCCTGAAAATCAGTGAACACTTCACTGAAAGGCACTAGATTCGCAATATGCCGTTAAATCCCTGGCTGCTTCGGATCACACAGATTCCCACACTGAGTAGGATCTGCAGCACTTCGTGCATCCAGTGAATATGGAAAACTTCACGATAGATCCTGCCTATGCTGAGCGTACTGTCTGCGCCGCTATGGGGAAAATGATGCCCCTCCACGGTTGTCTCGTGGATATGGCACTCGGCTGCCGGTCCGAGGGTCGAAGAATTGAATCTCGGCCGCGGCGGCGGTATTGCGACGGAGCAGAGATGTCGGGGCCCGCGTAACATGAAATGTCAGCACACGTTAATGAGTCGCAGTTGGCGGAAAATTTCAGAGCCCTTAACTACGGCACCTCTCATAATCATATCATTTTTTTGAGACGTAAAACCCTATAAATTACAGTCAGCTTTCGGAAAAAAAGCGCATTGTACATGCAGCTCCCCGCAACGTTTGAATGTCGGCCGCTCTTCATGCCCTTAGTTCTGTTGCAGTGCAGAGAAAAGCCCCAGATTTCTCGCGCTTCAATGCTCTAGAAAATCACTTTTAGGATCAAAATTAATACGAGGTCGATTACTCCGTGGCTACAAGCTTGCTGTTTGCGGTAACAATTATTAACCCTCATAAATATGCGAATAAAGAAAGCCAAAAGCACAGAATATATTTTCGACAGTTAGGAGTAATTCGAGAACAAATAAAATAGGTAAAAAATTTCTTACAGCATACCGACACCTAAAGTTGAGAAAGTGGTTACACAGCCTTGCAAATTAGTTTTCAATTTCGCTGCACTCTTTCATGTCCTGCTTGCATGGGCTATGTGCAGTGTTATTACACAGTTCCTCCTCAATAAATTCATGCTTTTTAACACACATAGCACGAGTGCAGTAAGCATAAGTGCTGTGTAAAACTTTCTATAATTTTCAAGGAGCGGTACAGTCGCGTAAAATTGCGACGTAAAACTAATTACTTCATACTTACCATCCCTCACTTCGCCAATTTGTAGCACCAGGCATGTTTGTGCAGCGGACAGAACCTTGTAACTGCTTTTTAGGCCGGAAGGAAGTTCGCCTGATTCTGCAGAGGGAAGATAGTTTTGTGTCTGGGAATGAGCCAAGGCAGCTACCGAGTATTATCTCAAAATATTATTCAACCATGAAAATATCCTGAGTTCTCCGAACTAAGAATTTATCCGACCTAGACGTATCGTAGACGATATCGATCATTAGGAGGCCGCACGTTGTCGCGTTAGCGTGGATTGACGGGCGGCGGTACGCCTTGAAATGGACACAGCGACGCAGCGTCGTGAGCGGTTTCAGGCAACTGTTAGATAAATGAAAACTTTGACTGCGGTCAAGCGGTTATGTAGACGTGCTGTAATGCCACATTAGTGCATGAAGCACCAGAATGTTCCCATTGCATATGAAAGAAGCGTAATCTTCCAGTCCACGTGGCACTGGCTTCTTAGTCGGAATACTTGTCGTTTCCACCTCCTTTTTCTTTGGCCATGCTCAAGTTGTATTTCGTATACAATTGTGTCGTTGGTGCTACGTGAGCGAAACAAAGCTAAGTGTTAAGTTCTCGCTCGTTTTTCAAAATTCTTTTTTAAGAGGAATCAACGCCGTTACTAAACATTCAGCTGAAGTAGTGCCCCGCTACGGTGACCTAGTGTCTATGCCACTCGACTGATGATCCGAAGGTCGCAGGATGTACTCCTCGCAGCGAGAGCTGCATTTCGATGAACACGAAATGTCGGGGTTCATGTACTGTGTGATGACAGTGCGCGTTAAAGTTGCTCTAGGTGGTCGAATTTTCCGGTGCTCTCGATATCGGCGCTTTTTCATAATCATATCGTAGTTTTTAGCCGTAAAACCCCACAAATGAGTAGAAGTTGCAGTTTGTGTGTAACACACGAGCACTTACAGGAATATATGTCCTCTGTTTTCCGGTTTGCCATCTTCCACGAAATTCAAGGCTATTATTCAATTCATTTTGTTAAACTACATAACTGCAACACCATTTCATAATCAGGTTGTTTGGTACACGCTCTTAGTAAGCAGAATTTCCAATATTGAAAAACTTCACTTTCCTCGCATGATTACTTGCGTTCTCGTGACACGACAATGTTCCAATTATTTTGGGAGCTTAAACATGCGTTGTGCTAACGACAAATATTGGCGATGCTTGGCTTGGATGGCAATGTGTTCCGAATTGTAAGCGAGAGTTGCACAATTTTCAAGACAATGGCCAATTCCTTGATGGATGTTATATCTCCAGAGCCTGGAAATGCTTTAGGAACCCTTTTCTCCGGCATGCCAACGGGTAGCCTTAAAACAACACATTTAAGGACAATCTAACATAGGGAACGCGCCCATATATGGAAATGACTCCTGGTTACACATACGCAGTGGCGTACCCTCAATTATCACTGCAACTGGGTGAGTAAGACACGTATAGCATATCGCGATATCAACACAACACTCCTTTCCTGACAAAATTTAAGTACGACTGTTGTGGGGTGCCTCTTCGGAGCGTACAGTTATTTGAGGTTGCGGTGTCTGCTCCGTGCTTGAATACTGTTGTGCAGGTGGTGGAAGCGTCGTCGTCGCAACAGTTGGGTCCCGTTCTTCGGGCACATGCATCAGTTCGGAGTCGTAGTCCATAGTTGGCTCTTTCTTTTTCGGTTGCAGACATGAGTGGCGCAAATTATCGGCATGGACATATCGCACACGACTTCCCACCAACACTAATTATGTGCATAACGATTTTACCTGGAACATTTTGCCCGGCAACCAATTCACCGTCTCTCCGCGCACCGATGGTACCAGTACGCACTCACCCAAGCCAAAAAAAGAAAGAAAAGAAAAGAGCGGAACAATGAGCTCCGCTTGTCAGCGAATGTTTTCACCTTATCTTCTTGGTCTGTGAAAAGACCGTTCAGATCTGGTCGCAGCAACCATAACCGGGTCGTCAGTTTCCGTAGCAGAAACAATTCTCCTGGTGATTTTCCAGTGAAATTATGCGGTGCCCCGCCACGGTGGAGTAGTTGTTGTGGCACTCGGCTGCAGATCCGAAGGTCGCGGGATAGAATGCCGGCCGTGGCGGCTCCATTTCGATGGAGGCGAAATGTTGAGGCCCATGTGCTGTGCGATGTCAGTGCACGATAAAAACACCAGGTGGTCGAAATTTCTGCAGACTTCCACTACGGCGCCTCTCATAATCAGACCTGGTTTTGGGACGTTAAACCCCACAAATTATTCAATAAAATTATGCGGTATGGAACCATACGAGAACAAGAAATTATCTAGGTGATCTTGCAGCGATCTGGTTGCAGCTTTCATTTCATCATCAATTAACTGCTTCAGGAGAGTTTGTTGTTTTTTACAGCAGTCGCTCGGCCATACCATTAGATTGTGGGAGACACAGTTGTGTTAGCGTGTGTTTAACACCAATCGCTTTCAAGAAAGTTTAAAACTCAGCTGCGCGGAACTGAGGCCCGTTATGCGTAACCACTTACGCAGGCAACCCGTGCGACGCGAACAAGCAACCCCGAATCTTTTCGTGGCTGTTGTCGACTGCATGCACTTCACCTCTAACCACTTTGAAAAAACACCTACTGCAATAAGAAACACTTGCGATTCCTTTTCCGCAAAATGGAAGTTGACTCGTTGCCACAGATGTTCACATACGTTCAATGCAAACAAAGAAACTCGTTGCGTTGCTTGAAGCACTTCCTGACAGATGCTGCATTTGCGCACCCCCTATTCAAGGACATCATCGATACCCGGCCACCAGTCCTTTGGCCACGCAACAGCCTTCATTTGTGTTATGCCGAGACGCCACTCATGCAAGAGCGCCAAGACTACAGCCTTCAAGCATTCAAGAACGACAATTCGGTTATTCCAAGCGATACAGTACTCTTGAGCTCAAGACGGCGAACCCAAAATGCATTTCCCAAGTGCATTTCCACACTGACGCTTCGTGGCCAGCCATGCAAGATCCTATTTCAAACCTGTTGCCTGAACCTGTCACAACGTGTTGCACGCTCGATCTGTTTCGCGGTCAGCGGCAAACTGACAACGTGTAAAAGCAAAAAACAAAATTTGTCTTCCTCTTCTTCACGGCTACCGCTGTCGCGGTAGCCGTGACAAAGCATCAGCATACGAGATGGCGGTGCCCGGCTTATGCGTAATTTTGTAGCAGCAGTCTGCTAGCAACGTCAGCCATCGGTGCACAATGGCGGTTGCCTCGGCACCGCAATGTCGGTATGGGTCGAAAACCACTGTCAGTCGATGGTGATTGTTTAAAACATTAAATACCCGGCATTGAAATAGTACAAATCCCTCCTCAGGGCCGTTGTGGCCGAAGGCCGGGTGGGAGGTGCTTGCCTAAAAAAATGCTGCAGTAGGTGTCACTCCTTGCAGGCCGAGCTACAGCTCGCCTGGATAAATAACGTGTAGATACTATTTAAAAATGCGAGTGGTGGTTCGCATTTAAATGTGGTTCTCTGGTTGAAAATGAACGCAATAGAGGCTCCTTCGGAAATGGTAGTGGGAAGGACCTTTAGATCTGAGCTTTTATTTCGGTGCATTATAGAAAGATATGGACAGAGCTCTGTGGTTCGCCAAAGTTCGCACACTTCGCCAGATCCCCATGGGAAAGAAGGTACATGTGTGTGCGTCGTCCGTGGACTATCCTACATATGAATAGTGTCATTGTATACGGCGTGTGTTTGATACTGACGACTAGTTAGTAAGGGGCGGTTTAATGTTATGCAGTTTATTGCGAGTTTGTTTATCCCACAAATGCGTGCAGTAGGTCCTGGCCTTTTTCTTGATGAAAGCCTTGAAGTCCATTTGAGATATCACCGTGGAGGTTCTAGCTGCGGCCGCGCGAAAGCATATTGGCATGCTTGTTGAGCAACTCGTTCTCTTCGATGGCGCGGTGTCCTGCCACGGAGCACAAGATTCCCTACTAGGATACCAACGGCCCGGGGTTCAACAAATTGGAATACAGAGCTATAATTACAGTTTCTACATCCAATAAGATTTTTCAGGGAATCGATCGCGCCTAAGGTATCTTAACGTACAATTGCCTGAAGATTCTTCAACTGTTTGATTTGTCTAATGGCTAGCAGGTTCGCATAAGCATCCTCTGTGAGGGTGCTTTTGTTTGGGTAAAGGTACTTGTGTTTGTATATAGCCGAAAACGGTGGACAGATGGTCACGTGGGGCACAAAAGCGTGAGACTTCGAAGCCGAAGTAAAGAAATGCGATACAATAATTTAACTGCGATTCCAAGAAGTCGGTACAGATGTGTCACGCACGGTCGTCCTGTCTATGATTTCGACAGGTCATGTCACAGTCTACGAGCTGGCACTGCAGTGAGGGGAACCCTACAAAAGGAGGCATAACAGTATATTCCTGGAGGGTCAGATCCATTTCGTTGGCAAGACCTCTCACCCAGAGAATGCAGGGCTCCCTTACTGCAGGCTGCTTCTATTAGATCCCGGAGTTGGACAGGTTCCTGCATGCTCAATGCGGCGGATATCGCAGACGGGTACCCTACGGTCCCGTAACCTAGGGGAGATCGTATGAGGCCCTGATACATATTCAACAGACACCTCGTGTCGCTACCACGCGAGTTCACATAATATGCGTATAGCTCCTGCAATTTTCCTTCTAAGGTAGCTTATGGGTGACGCAAATGTTAGATTTGTATCATCAATTACGTGTAGCAAGTTGTGCCTCATTATTACTGGCAAGCGCTGTCACTGTAGCTTAATTTCGGGGTCGAGATCAAGGCCCCTCTTCCTGGAGAAGGTGAAACAGGTGCTCTGAGTTTAGTGAAAAGCCATTTCCTTCAGCCATTTAGACATATTGTTCAGACCAAGATCTCGTATGGGTCAAGCGGTTGGGGCAATACGTTGACACTAAAAAGTGAATTATGTGGCACTTTCCCACTTTATGGGCAGCTTGTTAGTGCTATAGGGCTTTAACTCAATGGCGACGATGAATATTTACCCTCCTTCAGGGTCGAAAATACCGCGGCCTTCTTCGAAGTAGGATTAATCTTCCCAAAGTTGCAAAGCAAAAGGAGAGTTTTCCAGCTTCCGGAGGCCGATCCTTCGCCATTTCGTTTACAGCATGGTAAGGACCAGGGGTAGATGTGTTACAGCAAATAAGCACTGCATACAGCTCGGCTAAGAACAGCTCAGTGTACACCTCGTTTCCGGTGCTTTCTCGCTCCACTTTCTGTATTTCGACTGTCGTTTAGTATTTTTGAATATTTTTCAGAGGCTGAAGAGCTAGAGAAATAAAAATGGGCTCCATGGGAACCGGCTTGATCTTCCAGGCAATATCCATGCGGATTTAAGAAAGATAATTGAAACGCTACCCTCATCTGTAGAGATGTTGATACTTGACAGACATTTTTTTCCAGCCCTCTCACTCGCTTCATGTTGACTGGTTTTTGGTTTTCTTCAAATAGACAAAGGGTTTAGCAGTAGGAGAACCGCAGCTTAGTTTCCTCAATTTGTTTTGCTGCGTGCGGGCGTTGCGACACTCCTCTTCGCGCCACACAACGTGACGTTTGACGGAGAGTCCACTGTTTTCTAGTAATTCGGTATGTAGTTATTAAATTCTCAACAGCCTCATTGTTTCCCAGTAAATACGTAAGCCCCTGTTACACAAGTACTAAAAGTTTCCTATTTCTGCCAGTCTGCTGCATGTACCTTCCATTAGAAATTTGTTTGGAGGACTATAAAATTAGGCTCCTTGCTTATCAGACAAGCAGCAAAGGAGAAAAGAAAGTACTTAATAAGACGGCCCCTCGCATCGATAGGCCCGTCGCCCACAGGCGGTTGTGTCGACTTAGGTTGCAAGAATCAGATGTTTGTTAGTTTGTCTTTTAGAACTGTAATTCATGTTTGTGCAAGTTTTGATATCAAAATATATGCGGAGTGATGTTTAGGTGTTGGCTTAGTCCCTCTTGGCAATTACTGTGCCCTCCTCCCCAACATGCGGATTTTGACACGTCCTCCAGATCGCACTATACTGGCTACTGCCAGAGCTGTTAGAGTAGGCTAGTGTGGCCAGCTCGAGGGCCGGGCAGCTGTATGTACTTCCAGCCAAGGGGCGAATGACACAGCCGATGACTGAATGCGTGCAGGCCAGGCTGGTCGCGGAGACCTGCGCGATGCCGCATCCTGACGCGCCTAATCAGCGAATGGCGAGACGGTTTTTCGGGATAACCTGCGAAATACGTAATCCTTCAGCTTAAGGGCAATCATGACTCTTATCAACGGAGCTGTTTAAGCTTGACCTCTAGCCATACCGAACACAGTAGATCATGTGAAAAGAGCATGCTAGGCGGTGCTGCGGTAACAAAAGAGACAAAGAGAACGCGAAAGAAATAAGAAAAACTTGTCATAAAGATGCGGGATTTGAACTTTGACGCTCACAGACTGTACTCACACACACTAGGCTACACACCCAAGTTTTTCGAACATTCACTTGTGCACCCACAGGATTGCGTTGTACCGACGACATTAGCACCACTTCGTATGGGCGACAGAAAGTGAACTTGTGAGCAAGGGAGCGAAAAAGAAAGCGACACGCACAGAGAGCGGCAAAGAGAGAAACAGAAGTCTCAGGCTCTGCAGAAGGGACCTGCGCTCTCCTCGACCAACTACTAGGAAGAATGAAGAGCCTGGGTTTGTGCAGAAAGGAACAAAAATTGGACACGCGCTTCCCCTCTACGACCTGCATCATTGTTATCCATCCCTTGCTTCTTGAGAGTGCTAGCGATAACAATAGCGCTATACAGCACTGATATCATGATTTCCATATCATAAGCACGCCCACGCTCGCCATCGACGCACTGCCCACATCATTCGGCTCAGCCAGCTGCTGCATAATACCGAATATTGTAGCGCTACTTGACAGTATGTGCACCTTTGCGCCCGCTCCGCTTTTTGCCCAGTTTTGACAGGCGTGGAGCAAGAACGAACACGCAGCACAGTATGTGGGGTAGACATTGCATTCTCTAACAGCGGGGCGCGATAGGAGGCGGTCCTTCTCAGTAACAACCTCGCCGATCAACTCTGCGTCGTCCGGCACGCTGAGGAACACGCCAGTGCCAAAGGCCTCTAGGCTATCTTGTAGGCTGGAGTACTTGTGGCCCTACTCCGATCACATCGGCGGATACATTTATTAAGTTTTTCTCGCTCTTTAGTTCGGACAGGTACGACAGTTGGTCGAATGGGCACCACCACTCTTGGCACGCTAATCTTCGATTGTGCTGCCATGTAAAAAGTTTTGTATTCCACAGAATGGACCAAGTGCTCTATGCTTTGATAGACACAATCTGATGAATCCAACAGACATGGAAGCGCAAGAAATGGCATAGAGGGCGCTAACTGCTTTAACGGTAGTGCAGTTTTTATCACTTAAAAGTATTTAGAGTGCGTGAAAAAACATACATGCTGTCAGAAGGGACCTACGGCCTTCGGTTAACAGGTCCGATGCTCCACCATCTGAGCCACAAGGAGAATCGCTGTTCTACCCACTTTACTGGGTATTTCCGTGCGTTTTATCCGGGGAGTGTCCTTCAGCGCAGCTTGTAGCCGTGTCGCTGAGTGTCGAACAATCCTTTCGTCATAACATATCAGGTAATGTTTTATTATATAAATTTGGCGAGAAATGATATCTAACTTGATTTTATAATATTTAAAGTTGTACTAGAGCTCTTTTGAGCTCCTTGCATGAAAGTCTGCGGGCTCTGAGGATAATATTAATCTTCGTTTGATTCTGCCTCGAAGGTATACCGAAATGGAATGTGCACAGCATTTTAATGAGGTTTCAACCGGGAAGTAAGCGATTCTGTGCTCGATTTATAAAAATACAACTTGTACTAATGGTAAGACACTTTTTCTGGCAACTACAACACTTGACACAGTTAACGAAACTGTCTATGCATCTGTAAACAGCCCTTACGAACAAAAGCCTTCCGAATTTGGCCTCCGCAGTGTGGTTCCTAACGTCGTGAAAGGCTTTAGAAAAAAATGGCTGCTACTTCGCTCTGATAGTGCCGGTTGTGCAAGAAAAAGCTTGTTCTGTGTTACTAACGCGGGTTGGGCTCATATAGACAACCACATGTCTGGCGTTGTTTGCTTGGCTTATCCACGGTTTCGTTATACGGCAGCAGATAGTGTTCTATGGACGACGCAGCTTGCATTTTTGCCGCTACCAACGCGCACACACAGATGGAGCAGCGTCCTCACTCACTACTTCTATCACACGACAATGCCACAACGGCTGAACAGAAGCAACTGAAGTGCTCAACCGACGTGGCAGAGAGAGCTTGGAGACATCGGTGAGTCACTTGGATATAGCTAGTCAGGTAGCGGTAGTCAGCAGCGGCAGCCGTCGGGTCAGCTTCAGCGGCGGAGCGTGGTCAGTCAAGCACGCACACACGCGCGTGCGTGCGCACCGTGGCGGACCGTCCCTAGTTACGCGGTATCTTTTCATCGCTTCAAGGCGAAGCAGAGATACACGGCTAAACTCGCTCATCTAGGCCAGTAAAACTTACGCTTTAAAGCTCAGTAAATGGCGTGAACACTGGCAAATGGAAGTTAACGTAAAGGTAAGCAAAGGCATTCGATTCTTCACAAAAACTGGCCGTATATTGTCCAGCTACACATTAAACAGCATATCTATGGCCTTACCCTTCTCTATCAAGTACCTGGGCGTCTATTTGGCATTTGCTTTGACATGAAACGCCCATATAGACGCCATGGTGAGCAAAGGATCTAGAGCAGTTGGCTTATTTGGCAAAACTTAAGTTTCGCGAATACTTCCACTGAAGTTCTCGCCTACACCACTTTCGTACGTTCTAAAATCGAATATGCATCACTAATCTGGAACCCTCTTCAGGCCTACCTCAGTCACAAATTGAAATCTCTACAGAATAAAGGTGCTCGACTTATCACTCAAAACTACCTGCAAACATCAAGTGTAACAGAAATTAAACCTTCAGTTCATTTTGGTCCTTCAGGAAAGAATAGAATGGTAATTTTTATAATATTTATCACAATCAGC
Source organism: Hyalomma asiaticum (assembly GCA_013339685.2). Lineage (NCBI taxonomy): Eukaryota > Metazoa > Arthropoda > Arachnida > Ixodida > Ixodidae > Hyalomma > Hyalomma asiaticum. The sequence continues at coordinate 45,880,127 of CM023487.1, read as the reverse complement.
CATCGCGCGCTCCTTTTCACATCAAATCAGCCCATCATGTATCCTCGCGACTTGATCATCAGCTAGAGGTAAAGCCCATCTTCGCCCGTACTAACGTTTTCTTTTACTCCCCACTTTTACTTGCCATCCGTTAGTGGAATCAGGTTCCAGCTGCCATTGCAGTTACTGCAAATCATGATGCATTCGTAAATAGTGTGAAATGTCTTTTTAAAGCTTAAGTTCGTTTACGTAAAATTTTCCTCCCTTTTCATTCTGCCCCTTAGACACATTGCTCACCTAGTTCAATACGAAGTTCTCGCAGTGCTGTTTCAATTATTCTCCTTTTCCGAGTTGCATTTTTGGTTGTAGCGCTCCATGCACTTCTTGTTCGAGCATTTGTAAATTATCTATGAGCTGTTTAAATCGTTCTTATTTTTAATATTTGACATTTGTTCATTTTCATGAGCCATTTATGTTGTCGCAACACAAGTATAACTACGCTGTGTTCATTTTTGCTTAGTTCTCTATGTTGAGAAATTGTGTTACACTCTATCATTCATTGTTCTGCCCCCCTATGAAAGGCCTTCGGGCCTTTAGGATACCTGAGTAGATAAATAAACAAATAAATATACTTCATTCACTACTGTATTTGTGGACAGAGCAAAGGAAAAATAAAGCATAGTACTGAAAGTGCGCCTTCTAATTATGCTAGCTCGGCTAAGCAACATCCACACAAATTTAACTGAGAGCATCGTGCGGTTGTCGTGGAAACAAGTGGCTGTCCTTTTGTTGTACACGAGACGCCAATTTCAGCACCACTGATTTGAACAAATAATTGTTTAACGGCTTTTATTTGTAACCAGCCAGAAACGACATGCCAAGGGGAATATAGAACAACGGGTGCAAAACTCGCTCTCCTGTAGGCATTGTGAGCAATTCATCTTTCTTTGATTATCCGTCTTTGGATCTCACATAGCGGAATTCTTTAAAACCATATATGCTGTTCTACCTGAGGGGTGCCTAGCGCCCCAACTGAAAACCCCCTAAGAAAAATTGCGTGCCCAGGGCTGCGATGAAACTAGGCTTCACCTTGAGAAAGTATATACATTGCTTACCTGGTCGGAGCTGTACCTGAGTTGATTGATGTTCAAAAACGGCGCTCACTTGCACCGTTGTCGTTCTGAAATTAGCAGTTGATTTGTGAAGCCAAACTTCAAAGCAGAAGAGACTGTTTGCGGTTATTTTTGCGCAGATAAACAACAATATGCAACATAGGTAACATGTATTAGCACAATTCTGGGTTTTAATCCATTGTGAGTTCAGTTATGTTCTCTCATTTGAACACGCACATTTTATATCATTTTCATGCGAGAAATTACCGCTATGTCTTGATGGAGCCCAGTATAAAAAAAATCCGGCTAGCTACGCACCAGTGGTCCAAAAAATGAGTATACAGCTTAGCTGGTCCATTAACCTCCGCCTTTCCATCCGCCACAGTCCATACCCTTTCTTTCCATTTCCACCCCTTGCTACACCGTAAGGCACATCAGTGTGAAATTACGCAAGCCTCATAAGACCTCTTAGAATGCTTGATTAGAGAAAGAAGATATATAGACCTACAGGTGAGCATGTAGACAAGTTTTGATATGACCAACTTGTGACAGTAATTGATGTAGGTGATTTCATCTGCACTAGGATTATACGAGTATGACAGTACAAGTCCAAAAAACAAATACGTACATCTTTTTTATTAGAGTGCCATTTCTGAAATTGAACAACGCAAGAACGTGCGGTTTTAGTGCAAATGCTTGCTGAACTGTTACTATAACAAAAGGTCAGAAAAGTGAACGTAAATCATTGAAAAGAAACTGCTCAACTTTAAAACAATACAGTAGATATTTCCGCGAATATAGTATTTCGCTGCACGGCTTATTATTCAGGATGAAAATGAGGGGAGAAATTAGGATAACCTTTACACGAAGCCTAAATTATTAATAATAGAGTGCCCACTAAGTGGTCTCCCACATGAAGTGAATTATTAATTCCAGGCCTTTTGGTCCCATTCGTCATCCACGCACTCCGTAACTGTGGTTACATACATTCTGTTTAAAACAAAAAAGAAATTCGAATGACACGCCGAGTGGATTTCTAAGTCGGTTTCAGGAAAGCATCATATTTCAATATTCTATAGACTTTTGGAACAAAGCTAGAAAGTCTTGAGTTAACCAGTAATCTTGTAGTGACAGAAGACGACGAAGTGGTGGAGCCGAGCGAGCGGAGCAGCGAGCGATCCCAAGAATAAAATTATTAGTTCTTCTGAAGGACTCACAGTTCGCGGTCGAATCTTTTCGTGCCAGCACTAGCATACCAACAGCGGTGACTAGATGTGGAGACGAACGATGACACAACCACGCCTACTACACCTAAACTCGAGTTGAAGCTGCCCCTTTTCGGCTCATCGATCCCGGAACGCTGCGAGCGCTCGATGAGAGCGACACGTCTCGCCTTGGCTCCTGTGATTTTCGCCGGCACCGGCACAACGCTTTGTTATACCCAAAGAAAAGTGACCCTGTCCTTTCGTAACACCGTCGTGCGCGAGAAGATACCTCTCTCATCCAGGCGGACCAATTTTCAGTGTTTTGTTCCCATTTATTTACCTCACTTCCTGGGTGCCACGCTCCCCCTAACGAGGGCCACACATAACCCTGGCTGCTTTGGGATTGTCCCGCAGCTGCAGCTATATATGGATAGCATTTCTCTATCTTGGTGTCGAAAGATCTTACTGCCCCAGTGCCTGACGACTCCGTTCCGCGCACGGATATAATGGGTGAGGGACTGTTCACAGCGGTCATGCTCCGCAAGTGTCCTGAAAAATCTAAAGCTGCCAAGGCCTCAGCTACCAATAAGCCCACTGAACAAAATACGCCCCTCAAGACATACCGTGTATCGTGGCAATCCGTGGCAATCCGTGGCTATGCCCTGCATTTCTAGAAGATTTTACCATCGCGCTCAAGCGTCGAGTCACAGTTGACCTCGACGCTACCTTTCACCCAGGTGAACTAGACACCAAGCTCACCTCTTATGTGAATTCATCAAACAATAATTGCATCAGTGTGGCCCATTTGGGCGCAAAATATACTTGTGGTCTCAACTCAAGACGTCAGTACTGCGAACGTCGTCTCGCGAGAATTCTCGCTCAGGACAGCGGGGAAATGTGTGGTGGCATCATTACCGTGCACGAAGTAGAGAACTCAGCCTCCCTGAAAACCAAGGTCCACTGGCGGGGCGGTAACATCACTTTCATGAGGAAGCTTGGAAGGACGTCCGTAGACCACCTTTGAAGACAACACGTACCGCGGTTCGTGAGCTCCAACAGTGTCATAACCATGGTACGCAAACCCAAACACACCACTCCAGCTTGCAATCGATGCGGGACGAGGGGCCATATGGCGAAGCTGTGCCCCCACCCCAACTACCAATGCTGCGGCCACTATGGTCAAGTTGTGGGAGCACTGTGTGTAGAAGGGGTAAACCCACCCGATTTGTATGCGGCCAGGGGCACGTCACCGGGTCTAAGGTCTGCAAGTAAAATTTATTCGTCGGCAGTAGTCGGGCTGCCATGGTGGTGGTCGCAGCTCCCCACAGCCGTGGCCAATGCCCAAGACGGAAGGAATTGAGCCGGGAGCAACAAACTAGGCCCCCAAGAACGCCGTTCCGTGCGCTCTTAGCTGGCCAGTCAACAAAGGACGTCGATGCCCAAGGCATCGCAGACGCACCAGAGGACATCACCCAAGACCCCAGATCAGGGTGCCCTCAAATTACAATCCGGGGAATTTCCGGCCCTTTGTGCCGCCGTCGCACTCAGGCCGTAAGCCAAGAAAACATCCTCCCAGGTGGGCAACTGGCCTAGAGCAGCCACCACCTCTCACCACCTTTCACCAACTTACTAACCCGAATTCCTCGAACTGAAACAAGAGCTCGCTGCACTGCAGGAACAGGACGAGCCGCTTCTAGCCAGAATTGCGGTTTAGGAGACAGGTAACACGCCCTTTACCCCGTCATCGCCCCTCCCCCACAGAACTGTTTGTAAGTGCTCCGGAATCGAAACGCGTGTGCACAGCTTCGTCCGTCTCGGAGCCCTGCAACACTTAACAGCGCTTTTAAGCTATTGAAAGCGCTCTGGTGGCACAACTTACCACCATGAGCAAAAGCATCGAAAATTTATCTAACACTGCCACCCATCAGGTGACCAATAATATTAAGATGTGGCTCCACGGCACGAAGCCTCGCACGTGCAGAGCTGGTCCCGTCAAGGACGCTAACCGTCCGTCTAAATTTTTTCATGTGAACGACCTCGCCGAACTTCCCGAGGACCCCGTGCCCTTACTTGCACAGGGCATCTATGTAGAGGCTGAGTCCCTCCCAGTCATTCCAAATTCTCAGTATGGCGACAGTATCTAAATGTTCACAGTTTTCATGGTCCCAAAAGCCCCAAATATTGTCTCTCATTGAGTGGAATTGTAGAGGCTTCAAGGACAGGGAAAAAAGAGCCAATTTCCGTCTGTATCTAGAAACCTTTCAACACCTGTGTACCGTCATTGCATTGCAGAAGCCCGGCAACACCGTGCACCTCACGGAATTTAACTTTTCAGCGAGACCCATCTGTCTACCTCCTTGTCCTTATAACATTAACTGCACAAAAGGTCGACCTCGCAGTACCCTACTCGAACACCATGGGCATGTTCTTTCCCCCGCGAGGAGCAAACCCCTCGCTGCACATCCTTAAGATTTACTGCCCACCTCAACTGAAAAAATGACCTCCGCAGGCATCTTGTGCCGGGCGTTAAGGGTCGCAGAGAGCGAATGCCACATTGGGTGACTTCAATGTCCCTCGGAGGTTTTGAGGCTATCGTAATTAAGAGATGCGAGGAAGGATACTAGCCAACTTCCATCCTGGGCGTCGCTCTTCATACCAACCCCACGCAGCCCACTCGTGTGGGCAAGACCACCATAACAACACCGGTCCGTCAGTTCGAATTTGTCGAAATGTCAATCGGACTTCAAAACGCGGAGAAACCTTACAGCAGTTTATAACGTGGTCTTGCGTGGCCTAGACTTCTGCCAAGGGCGCATAGACAATATTCTAGTTGCCATCTGAACATGAGCGACATGAGCAAATCCTCCTTCTGATCATAAGCAACTCTCGCGCGTCATTTTTCGACGGCTCCCTGGACATGGAATCGTTATCAGTGCTGCCATATGCCAGCTTGACGTGCCCGTGCACCCATTCTTGGGCCATACCATCTCCAACGCAGGAATTTGACCACACACGGAAAAAACCAAGGCTGTGCAGGAATTTCCACAGCCCGGCCCCAAACGGCAACTACACGAGTTCCTTGGACTGGTGAAATTTTACTGCCAATGTCTGCCTCGATGCGCTAAAGTGTTGCGCCTTCTACACCGACCGCTTTCAAGGGCAGAGAGCAGGGCAGATGTCCTCTCCTGGAAAGAAGGACTCTGCGCTTTCTGTCGTGTTAAAGATGCCCATGCGGGTGCTGCTTTTCTCGCTAATCCGCGCCCAGGCATACCGCAGTGTGTTACGACCGACCCTTTGGTTTCAGCTATCATCGCAGTGCCTCAGCAGTGCAACGCAATTGAGCGCCCAATATCCATCGTTTAGAGGAAGCTGATCGCTCCTGAACAGCGCTGCAGTGCATTGGGCCGAGCACTAATTGAAGTTTATGCCGCCATCAGGCACTTTTTTCACCAACTGGAGGGTGTGGATAACTATGTACTGACGGACCACAAGCCGCTGACGCACCAAGTTCCCGTTTTGAAACGAAACGTCCACACTGCACGTGAGTTAAGTCCCGTGGCTTGCATATCCGAATTTCCAACAGACGTCCGTCACATGAGCGGAGTTAATAAGGTAAGAGACGCATTGTCACACAGTCCTGTCGACGCTCTCAGTTATTTCGGCATAATCAATTTAACTCACCTAATGTCAGATCAGCAAGCCGATCAGGAATTCGAGCACCTGCTGAACACCACTACAGCACTTCAGCCACTATTGCTCCCAGTACATGACTCAGACAATCGCGTGTGTTGCGACGTAACTATAGCAATCCTCTCCCTCTCTTGCCATCTGGCCTTCGCCAAACCATTTTCCAGTCACTTCACGGACTGGCACATCAAGTAATTCGGGATAAGCAGAAACTAGTGACATCAAGGTACGTCTGGCCATGCGTAAATCGATAGATCAGGGTGTTGGTATGTTAGAGTGTTGGCATGCCATGCACACGGGTGTCAATCGCATGCAAATGCTCCAACGGATAATGGCGCTACACCGTCGCGCCGTTATAATCTTTTCCTAGAGCAAATGTGCGATTCGATCATATTGATAAAGTAAGAACACTACCAAAATGTCGCAGTCCGTCTTATTTGCTCCCATGCGTGGACAGTTTTACATGCAATCCATCGCTGATATCACTTCTAGCACAATCGCGTTCCTATATCACTGGGTCGCTCGCTTTGTCGCACCATCCACAGTTACGACTCACCGTCGGAGACAGTTGCAATCTGCCCTTTTGCGACCCTAACGCGACTGATCAGTACCTCTAGTATAAAAACGAGTACCTAGCACCCTCAGAACAATGGCAAGGTGGAACGTTTCCACCGCCAACTTAAAGCAGCTCTTATGGCTACCAATGGGCACAGCTTGACAGATGCGCTACCACTCGTCCTTCTTAGTATCACAGCCACTGTGAAGTACGACATCGGCTGCAGCGCCACAGGATTGGTCTATTGGAAGACACTGCGCCTGCCTGGCGAACTTCTCGCACAGCATTAAGCTAATACGACTCCGACTGGGGACTACGCCGGCCGATTACGCGACATCATGGGCAAGCATCGTGCAACTCCACCTCGACAACCAGCACTCCGACCTATCCACGTGCACTCGGAATTGAGGTCTTGCCCTCATATGTTTGTTTGGTACACCAGTACACCGGCAGCCCGAGTGACCCCCGCCCGAACTACATAAAACAGAAGACTCAGCTCCAAGCCCATTCTCCGCGATACTTAAACACTCAGCCTCCTCTCTACAGAGGGAACCCTGTGACGACAGACTACGGCGAAGTCGAGGAGAATTGCGAGCGGAGGAGAGTGTGAGTATAAGAATGAAATGATTAGTTTTGTAGAGAACTCGCAGCTCTCGGCCGCAATTTTTCGAGCCTGTTCTAGCATCCTAGTACTTTTTGCAGATGTGCTGAACAGCACAAAGGACATTCTCAACACCGAAAGAGGAGGGACGAGAGTTGTACGCTATTGGAAGTCGCGCGCGGCGCACGGATGGCGCTAATGAACTCACGGATATATTGGGTATACAGCTGACGTGCACTGGAACATTTCGACGCGATGTGTGGGCGGTACCACGCTTAGGCCAAAAATACTGCAGTTTCCCCAATTCGTTTTTGGAACGAGCTGTTGCTTAGGGTCTGCGACATCCTTCTACAGGCAGGCCGTCATGGAGTGTATCAAGCGTAAGCGGGTGTCTCGCTGCTCCCAAAGCACAATAATTATTAACAAAGGTGAATTAACTCTTCAGTTTAAACTGAGTTATTGAATATTCATGAGCTGCCACACTGTCACAAATGGTGAATGTGGAGTTATTGGCGCTGAACGGCAAGCTGAGAGTTTTCCCGACTGGCTGGCTGGCGGGCGATAATATCGTAATGAAACACCGAAATGACACAAGCGTATTGTCTCTGCTCGTAAGACCTAAAGTTTCTTCAACAACTTTGGATGGTGCAGCTTATTGCATCAACTGTGGCGGCCAAAAGCATCGTCGGAACAAACGCGATGAGCTCGACGTGGTTTCGCTGCGTAATGGACCAAGCTTGAGCTCTAAACCAAGTCTGGTTCTTAAGTGCGGCACAAGTGCGTTCAGGTTGCCACTGTTGCTCAAGTAGCCACTTTAAACAGGGCTGCTAGGTAGTTCCCTGCATCTTCTTTGAGAATGAGGATGATGATTGATTGCCACTCAACACACAGAAGCACAGCAAAGAACTGTACAAAAGAACACTCGAGGAACTTCAAAATGAGCAAGCATGTCCTCTGTGACGACATACTTGACGCCGCATACTCCAACGGCACTTGGCAAAGAGAAGCATGAAGCATAATTGTCGCATTTCCCCATCAGTGCCGTGATAATGTTGCTGAAGAGTTCAAGCAGGCGAGCACTCGAATGAAGATGACGAACCCGACGACTGGGAGCAGCGGAATGGTGGTGAAGGTGAGGAAGGCAACTATTGAAAGGAAAACAATCTAGACCGTGCAGAGAACTCTTATAAAACTTGTGTTGGCTACAATGCTCGTGCTGGAAAAAACATATGTGATTCCGAATTAACCACTGAAAAGAATAAACAAGTGTAGGCAACAGTCCTCTTTTTAAAAGAATGCCAGCAGGAAGAACCGAGTGTTCGATCAGTTAAGCGAGGTATTTAAAGTAAACTTCGAGGAATACTACAACTTCATCTTTAACCACATCGTTGCAAGTATGCCAATTCACATCCGGTAGCGCAGTGTCGTCATCGATAAATTTGGCTTGACTAGACAAGAAACTCCTGCAGCGAAAAACGAGGAGCCCAATAGGTTATGTTTCGTGAAAGTAAATTACAATTACAAGCCTGAAAAGAGATTAGGGACTTACGCACATCCCAGGGGCGATGCACTGATACAGCTATGAAGCAAAGTGTGTTCCCCAACTAGTATATACATCTTCCAGGGATGTCCTCACGCTGCCGCGATAGCCTAATCGCTATGGCACTTCACTCCTGACCAGGTGGTTGTGGGAGTGAGTTCTGATCACGGCGCCGCATTCTGATGGAGCCAAAATGTCAGATTCCCGTGTACAATGCATCGCCATTGGATGCTAACGAAGCGCCGATGGTTAAAATTTACGAAGTCCTTCATTACGGCGTCTTTTCTAAACATATCGCCATTCTTGAACATAACAACTAGGAAATTATTCATAATATCATGCAATTTTGTATTTAAAGTAATGGTGTACACAATTATTAGACAATGAATTGTAGTAAGCACCTGAGGCAATTGGCTGATAAGTACCATGAGTTAATTATCGAGGTCTAATGTGGTTGTACCCTAATAATGTTCATTTCTCTTTCCTAAACCAGTAGTGCAAGTTAACAGAAACACGCTGTAGAGAACACGTATATTCTGGACTTACTCCTTCTTAACTTCGACATAACAGCCCACAGTGCGCCAAATTCCGTCACCGGAGTTTTTCTCCAAATCTGATTCCAGGTAGCAACAACCGGACTCCAGCCACGCCGCAGACGAAACAAGCACCAAGATAAGTTTTTCTTCATTTTGAAGGATCTGGAAAAAAGACAAGTAAATTTTAATGGTATAAGTGTAGAGCCATCGTCTCTTCGTCGTGACAATGGAGGACGTAGCACGCGAACTTTTCAAAGCTGAACTCTTTATTATGCGAACGTGTGCCTTTCACAGAAGCAATTCGCACTCCATGACAGCGATGAGCACAATGGTTGGTTGTAAAAAGCACTGATCTGAGGCCAGATGTGTCGTATTTTTTAAATTCGAAGCATTTCTTAGCGAACTTGAGCGACATTGAGCACATCTATCTATCTATCTATCTATCTATCTATCTATCTATCTATCTATCTATCTATCTATCTATCTATCTATCTATCTATCTATCTATCTATCTATCTATCTATCTAGCTATCTATCTATCTATCTATCTATCTATCTATCTATCTATCTATCTATTGTGAGAGGTTCGTGGGCCCAGGAACTCAGACGAGAGGCGGAAAGACGCCAGACATGAAAAAAAGACACTTCATGACATCAAAACAATGGACTAAGCACCACCCAGTTGAAAATCCCACCAGAGGGGGTTTGGTGTGTTGTGGTTTGTTTTGGTGTTAACACCAGAATGCACTGGTGTGTTCTGCCGTACATACCAGCCTGGTGTGATATGTTGTGGCGTACCCACCAGACTGGTGTGGTGTGTTCTGGCGTACACACCAGCCTCGAGCGATGTTTCGAAAACACACCAGACTGGTGTGGTGTGTTCTGGTGTACACGCCTCGTGGTGTGGTGTGTTCTGGCGTATCGCCACCCTGGTGTGATGAGCTGCGGCGTACACGCCAACCTGGTGTGGTGTGTATTGTATCGCGATGGCTTAGTCTGTGAGTACGAAACACCAGTTGGGCATGGTTGTGTTGCTGCATAAAAAGTCAGGTGAATAAAATATCCGAGTGGACATGAAAAACACCAAGTTATTCTTAGTTCCTGCTCGAGCGATATGTTTGGAAAACACACCAGTCTGGTGTGGTGTGTTCTGGCGTATTCGGCACCCTGGTGTGATGAGCTGTGGCATGCATGCCAACCAGGTGTGCTGTGTATTGTAGTGCACTCGCTTAGTCTGTGATTACGAAACACCAGTTTGGTATGGTTGTGTTGTTGCATAAAAGGTCAGGTGAATAAAATATCCGAGCGGGCATGAAAAACACGTAGTTATAATTATTTCGTGGAAAATATTGTTCTGGTCTGTTTTATAACTAATTCCATGTTACCGATGTTATAAAAAGCATTCTAAATTGTTATAAAAGTGTTAAAATCTCGTGTTCTCAAAGGCGTTTGCATCTGTTTGCTTTTGACATATGGGCAACATCGTTAATTATACCGAAAACTAGGTTGCCTGTAACAGCTGCCTACATTAAACTATATTACTATTACTATTATTATTATTATTATTATTATTATTACTGTTATTATTATTACTATTATTGAGAATATTATTACATTTAATCAGTAAGTTACTCACGTTCATAATATTTTAGATTGCCTAATAATACTTCCATAATTGTTCTTTTCTTTAAAAATCCATTCACTAGAAAGAACGCCTGGATCCAGTATTGTTCCATGCAGGACATTTTGAATTTCGCGCTCATCGATCGGTGCCTATCATGAGTGAACATTGTTATTACTGGTTTTAAAAGAACCTTCGTTAGCATTATATTTCGGTATACGTCGGGTTTGTTTTGTTTTGTGTGTTATGCAAATTGATGAAGGCACACTTTGATTTAGGTTAGCAAAACAATTTTGCACGTAAAGTGTGTATAGCGGGTGCAGCCATACGGGGCCATGCAGTGTGGCAACTGTGTGCGTCTGGAATGTCAACAAGCTGTTCGCGCCCATCTCGCCTCGGCCAAGTCGCATTTTTTTCTCGTTTCAAGCATTTTTCGGCTCTGTGCGCACATCTCTTGAGTTTTTTCCGGTACAGCGGATGACGAAGATGTACTGTTTCGCACCGGGGAGCAACCGTCGAACCGAAACAGGTACGTATCACCGTCAGTTATTTGAACCTTTGTCCAATGGGCGATCGTGAGTTCCGATATGAAGGCTCCATAAAAACAACGCAAGAGGTAGCAGAACTCCTGCGTACTCGTCGTGCGCTAGAAAACTTGCTTTCTAAAGTGCGATAATAAACTTTTGTTTGTCTGCCAAGCGTGCTTGCATCCATCGTTTGCGCACGTCGAACGCGTAGGTATCGTAGCCATGTCGCGAAGCCCCGCGGCTCTCTTTCGATGGCCTGTGCGGTCAGGCGGCTGGTTTGAGCCGAGTTGGCTTCGCCTTCTACGTAAGCAGCCCCAGTGGGGCCCCGCATTGGATGAGCCACTATTTTGCTGTAATTGATGTTTCTCCACAATGGGCTCTGCCGTAATGGCTTCTATCTTCTCCCCTTTTCTCGCTCCCGTGTGAAGGCGCAACTGCTTGCCACGGATGCCGCCTAGTAATTGTGCAAAATCAACCGCGCCTTGTCGGTTGCTTTAAAGTTCAATTTGCCGTGCTTGCTGTTTACTAGGGCGCCAAAGCGGATCCGAACCGAAATTTTGTCATTACTGGACCAAACCCGCTAAAATATCAGTCATCGGTTCCGAACAAAACGGTTCCATATAGCTACAGTGCGTGGTCTAGCGGCAGCTCATCGTCCCTGCCATCGGCCCCATGCTTTCTTTTGTTCTTTATTTATTTACGTGATACATTCCTCTGCTCAGGAATGTGTGTGTGTGTGTGTGTTTGAAACGCTGCGCAAATCGGGCAGCTGAAGTGGAGCACCGAGGTGTAGGTATTTTCACTGCAAATGGGAATTTATACTTATGGCCAACAAGACTGTTTCCGAATATATCTGTGAGATATTGTGTTAAAATTGCAAAATTGACATCAGAAAGCACAGAATATATGTGTGCTAATGACCAAGGCCTTCCAATAACCTGAAATAAGGACTACCCTTGCTGTATAATTCCCGGATATTAGAGTACTGCATTCAATAAACTTGTGAGCAAGCATATTTTTGAAAATTGTTCGTTGAATTAAAATCAGATAGTTTCAAGAGAAAGGAAAGGAGAAAGAAGAATGTAATGACTCTAAACTTATTCAATGAACAAGGCTTTTAGTGTTTCTTCGCACACCATGCATACCAGTGCACATCACACCTAGAGAAGGTGATGTCGCTTGCTAATGTGGGCCTTCGGGCCCGTACGTGGTCTCTGTCCCAAGTTGGTTTCGCAATACACACTGCGGGTACCTTTGTGCTGCGTTTGTGTGTTCCATGCGGGTGGCCTTGGTCGCTAAGTAGACCACACTACACTTTACTCATTAAGGTTCATTGGGAGTAAAAGGCGTCTGCATTATGTCACCTTCATTTGTTGGGCACTTACAAACTTCTTTCATATGGATGGAAGTTTTCGCTATGAGTGAAGGCCATCAATTCTCAACGGGAGTGCAAGATCTCAAGAATGAGAAAGTGCAGCACGTTTGATGTTTATGCTGCCTATGATGAATTCCCTGTCTCGATTTAGACGAAGCATTTTATTATTTTACTGTTCTCAACACATATGTGTTAGCAGTGACGCACAACACTTTAATGGGTACACAACAAGCAGTGCACTTCACACTAGGTGCATTCGTAATGCATAGCTTTCCTTTTCCCCACTGGTATCAACTTGATTTCCCACCACTTGCAGTCTTGACATGGTGCACATGTGTCATTTTACGTAAGTAATTTTGTTGACAACAGACTACAAAACCTATAACCCAATTTTACTTTGGTAGTGAATGCTTGGATTTCTCTTAACATTCCCACTCAACCTGGCTTAAAAATTTGGCTTTTTGAACATCCAAGGTAAATAACCACTGTTTCACTCTTTTTCCGCATAATTTTAAAACTATCGACCAAATAGAGCTCAAGGGTGGACGTGCCGCAGGCTCGTCCACCCTTGAGCTCTATTTGGTCGATAGTTTTGATATTTGACCTCTATTTGGTCGATAGGTCTGAGATACAAGATGGGTCGCCGTTTTGAGTTCGTGATCAGACCGGCATTGATCTGTACGGTGCGGCCATGATCACTAGGCATGCACAACAGATTTCATTTATTCCTTGTACACTGCAGCCAAGAGTGTGCCATTGTGTCATGTCTTTTGTTCTGAATAAGATGACATGAAAAAAAAAAGACAAAGCATGTTCATCCTGAAACGGTACCTAAGAGGAAACCAGAGAAAGAAGCCTACTCTAGGAAGTACAAGCACATATGAACCGTTCTCGTGACAGCTCGAGAAGTGGCACCTTGCACTCTCTTGCATTCCGATTTGTACGTGGCTCGGGCTGCATTTGAACAACCTCTTTTTGAACACAGCCTGTTTAGATGCATATGCGAGAAGAGAATTTAGGTGAATGCACGACAATATGCAAGAGGTTAAAGAAAAAAAACACTGAATTTGAAGGGAAAGCAATGCACGCATGCATCATAAAAAACTGAATCAATATAAAAAAGGCAGAGATGGACACATTGTAGTAATAACACTTTTCTGAGTAAGCCAACTTACTCATGGGCACTTGCTTTTCTTTCTTTTTTTGTTTCTTGTCTTTCTTTCTCACTTTTTTGTATGGCACATGCATGCATCAGTTTCTCTGCAAATTCTGCACGTTTTTATTTTTCACTAAACTGTTGCAAGTACCCGAAACTACACACACAGAGTCTCTTGTGTACGTGCCTATAAATACTGGATCTTTGTTTTGTTCAGGTATGTACAGTACCAACAGGCCCAGCACCAGACTCATGTGTGATGTGGTTTACCGAGTATCTAAAAGCAGTGCAAGGACTCGGAGCCAGCTGTGTCACGGCAGGAAAATGGCGATTTCAGGTTTCAATTGTAGCATAATGCGTGTATCCACGAAACACTTTCAATGCCTTGGACACCACTGTCTACAAATTCAATGCGTGTCCCTGGAACGTGTCTAGCCGACACTAAAGTCTAATGCTGCCCCAGAATATCTGTGAGCACTTGCGCGTAAATCAGAATCCCAAACCTTGGTCCCACTCGTACACAGATCAATTCTCGTGCAAACACATGCATTCAGTGTCAATGTTTCAACCAGCCGAACTACCTTATTTACTTGCATAATTCGCACACTATTTTTCGTGATTTTAGAGCAGCGAAAAGGGGTTGCACAAATTATGCTGAGATTTCGCGAACACATTGGAAACAGCGCAATGCGCCAGGTATAAACATGGCACAGATGAAAGGTACTTGTTTTATTTAGCAGAATTGTCACATACACGAACTACCCAGATCCGGTCACGCGCAGTCTAGTCGTCCACAGATAGAGAAGACGGCCGAATGTGCAAAGCGTACAGAAACGAACACTCGAGAATGCGGTTGCC